>CM060362.1:14140266-14599527 GCA_030545235.1 Helianthus tuberosus | reverse complement strand
CAAAATGCAATGAAAATAGTGTACAAAAACATCATTTCAATCCCTCATAGAACATCCAAAAAACCTTATTATGAGCACAAATTTTGCTTCTTCAGATTATAATCACTTTAATCAAACACTTGGCCAGCATGAAGCTTCAAGAAGTTGATATCAGAAACAAACATACCCATATGGCCCCACTGACGACCTCGGTAACCGTAACTTGTCAGATTTATGATATATAATTTTTTTTTAGAAAAAAACATAAGTTTGACACCTCGATAACCGTTACAATATACCTTTGATGATCCCGATAAAAAAAGTTATAATTCTGTCACTGTGTGTACGCTAAAAACTTATATAAAGTTTTTTTTAACACCTTGGTAACCGTTACTATATACCTTATGATGATCCCGATAAAATAAAAGTTATAATTCTGTCACTGTGTGTATGCTAAAATCGTATTAAGATCATAACTTTAGCAATAATAATCTAGATTAAGAAAGACCCATAAATGGTTTCATATAATAAGGCATAATTCAATGATTTGAACAAAGAAAAGACACCAACATCAAGAACATATGAATAAGTAAAAACTGTAAGAAAGCAGGATAAAACAGTGAAAACCACCTTGTGAATTGGGATTGACAACTTCTTGACTTAGTGATGAGCTTGAATCATGGTCTTGAGCTTGAGCTACAACCATGGTCATGTTATTCTCTTGATCAGAATTCATGTAAAGTTTTGATTTTTATTGGGACACCAAGAAGCTGAAAACAAATATCTTGAAGAAAAATGGGTTAAAGATGAGAGATAAAGAAAGAAAAGGAGGGTCCTTTAATGGCATAAAATCACAGAGATGGTATGGTGGTATCATTTAAATCCTCATTATTTCTCTCACACCAATAAACACAGGAATGGGGACTACTTCAATACTCACATGCTTCTATATATGTCATGGCTGGCTTTCTTGACATTAGTCAACATCATCCCCCCCCCCCCCACCCCACCCCCCCCCCCCCCCCACCCCCCCCCCCCCCCCCCCCCCCCCCCCAAAAAAAATTATATTTTATTTTATTTTTTTCATTTGTGTCCATTACTCAACTTTGATAATGATGTCACAATAGCTTAGTTGAGAATTCTGTTGGTGTTACTTTCTTATACCTAAACAAAGTTGAAATTGGACTACTTGTTACTTTTGAGTAACATGTGTAATAAGCAAGATTTCACTTTATTTAGTGGTTTTAAATTTATTGTTTTTTTTATTATTCTCATGTTATGAAGTTAGAAGTTAGAACAAACACAATTATGTATGTATGATTGACTTAATTAATTTGTAACCTTTCATTAGAAAAAGTGTTAATAAAAGAATGATAACTTAAATAAGAATTTAATGGTATTTGGGACATGTCGGATAACTAATAGACTTTAATTATTACTAGCTTTTTTTTTATATCGCGCTTTGCGGCGAAACCGAGCAATGATCATGTAAAACAAACGTGATTTGAAAATAAAGCATGTTGTTTAGAAAGTCAAACCATTAGAACAATTTAGTTTATAGTCGTACCGTTTTATGATACCAAATAAATACTTTATTTTGAGTATAACCTCGTTTTAACAAAACTTATAACGGAATGTCAGGGAAAGAAATCAAGCACAACTACGTACTTAAGTTTTTAGAAAGAAAATTATAAACGTAACTTATTGAAGAAGTATTAAAATATGTTAAAAAAGAAAAAAACAATTATTAAAAAAAGGTAAAGGAAATAGATATTTAAAAAAAAGAAAAATATGTTATTAAAGTAAATATAATAATAAACTATTATAATATATTAAATAATAAAAAATTATATATTTTTATAAAAAATAAAGTTACTATTCATCGTCCTTCGAAATATATATATATATATATATATATATATATAGTGTGTGAGGTTCATTGGGGAACACTAAAAAAGTGAGGAACCGGGGAACACTCTTAAAAATTTAACTTAACATGTTAAAAATTATTTTTTAAATATTTTTTTCGACGCTTCTCCTTATATATACTTGTAGAAACATTTTTAATAAAAAAAAATCAAAACTAAAAATATTAAAAAAAAAACAATTAAAAAAAGGCTAAAAAATGTTTTTTTTAGAAAAATATTTTTTTTACTCGACTAGTTTCTCCTCCTTTTTATAAAGAAAAGCGCTGAAAATTTTTTTACAAAAAATTATTTTTAACATGTTAAGTTAATTCTATAAGATATAACTGTTTTTTAAAATTTTTTTTTATATTTTTAGTTTTGATTTTTTTTATCAAAAATGTTTCTACTTGTATTTATAAGAAAAAGCGCCGAAAAAAAAATTAGAAAAATATTTTTTTTAACATGTTAAGTATAATTTTTAAAAGTGTTCCCCGTTCCCCACTTTTTTAGTGTTCCCCAATGAACCCTCTCCTATATATATATATATATATATATATATATATATATATATATATATATATAATGGTTCATGTTTTGTTATAGTATGTTTTAAGTAGGGGTGTGTATGGATCGGTTTTGACCAAAACCATAACCGTAACCGCGATGTCGGTTTATTGGATAACCATAACCATGACTGATCGGTTATGGTGGTTATGGTTATTCGGTTTTGATGGTTATAGCGGGTCGGTTATGGGTGGTTAACCGTATATTTAGCTTAGCTAAAAATAGCTTAACTTATTTTTAACATGGAATAAATTGTTATTGCTTATTTGTATATATTAGTATAGGGTGGGAGTTGGCTACAAAGTCCATTTTTCCTATAAAGTGTAAAAAGTTTAAAAACACCATAATTTCAACCATTAAACACACTCAAAACCCACAAATAACAAAGTGAAGATAACTAAAACGTCATATTTGTGGGTTTTGTGTTGTGTTTTGGATGGATTAAGCTTTGATTATCGAATGACTAACATTGGTGTGTTTTATGTTGATTGTCATGTTGTGTTTTACATTCACAGTTCTACGATGGTGTTTTTGAAGTTTTTATGAACTATTAGGGTTTGGATATTGTGTTTTAGTGATCTTCATACTGTTATTTGTGAGTTTTGAGTGTGTTTTATGGCTGAAATTGTTGTATTTTATGACTATGTACACTTTGTAGGAAAAATGGACTTTGTAGCCGAACCCCACCCTATTAGTATATTACATATTATTAAAAAATACATTAATCTATAATATTAATACCAATTATTATCGAATATTCAAATAAAGTGATATGATACATTCCATAAGTTCAAATAAACATTCAACTGAAACCACAAAATGATATGAAAAACCGATAAGTACTAAAAAATCTTCAGTAAAAAACATCAAATATTAAAAAGAAGGTGAAAAGTCCTAAATCCTACAAAGATTTATGACATGTCGGTTCGGTTCGGTTATGTTGGGTATGGAAAAAATGATAACCATAACCGACCCGCTACTTTTGGTTTTCAAAAAAAACATTAACCGACCCACCGGTTTTTATTTGGTTCGGTTTTTTCGGTCAGTTTTGTCGGTTAATTATGGTTCGGTTAATTCGGTTTTTTGCACACCAAGGATTAACGACTTACCTTATTAAGTGACTTTGAAACCAATCTAGTTTTAAACTTCTAGGATTCTAGATTAATTTCCATTTATATTTTTGGACATATATTTTTTTACAATGGA
Organism: Helianthus tuberosus; assembly: GCA_030545235.1. Lineage (NCBI taxonomy): Eukaryota > Viridiplantae > Streptophyta > Magnoliopsida > Asterales > Asteraceae > Helianthus > Helianthus tuberosus. Next base: position 14,595,871 of record CM060362.1, on the reverse strand, counting down.
TAATTGTGTCTCTATACATATATTATATACTCGTTGCTAGTACAATGATAATGTTCATGAACCGTCCTAAAAAGAGTGTCTAACGCTAATTGACAATCATGCCTCGTTAGCTATTTTTGAACTTTATGATGCTTACCCGATATAGTCAAATATTATGATCTAATCCAAAACGGTGTCGGTTAAAGTGTCGAAAGCATCTTACTTAGTTACACAAATAGCATAAAACGTGTATATTACTTTTTTTTTTTGAATTTCACTAATATATATTATAGGTGATCAATCAACAATATTTTTTCCTTGTGATCAATTATGTATAATTGGTTAATAAAAACAAAATTATGCAACCAAATGAACTATAATATATCTATTTCTTATCTTGTGATAATAGCTAATGAATATATAAAATTTAGTATATAATTTAGAAAAGAAGTTATGAGAAGAAAAGGTAGAATAAGAATGTGTGGTGTGGGGCCTGAGTTGGGGCAGCGGTTTGGGTTTAACTGGGTTTAACGTCGGCTGCTTCGCCCCGGACAAGCATTGGGTATGGCGTTGCCTCTTTGGCATGGGGATTGAGTCTGACGTGGGGCGGGGAGGGGGGTGACATGGCTGACTTTGGTTGGCTGGTTCGATCTAGCCGTTGGGGATGGTCGTTGCCAAACCAAAAAAAATCCAAATGGTTGACTACACCAAGCTATGCGACGTCACACCACATCCCTAGTTTTTGAGTAGTACCTTGTGGATCACACCCTCATCACATATCAAACAATGCTCCCAACCAAAGCCCCTCCACACCCCATAGTGTAAGACTATGGGGTATGGGGCTTGGGTTGGGGGAAAACGCCCAAGCCACCTCCCCGGGTGGGCTTGGGTTGGGGTGTGGCCCTTAGGGCTTGGGTTTCAAGCCGGGCGTGGGGCGGTCTTGACATCCGAGCTGGCGGCCTCTTATTCGCTGACCACCGCCATGTCATAGCGGGTGCTTGAATGTTTGAATTTTAAATTCAAATCGTTTGGCCAAGGCAAGCGGTCACCCCGGGTCCCAACATCCCCTATAAATGTAACCCCACCAGCTACCCCATCCCAAACCGTCGCTATCCACCGCTATCCCACCGGCTACCCACTTGATCCCACGTACCCGCTACCCCAACCCGAAGAAGATGGCATCTTGGACCCACGGGGAAGAATTGGCTCTCGTCACAAGCGTCGTTGACGCTCTGAAGGGGCGGCAACCCGGCCAAACACGATATTGGCCGGAAGCATTCGCAACCTACCGACATAACGTCGGACACGATCGCCACAACCTCAACGCGTGCCAACATAAATGGCGCGAGCTACGGCCCAAGCTCGATCGTTTCAAGGCTTACTACGAAGCCGTTCCGAGCGGCGTTAAGCCACGAGGACCGGGTGACAGTGGCGAACATAGAGTTTCGAGGCAAGGAGCGAAAGGCGTTCGACAAGATCTCCCTTTTTGAAATTTATCTAACGCTCTAGGTTTTTTATTTTGTAATTTTTAGGATTATGTAATTTTTAAAATTTTAATGAAAATTTAGGTTTTTTTATAAATGTTGTGTGAATTTTACAATTTTTTTGTAATTTTTTTTTTAATAATCTGCCAACCCTAGCGGTGCACCCACGCTCCGCCATACCCCACGGACATGTCACTAGGCGGTGGGGGGGCTCCAATTCCACGTGTCAACTTATGCCCCAACCCAAGCCCTACCATACCCATCGTTTAAGGATAGAAGAAATATATGAATGGTAGTGATGGAACTTGGCATGGTGTCATGGTGTTAGAGAACAAATCAAAATTTGGATTTTGTGAATGATTAAAAAATTTGATAATAATTGACTGTTGTTTCAGGACAAAGTCAAATCCCATGAGACTAAAGGATATGGGGGCAGGCTAGGCCCGGCTAGGACCGGCGCCGGTCCCCCACACCGCCCCCCTTAGCCCCGACTCGGCTCAATCGTCCCACATGCGCCGGTGGCGCCGGACCCACTTTCAAAAATCAATCCGTTGCAAACGGCTATTTAAAAAAAATCATTTTTCAATTTATATACCCAATATCTCAACCATTTTTATACATTTATATCCTTTCTACTCCCATTCTTCTCCAATTCTCTTCCTTTTTTATAAAAACAATCCATATTTTTTATACCTTTTTCTCTAAATCATGAATCCTTTCAACCCGAACAACCCCAACCCGAACAACCCCAACCCGAATAATTACAACCCGAACAACCCCAACCCGAACCAACCTAACTTTTTTTCGACCCCCGCTTACACTCCGAGTATGGATCAATCGTGGGGGGCTCCGCAATTTCCTTTTTCGGGTTTCCAACAAACACCCAACGCATTCTCACAAGTGTCTCAAGTTCAACAACTCCAACAATACCAAGCGCTACAACAAATCATGCAACGCAACTCGTTTGAACAACTCCAATCGCAACCGCCAATTTCCCAACCGGTTAACCTTGACGATGATGATGATGAAGTCGTCCCCGAATCGCCACCGCAAGAGCTCAAGCGAAAAAAAAACAAGGGGAAGGGGAAGAAGGTTGAAAACGTACCCGAAACCGCGTCAAAAAGCGGTTCGAGAAAACCGGGGACACCTTGAACGAAAGTAGAGGAGGAGGCGCTAGCAATGGCGGTTACTAAGTCCTCTACTAACCCGATAATCGGTATGAACCAAAGTTTAAATTTTTAATTTAAATTTTAAAAGTTTTAAATTTTTATTTTTACTAATGCATTATTTTTTAAAATTTAGGAAACAATCAAACGGGTGATAGTTTTTGGAAGAAGGCAACAGCTAAATTTTATGAGATTATGGAGCATAGCTCGGATCGTGATTTAGAAGCCGTCTCGGGCAAGTGGCGTAAAATGAGCAAGGTCATCAATAACTTTAACGCAATTTATAACCAAATTATCATGAATCCTCCTAGCGGGAGTAACGAGACGGACATTCTTAACCTTGCTATCGCTAAGTGGGACTCTCAAAATGCAAAGCCTTTCCCGCACTTCCGAGCATGGAACGTAGTAAAGAACCAACAAAAATGGGCGTCGATTCCAAATGAGGTAGCAACCGCCAAACGGACTAAAACTTCCGAGTCCGGAAGTTATAGTGCGGGAGGCTCCACCGCTCGTTGTCAAATCAACATAAACGACGACCCGGAAGATGACGAGGACGTGTTGCCCATTCACGAGGCGGAACGTCCCCCCGGGAGGGACAAAGCAAAAAAAGAGGCGGTCGGAAAGCGCAAAGGGGCCGGCTCGAGTGGAGGGGGCGACTCGAAGGCATCGGCGAAAATGGACGCTTTGATAGACGAATTCCGTTCGTTCAAACAGTTCGCGGCCGAAAAATACACTCACAAGAAAACCGTGTCGGCCGACCAAGCTCGAGCGGAGGATTTTAGGATTATGAGGTTGGATCTCGACTCGGTTCCGGAGGAGGAACGAGCGGTTTATCGGAGGATGAAGGAAGAAGTGATGAAAAAATGGTCGTCGTAGGTTGTTTTTTTATTTTTAGGAAATGTAATTTTTTATTTTTATTTTTCGGTAATTTTTTTTTTTAGGAAATGTAATTTTTTTTTAGGAAATGTAATTTTTTTTATGTTATGAAATGAAATTATTTATGTTGTATTTTTTAATTTTTATAAAGTTTTAATTAAGTTAATAAATTAAAACTTAGAAAATTATAAAATAATGAGGTGGGGCCCCATCCCACACGAGCCTCCATCCCCCTCAAATTTCATGGAGGCTCATCCCCCACGAGCCGCCCACGTGACGCCTACGTGGAGGCTCATCCCGGTGAGGATGGGCCAAACCATACCCTTTAGTATGATAATATAACCATATATTGTGAATGTATGATGTGTCATGCACTTGTGCCATGAATACAACGTATAAACCCCAATCACATCCTCTTATTATTGCAATCACCACTCTCGAGAACGCTCTCCATGTTTTATTGGCTGTTTGGCAACTTCTGAATGATTAAGTGCTGAACCAGTAAGAGGTCTGGACCATTAAGCGTTGAACCAGTAAGAGGTCTGAACCATTAAGAGACAGTATAATGCTTAACCCTTCAGAGGCAAATGTCTGACAAATTCAGATTAGCGGTCTTAACCATTCAGACTTTGTATAAAGCTTAACCATTCAGAGGCAAATGTCTGAACCATTCAGACATCTGCTCACGAAACAAACAGTCTGAACCATTAAGTGCTGAACCAGTAAGATGTCTGAACCATTAAGAGTCTCATTAAGAGGTAAACAAACAGCCCCTTAGGCTGGAGGGTGTGTTTGGAGCCCTCGAGGGGTTTTATCAGACCACGTCAACGCCACCTAAGATCTACCTCAGCCATGGAGCCCCCTTTAATTTGCATGGTGTGGATGAAACCCCATATTAAACAAAATTAAAAAAAAAGATTTGATTGGTGCAAACACAAGTGGGCCCCACCTGATCCTTTCAACCTTGGCGTTACCATGATAAAGCCCAGCTCATAACGCTCCTAATTAAATTTGAGGGTGTGGTGTGATAGCGTCCCGGGGCGCTATAGAAGGTGACATGGCGGGGGTGGCGCCCCCACACCCTCCGGCCTTATAATTAACAAATTCTTTTTTTATTTATGAATTACTTTTATAGTTTAATCGGATCAACCAATTAAACTAAAAAACTTTTAATAAGTGGAAACGGTTTGTTATGACTTATGAGTAGCAACTGAACCGGGTTTTCTTTAAGAGAAGTTGATTGATTTTTGAACTTGTTTTTTTTTTTTTTAAAGGTAAACTTCATTAACACAAACGCCAACCCAAGACGGGCCGACAAAAAACAACACACAACAAAACTACATATTTACAAAGGAGCACCACTCCCTCCATTCTATCCCTGCATTTTTACATCTATAGAAAAACCAAAGAAAACCCATAGCCTTTATCTCACTAACAATACCTTCTATTCTAACCGATTTATTAGAAAATTTGGCGTTATTCCTGGCACGCCACAAACTCCAACACGCGATCATTATAACTGAATGACTGATATTTAAAGTTCTCTTGAATTTAAATAATTATAAAGTTATAATTAATTATGTATGTTTTTAACTTTTAAATTAATTATAACGTAATCCGGCTTTTGAGATAAATTAATTATAACGTCATCCGGTTTCTGAGTAGTGAGATCGCTACGGTCAATAAATCAGTATCGCAACATGTTTGATGATTTGTAAATAGCTAAATCTTTCATTAAAAGTTTGAGTTAATTACATAGTTAGTCTCTGTGGTTTATATGAAATAACAATGTCAGGTACTAATAGTTTAAAGTTACAATCTAAGGTATTAACTTTCAATTTTGTAACAACCTAAGGTATTAAGACTAACTATGTTAGTTTTTCTATTAGATTCAAGGGCATTTAGGTCATTTTACATTAAAGGCCTAACTATGTAACAAAATCATAAACATTAATATGCAATTAAAGTATTGTCATCCCTAAGCTTTCATTGTCAAACTTCCCATTTGGGGTTCAATCAAAGTCAAACACATAAATCAGTTGCACAAGCAAGAAGAACATCAAATTGAACTTCATTTCATATTCCGATCAGCCGCACCAGATTCCGATTTCATCTCCACTGTTTCCTCAATATCCAGTTTAACTATTTCACGCGGATCGTCTGCTGAGATTCAGACCTCAAAAAGCATAACCAACTCTCATCGAAGTTGTATTGTAAGGTGACGCCATCGAAATTTTCGTATTTGTGTTCGTTAGCATCGTTTGACTGTAATTTTTGTGTGCTTTATGAGTTGTTTGCGTTGAATTGGATTAGTGTGGTGTTTGAAGATTATAGTGAATTGTATTGTGTTAAAAAAACCAACGACATGTCATCTGCAACGGAATCCGGTTACGGCCTTATAAACTTCTCATCTACACTAGAATCTGTATCAAATTATTCAAGAACCAGTGATGTATCATCTGCAATCACCAGAAATTCTTTTGACCATCCTTCACCGTCATACTACTAAACAAACACACACACAACTAGTGTGTTTTTGAACATCGGATTCGGATGAACAAAGTTGCGGGATCCAATAATTATAGCAGTAACAAGGTGAGGTGAAATTAAGCGGTTCTCCTATGATCGATGTACACCTCGTAAACACTGAATATCATCATCTGCAGCGGTTAACGGCGGATCGATGGTGGTTAAAAGGGTGGGTTTAGGACTAGTTGGGGGAAGAAAGGGGTGGGGCGATGACTTGATTTGGTGGGCAGGTTGAAGGGAGAGAGAGATAGAGATATATCTGTGTTTAAGTTTCTAAAATTTAATTTTATTCATTTAAAATTATTTTAGATAAATGAGTATTTTACATAAATGGCACTTGAAGTTATAAAGGGCAATTTTGTCATTTCAAAGAAATATAACAAAAAAACTAACATATGTTAGCCTTAGTAACCTAGGTTGTTACAAAATTGAAAGTTGGTACCCTAGAATGTGATTTTAAACTATTAATACCTGATGTTGTTACTTCTTATAAACCACAGGGACTAACCATGTAATTAACTCTAAAAGTTTCTATTTGATTTCTTTTTAAGAGGCAGAAAACAAAATTCTATTTGATTTCTTTTTAAGAGGCAGAAAACAAATTTCTTTTTAAGAGGCAGAACAAAATTCTATTTGATTTTTTTAAGAGGCAGAAAACAAAATTCTATTTGATTTCTTTTTAAGAGGCAGAAAACAAAATTTTGGTCTTATTATATTATACCCACAAAACATAAAATAATATTTCCGATAGTACTAGATCTAATGAAATAAAAGTTACAAACATAAAACTGGGTGGCAACGGTAATGAAAAAATTACAAAAATACTGAAACTGACTCTTATCGAAACCAAATACTATAAAAATGAATGAGTTAACTGCCATTTTAGTCCTTGTGGTTTGGGTCATTTTGCCAGTTTAGTCCAAATGTTTCATTTTTAACATGTGGGTCCAAAAAGGTTTCACCGTTGCCATTTTAGTCCACTGGGTTAACTCCACCCATTTTTTCTGTTAACGAGAAGACCAATTCGGTCATTTTATATGGCTGAATTGCTCTTTTAGTTAACAGAATTACATACAAAGTTACCGAATTGGCCTTCTCGTTAACAGAAAAAATGGATGAAGTTAACCCAGTGGACTAAAATGGCAATTGTGAAACCTTTTTGGACCCACATGTTAAAAATGAAACCTTTGGATTAAACTGGCAAAATGGCCCAAACCACAGGGACTAAAATGACATTTAACTCAAAATGAATACATGTACCGAAAGATATGTGTATTACAAAATTGAAAGTTTATTTACAATGGTTTAACTACACAAAAGTTGTCTCATGTAACCTAAAAAAGTAAAGTCGTGAATGCTCAAAAGGATATTGACACGTTTTTGCATCAATTGAAAACCATAATAACGGATAGAGGTACCTGTTTCGATAATACCAATATTGTTACCGATGTTTGGTCGGTATCGGTTGGGTAATGATAACAGTATTCGACGTAGTTTATGTTACCTAAAAATGCTATTTGTTTTATACAACTCCGTTCAATAAAATTTATATCGGAATTTTGACAAAATAAAATTACACATAATAGCGTACCTTGATTTGTAAAAGTTAACGAACGCATATTGTTTGAAAAAGATAGATTAAATGGAATTGAGATTTTATAAAAAAAATATTAAATGGATTAAAAAAGTATACATATTATACATTTTAAAAATGTATATTATATACTCTAAAGAAAAACTTTAAAAACTAAACCTAAGGACTTGTACTCAATGGTCATCACTATTTAGCACCACACATTTTACTGTATAATTTACACTAGATTAGTTACCCGTGTGTTACACGGGTTGTATAATGAAGACGAAATAGTTCATAATGTATTACATATTATTGAAAGTGTAATCGTTGAATGTAGAAAATTCAAAGAACATATATAACATGTGGTATTCAATAAATTGGAAGAAAAAAAAAAATCTTCTACCACCTCCACCCCTTGTCGTCGATGTGGCACTCCTTTCATGCCCCAAGCTTGATCCACAACACAGCTTCATGGTTAGATTCAACATTTTTTAATTATAATGGAATAAGAAAACAATAATTTAATTATGAATTGTCATTAAATAAAGAAACCATGATTTAGGAAACTAACTAATTTTAAAACTTGATTTCCGAAAATTGAGGTATCATACCAAAATTAATGCTTCTCAAATTAATATTAAAAATAAGAAAACAAAATTTAAGATTAGTATTATTAAAAGTTAAGATGATATAAGATGGTTATGAATATTACTAGGTTATCACCCGGGAACTTCCCGGGTAGGAGAAATTTGATTAGACATATATTAAGTGTATAAACAAAATAAAATAAAATGCAAAGTGTAATGTTACATAAACAAAGTGTCAAACTTTGACATCCTTTTTAAAATTTGTGAGGACATTGGCTGATAATCCTATATAAATTATAAGATAAGATTATTGGTAGTGGATTGTTGGTGGTATATGAGCAGATAAACTGCAAGACCCGTGCTAAAGAGGAATACATCCTGGTAGCTTAATTCAGTTCCTTGATTAAAACCAAATACGAAGGAGTAGTTGATTCTGCAGGGCTTCCAGAAGTATATATTTGCGACATACATAAGCATATCTAGGATTATATACGCATACAAACTGTACATTAAAAATTGTTAATCAAGAGTTCAATAAAACATAAGAGGCCCAGGGGAATCATTTCTATTTCTTTTAAATAATACATCACCTGTAAAGAGGGAAAACATTATCTATATACATGGAATGCTCCTTTCAAATAGTTACTTTCCTTGCTTGTATAAGTAATATGATAACAATCAGTAGTGATATTGAGCAACCAGAAAAGAATCCTGAAAAAGTGGAACAAAATAACATTATACATATATATTTTTAATTGCAGACAATGGCATCATAATATATAGAAGTTGAAAACGTTGTGTGACAGTGGATGCTTGCTTATGTACCTGAAAAAGAATGTTACCCGGTGTTTTTCTCTCTTTCATTTTGGCCTCAAAACTTTCATACCTTCAGCAGTCCTTCAACTTCTTTTAGATCCTCTTTCTTAAATCTCAAATCCTTGTCTTTTGAATCGTTAAGAACACTTCTGATGGTTGACATTGGGCTTTCAAGAGTATTATTAATCCTCACACGGTCAAGTACATCCAAAGGATCCGATTCATTATTATCAGGATTCACTCCATTTCTATAGGAATCATCGATCCCCTTGACATCAAATTTAGAACCCACGTGTCTGTTCTCTGCAATACAGAACTCAAGTTAATGATCATCAATACTTTTACGATTTTTTTAGACTTCAAAATGTTTCATATGGCGCATACCTAATGTACCTTCTCTATTAGGACATTCACTGAATTAAGATCCTCATCAAGCTTCTCGAAAAACGTTACCTCGCACTCTTCTCCTTCATATTTCTGAGGACATTCACTGAATTAAGCTACCAATTTTGTCTGCCCATATACCACCAACAATCCACTACCAAAAGAACAATAAACAAAAAACAGTAAAACCTAGTTAATATATCATTAGCGAGTTGAGCTTTCTACCAGTGTTGACCTATTAGAGATATAACATAACCCAAATTGACTCATTTGTATATTAAATAGTTGCACTTGGTGGTGTTTGCACATTTGAAACCGTTATAAGTTAATAAGTTTCTTAAGAGCGACCCATTTTGACCAGTGAATCAAACCCAAATGACCACAATAAGCAAACACAAATTATCCATTTTAACACTTTGCATTGCACCAGACCGTTTACTAAAGAATGTAAAATCTACCATTGAAGGATTCACCTCTTGACTTTTACCCGCTCCATTGGCATGATCATCGAAATATTTTGACTTCAAACCGGTCAAAATCCGATACCTAATACCTTTGTCGACTTATCAAACGGTAAAAGGACAATTTTAATCATCGAGTAATATTAAAGTTGCCATTTCGAGAAAACAATTACTCTTGGAACACTATAATGTAGCCATTTTTTGTGTTGATTTTAGCGCTTTCAATTTGTGCCTTTCATTTCTTTAGTTGCATCGATATATTAAATAATTCCATATAAATTAGAAGAAATTTTACTCATATAATTCACTTACATCATGAACTGTAGTTAACATAAGACCTTCAAAATTCTTCAGCTAGGGCGCAATCATTCTGTGTAAAAATGTTACAGAGTCGCATAATAAAGGAGATTATATAAATTTCTAGAAAACAATATAATAAAACTAAAAAAAATGGTGGAAAGATCACTGATTTTGGGATAATTTTGACTTGTTTTTATGTCGGCTTCCCTATGGCCAAAAGAAAGGATCACAAAGAATGTCTACCCCAAGATCAGAAGCAAACCCCGGCTTAAGAGTATGACTGACCAATGACCCATATACGCGGGTCACCCAAGTAATCTACAAAAAAGTTCCACCTATTCTAATAACGCCACATAAAATAAGAAAGATGTAACTTTATTCAACAATTCCAATCTAGTGCACAATTATCATATTGCTTTTAGCTCACCATGCAATGAAGTATAAAATTACATACCTTATCTACATATAAGAAAGCAATGATTTCCTCATAATTTTTTTGGATGCTTGTAGAAAGAATCTACGGATATTTCAGTAGCATGTTACCAAACTCTGTATCCTCTCCACAACCCTAAATAATGGTACTAATAAGTGACTTCATCCACAACAAAAAAAAATACTGGAACTTTTCTCCAAACATCCCTTGTAAGGGATTTTTACGGCGTACTCCATATAACTTTTCCCCAATGTCTTCTAACAACTACGCGCCAATAATATTAACAATTTATTTTATGTGTCCCACTTAATGGCACGAGAAGACACGAAAGCGTCATTGTGGGTCCCCATCTCACTACATAACAATTGTCAGGATTAAGTGACTATATGATTTAAACAGAATGTACTCACCTCGTTAGAACATAGGATCTCGTTCTATACTTGAGCTGAATTTTTGTTTCAACGTATTGAATAATGGCAATGCATCTCTCATTAACCTGCGATAACAATTTGTCGGATACTATTTTCTTTCATTCAATATCTACAAACAGATCATGTTATGCATACGAAGATGAGAAAGATAGAACTAACGTTTGCAAGAGATAGTTGATTAATCGCATCAATTCTGAATCAGGAAAGTCATGCCCCTTGACCTCAGCAAGTTTCTCTATCTCATCCATAATATTGTTAGCATCTCTTAGGTTACCAATAGAAAGATACCTACACAATATAAATTAAAAAATAAATGAAAAAATCTGATAATAATCTATTGACAAAACAATTTTACTTAGATTAAAACAACACAGGAAACACATAAAACATACAGTTCGCCGAAACCCTAGATAGTTGAGGATTTGAACACGGTGCCGGAACCCAAGTCCCAACCCTAGCGATTACTTGTCTTCGGATGATCAGAACAAAGTGACAAATCTGTAGACAGTGCCGGAACCCTAGCAAGTTGAGGCGAAAGGCCGGCGCCGTGCCTCCGACACCGCCTCTATCTCTCTCTTTTCTTGTCAAAACCCAGCGTTCGAAAAACAACAAAATTCTAAACAACTTTGAAAAAAAAAAAACTGTAGTAGTTAAGAAACATACGGAGAATAAGAAATTGGAAGCAAGAATCATTGAAGATACCACATTATGTTGATTGTTGATGCGGTTCTTGGTGATTTTGAAGTCTTGATTCCTTGCGAATAGGAATGAACGGCAGAAGAACGATGAGATAAAAATTAGGGTTTGTAAGGGAAGTGAAAAAAGTTGAAGTCGGGTCATAATAATATGATATGGATCCCGCCTCAACCCATATACCAAAATTTTTGACCCGTGGTTTTGGAGCCAAAACCAATTTCAAGAAGCCCTATGGTGATGCCACCTCATTTTGCAAGCCCCCATATCATGCCACATAAGCCCTTATTTATCATGTTTATATATATATATAGATACCGTGACAAGATCACCAAGCATTGACCGCTTTGTAGTTGAGGTGGTTGGTATAGCATAAACACAAAAACATATTAGATATCACACAAATCGGAAAACATCAAATGACGGGTTTTATAGACAAAACATGTTTCAATAGTTTCAAAACTCACCAAAGCGATTGTCAATGGTGTTTTCAAGTGTTTCCTTGAGCGTTTCTGAACCCAACGGGGCATCGTTAACAAAATTTGAGTTAGTATCTCGGATCAGCTCAAAAGGATTGAATCCACACAATTAGCTGAGCTTAACTCAGGTGATTTCACAACAGTAAACAATCTCAGCTGGAGATTATAGAAAAATATAAGCAAGCTATATAAAGCTATAAAAGTTATATGGTTAAGGAAACTGCATACAGAAACAGTTAAGTCACTGAGATAGTGTTGCCCAGCGAAGGATCAATAAACACGATTCTGAATTACACAAGGAAGAAAAAACGCCACTGGTGTTGTACTCACAATAGAGTTTTTTTCTATGTCGTAAGCTATAGCGAGTGTCGATATCCGCATGACAAACCAAATTGATACCGTCCCCAATAATATCGGCACTACGTAAATTCCAGCCGAACATCGGTACTATAGAAACCATTACTGATATACATTTTATGGTTTTCGTTCCATATATAACACGTGTTAACATCCTTTTGGGCATATAACAACTTTGATTTTAGGTTTTATCTTGCAATTGTGATACCATATGTCAATACTCCACTAATAACGTAATAAATCAAACCAATACCGGCTGAATTCTCGCTAAACCGGTTGATAAATAGTTTGTTTATTAATTTAATTTAACATAAATTGTCACGTGGGCTTAATTTGACCACCAGCCTAACTTGGAATACAGCCTTGAAAGATCTAACTTGGAATACAGCCTAGATAAGTAGATATTTCACAACTCATAACGTTGTTGTCTTATATTGGAATGAATGTATTGAATATTGATGCTATAAAATAAGAAAATTGGCATTATTTATAACAAAAGGACATTTTTATTTTACTATTATCTTGGGGTTTTTTTTCTTAAATATGTCGTTTAAACCACCAGTTTTAAATAAATAATTTGAAAACCGTATAGAAAACTATTTTTTTTTTGGGATGGAAGACGTCTATGCTTTTCCAATCCTTATTCTCCGATCGGCATTTGAAACAAAGGAAGGTTGAATACAAATCTAACAAAATCAAAGGATGATGATGATGGTGATAATAACCACGTTTTATAATCGTATTCGTTCGAAAATCATTTACAGAAATTGATGATAAAACTGAAGATTCGTGTGAAGAAGGAGATCGATAGCGATGAACTTTGATTGATGATAAAACTGAAGAAGGAGTCGATAGCGATGAACTTTGTGAAAAAAAACATTAGGTTTCAACACAGAAGATGAAAAGGGAAACAGGAACGGGTTATAAGAGATTATATAGGATCCAGATGTTCTTCATGGGTCAGTGATTAGATCCGAATTCAATACCCATTTTATGAAAGAAGCCCTCATTGAGTGACACGTGTCACAAAGTTGGTTTCTTTTATTATAGTAAATAGATAGATTTACAAAACATACAAACATAACTTTGATATTTCGGTAGGAATAGTTGTTTTACTTGGTTGGCTAAACATGGCGGCAACCAATACAAGTTTTTTTTTTTTTTTTTAAGTTAACATATAATAGTTAAAATTACGATTTTGCCTTCAGTTTAAAATAAAACTTTGGTTTTGTCCCTAGCTTAAAATTACGATTTTGCCCTCAGTTAAAAATTACGCTTTTGCCCCCAGTTCAAAAATAGAATTATAGTTTTGCCCCCAAATTACGATTTTATCCCCAGTTAAAAATAAAATTTTGTTTTTTCCGCAACTTAAAATTACGATTTTGCCCTCAGTTAAAAAATACGATTTTGCCCCAGTTGAAAATAAAAATATTGTTTTGCCCTCAGTTCAAAATTTGATTTTGCATCCATTTCAAAATTATGGTTTTACCCCAGTTCAAAATTGCAATCTTGCCATCATTTTTTTGACAAAACTATGGTAGTGTTTTATTTTACTTGGTTAACTCAGTGTAGTTTTTATTCGTGCCAAACAGCTGCCTAGCACTCGCTAATTGGTCCTAACAAATTATTGTTTTGCACCCAGCTCTAAATTACAAGTTTGCCATCATTTTAGTTATTTTTTTGACAAAACTATAGTAGTGTTTTGGTTTAATTGGTTCACTCGATGTGTCTTTTTTTTAGATCGTGTTATAAGTAGCATGTATAAGTGACCGAAATAAAATGTACATGTTATTAAACTAAGAAATATTCGGTTTAACGCCCCGCAACGCGGGCGGGCATAACACTAGTTGTACATATTGACATAATGTCAACAAATGTTATATTTCAATATTTTCGGTGCAATCCAGAAATATTAGTTTTATAAAATAACTTTTAACTAAGATACTTTAAGAAACTATATATCAAATCCAAGTTTATTTAAGTACAAAATTGGTGTAGTTTATTACACTATTCTTAATCATCTAATTATTGATCGACGGTTCGAGTTTATAATATTAAATATTGTTTTGTCTTATATATTAGTTATCTCCATTGACATGTCTATTTATTTACATACAGACGCATGTTACACACACAGGTCAACTATAAAATAACCTAGTTATCAGCACGCAAAGTTAATGTAGAATAGTCTCTTAAGCATCAATCACATCATGAATAGCATCCCGGGCCTCATCGTTGGTTCGAGTTGGGTGAATAAGCCTTCGGTGGTTAAACGGGAGGTTCTGAAGTTTTTTAGATCCAGATTTTCGGAAGAGGTGAAGGATAGACCGTACTTGGAATGTCACAACATTAAGCAGTTATCCGTTTGGGATAAAGACAGTCTTACTGAACCTTTTTCTTTAACGGAAGTGAAAAACGCTTTAAAGGAATGTGGAGATGATAAAGCGCCGGGTCCGGATGGGCTAAATTTCAAATTCATTAAAGTTTTCTGGCATCTCTTCGAGGAAGACTTTATGAATGTCTTTGCTCGTTTTTATGATCTCGGAGTTTTTAGTAGAGGTTGCAACTCCTCTTTTTTACCCTCATCCCCAAGATTAAAGACCCAGTTGAGCTTTCAAATTACAGGCCCATCAATCTCATTGGGATTATTACCAAGTTGATTTCGATGGTTTTGGCGAGTAGATTGAAGAAGGTTATCGGCTCGGTCATCTCAGAGTCTCAATCGGCCTTTTTGAAGGGTAATTTCATTCTGGATGGTCCTTTGATTATTAATGAGTTATTTAACTGGGGCAAGAAGGCCAAGAAAAACTATTTTTTCTTAAGATAGATTTCGAAAAGGCGTACGATAATGTGAATTGGAAGTTTTTGCTATCTATTATGGATCAAATGGGTTTCCCTCAGAAATGGGGTAGCTGGATTAAGGGTTGTATGGAGTCTGCGAGATCTTCGGTTTTGGTGAACGGATCGCCCACTTTTGAGTTCACGTGCTCTAAAGGTATTAGACAAGGGGACCCGTTGTCTCCTTTCCTGTTCATCATTGTGATGGAGGCTCTATCTCACATGTTTGACAGGGCGAGAGTTGATGGTATTGTGAATGGTATTAAAACCCCTCTGAATGGTCCTATTGTGTCCCATATGTTTTATGCAGACGACGCTATTATTATGGGGGAATGGTCGAAGTCGAACATCGACAACGTCGTTCGAATCCTTAGGATTTTTCATTTGTGTTCGGGTTTAAAAATAAACCTTTCTAAATCTAATATGTTTGGAGTTGGTGTAAATAATGGGGAATTGGAGTACATGGCGAACATTATCGGTTGTCGAGCTGAGGCTTTTCCGTTTAAATACCTTGGATTGACGGTCGGAGCTAATATGAATAGAGTGGCGAATTGGAAACCGGTATACGATATTGTTGACGCGAGACTTGCGAAGTGGAAAGCGGCCTTGTTATCTATGGGAGGGAGAATCGTTCTGATCAAATCGGTACTCGAGTGTCTTCCGAATTACTATTTTTCTTTGTATAAAGCTCCGGTTCAGGTTATTAAGGATCTCGAATCAAAAAGAAGAAATTTTTTATGGGGAGGAAACAACGAGATTAAAAAGATTCATTGGGCGGCTTGGGAACGGGTGGCTTGTCCGATCGTTAAAGGTGGTTTAGGCCTTAGTAATCTTAAACATGTTAATATTTCCTTATTGTCGAAGTGGGGTTGGCGTTTTAAAGAAGACAAAGATAGACTGTGGGTAAAGATTGTTAAATCGGTCCACAAAACTAGAGCTAACTGGGACAGTTTTCCCGTTCGAAGATCTATGGGTGGAGTTTGGTGCAATATCGTCAATTTATTGGATAAATGTTTGCTGAATAACAAACCTTTAAAACAGTTTATTGTTGGGGAAATTGGTAACGGGGAATCTTTATTGTTTTGGATTGATCACTGGTTGCCCTCTGGCCCATTGAAATATCTATTTCCTTCCTTGTTTGACTTGGAGATTAATAAAGATTGTAAAGTTGCTGAAAGATTGATTAGTAATGGGGGTATTTCTAGATACAATTGGCAGTGGAGTAGATGGCTGAATACTGGACAGGAGGTTGATGATCTCATCGGATTGTGCTCTTTACTTCTTGAAGTGGATCTAAAAGAAGGTAGAGACAAATGGATCTGGTCCGGTTCGGCGGACAAACTGTTCAGCGTTGGTTCGGTCAAGAATCTTTTGTCTAATAACACTGGTAACCAGGGGAATTACTTTCCGAGGTCGTGTAAATGGCTCCCTAGAAAATGCAATGTTTTTATTTGGAGACTCGGCTTAGACAAATTGGCTACGATGGAAGCTCTAAAAAAAGGAACTTGGAGTTGGGAGATGCGGCTTGTATGCTTTGCGGAGATAGCGAAGAATCTGTGGATCACCTCTTCTGCTCGTGTAGTGTTGCCTCGACAGTTTGGTCTGTTGTGAGTTTGTGGTGTAAGATCCCTCTCATTTGGGCGTTTTCGGTAAAAGACTTGCTTGAATCTCACGAGGTTATTGGCATTAAAGGGAAGAAAAAAGTCATAGTTCAAGGCATTATTAGAGTGGGGTGCTGGAGTATTTGGAAGGCCAGGAACGAGCTCAAGTTTAACAACAAACCGATAAAATTGGAGGGGATTATAAGGGAGATCAAATCGATGGGATTTTTCAGGCTCAATTCTAGATCTAAGGATTTTTCGGTTAGTTGGGAAGATTGGTATAGTTTTGTTAATATGTAAGTTTGTCTTTTAGTTGTTTGTTCGTTTGTGCCTCCCTTCTTTGGGGTTTTGGCGTTTTGGTTTTAATGAAAGTCGCTTTTCAAAAAAAAAAAAATATCATGAATAAACAACGAGTATCCTTTTAAATGCAAGAATGAAACGTCTTAATAGATGGTCATGTTTGATGTGTGCCCCTCCCCCACTATCAATCCACAAAGAGCTTGTCAATTGTGTGAATTGATCACACCTATGTAATGTTAGATATTTTAGTGTAATCGGGAATTGACTTGGTGATCAAAGCCAATAATAATACACATCAAGCAAGTTAGGAGGTGCGGGAGTGCACGCTTGTTTGAGTTATTATTATTCGAAGTGTAGGGGCGGAGCCCGTACTATACGGGGGTTCCAAGGGGGCAGCGCCCCCTTGGCGGGGGTCCGGGGGCAGAACCCCTGGCTGCGGTCGAGCTGCCATTAGGCAGTTATCCATCCCTAACCCCAATTTTCGTATACAGTTTTTTGGTCACATTTTTCTGGTTCAGACAATTTTGCAGCAACATACACTGGTTCATTTCTCAAATCAGAGTTGTATCCGATTAAATTTTTCGGGTGAACCACCGAAATAATTTGATCTGAGAGTGATTACACGCCTCTCTGATCATCCGGCAAACCGAAAATCCCCAACATGTAACAATATAATTTTTTGTGGTACTTAAAACACAATCTAAGATACACACCACACATGGACCCCCTATATGGTTTGTAGCATTTAACAGTTGGAAATTGGATCAAGCAACACAAAACACAATGATTTTATAAACAAAGACCACACGTTACAATGACTCTAAGCTCTTTATTTATACCAAAAAAATTGTTGAATAAGTAACCCAAATCTATTCCTACTATGATTAAATTCATTTACACTAGATTGTCAATGCTTAAAACAATGAGTTGGTCACGGAAAATCAATAAAACAGTTCATTTAGTATATAATCAACAAAAAGGTTTACAACTTTTAATCTAAAAATAATATTTGACTCAATCTTAAGGGTGGGGTTCGGCTACAAAGTTCATTTTTCCTACAAAGTGTACAAAGGTATAAAACACCACAATTTCAGTCATAAAATACACTTAAAACCCACAAATAACAAAGTGAAAATCACTAAAACACAATATTCAAACCCAAGCAGTCCATAAAAACTTCAAACACACCATGGTAGAACTATGAATATAAAAAAAAACATGATAATTAACATAAAAGACACTAATGTTAGTCATTCGATAATCAAAGCCTTATCATCCAAAACACAACACAAAACCCACAAATATGACATTTTAGTAATCTCCATTTTGCCATTTATGAGTTTTGAGTGTGTTTTATTGTTGACATTATGGTGTTTTGTGACTTTTTACACTTTGTAGGAAAAAGTAGACTTTGTAGCCAACTCTCACCCCAATGTTAAAATCAATAATTTTTAAAACAAATTATCCTAAATTAAACCCAATCCATTTCCAAAAGTTTAAGTCATAAATAACATAGTTATTTTTAACATCGAAACTAACAAAATAGTATATTTATATGTTCGTGATAATATCAAACGATCATTCTTTTTGAACAATTTACTTTTTTTTTTATTTCGATTGAAATGGAAGAAATTTAATAAATAGGCAAATCATTAAACGAAAATGCTTTGTTTCTTATTATTATTATTTTTTTTTGAAAGGTAAACTTCATTCACAGAAAAACGACGGCCCAAAACGGGCAGCCAAAACACAAACAATTACATATTAACAAACGAAATCCAATCCCTCCACTCAACACCTTTAAATCTAGATCTATTAGAAAACCAAAAAAAGCTTAAGGCCTTGACTTCGCTGATTATGTTATTGATGCTAACCGAGCCATTAGAGAATTTAATATTGTTCCTAGTCCGCCAAATAATCCAGCAAGTAATCAACATAATGCCAAAGACAGCCACCTTCTTTTTCTCCGAAAATCCGCTGTTGATGTGATTCGAGAAGAGATCACGAATCGAAAATGCAAAAATACTAGGGATGTTACACCAGTTGCTGATGCCGTGCCAAACGTTTGAAGCTATCGAACAGCCAATAAATAGATGATCGGCTGATTCATCAGCAGAAAGACAAAGAGGACAGACACAATCTGTTATGCCAACGTTCCTTCTCCTTAGCGCGACCGCAGTGGCCACTTTATCCATCTCCAATCTCCAAGCATGTATGTTAATTTTAGCTGGAACCCATGAGCACCAATCTAGAACGAAGTTATCAGCCTCAGTTTGATTTCCGTACAGCAGAGCCTTAACCGACTTGACTGTGAAGGTACCGTCCGCAGCAGCAGACCACTTCCACCGATCCTTTATTGCCGACAGATGAACATTATCTAGCATGTCTTTTAACTGATCCAACCTGGGAACTAAAACCGAGTCTTCCAAAACGTTAGTCCAGCACCATGTGTAACGGTCCCCATTGCTAGACGTATTAATCCTGTTAGCAACCTTAACTCTTTTCTCAGCTTCTAAAGAATAGAGGTCAGGAAATACCAACTTAAGAGGTTCATCTAAAAGCCAAACATCGTGCCAAAACTCTACTTCCTCTCCGGTACCGATTGAACCTCTCAAAAAATGCCCAAGAGAACGACCTTCCACCTTAGTTTTAACAAAATTTTTTGCAATATTATTCCAAACTCCGGATAAACTTTTTTTAAAGGGGATATTTTCCCATCCCGACCTACTTGAATGGAGCGCAATTATGACCTTTTTCCAAAGGTTGTTTTCTTCCGTCTTGAATCTCCAACCCCATTTAGTGAGCAAGGACATATTGACCACTTCTAACTTGCTTAAACCCAAACCTCCGAATTTCTTAGGACGCGAAACCTTCTCCCAAGCGACCCAATGCATCTTTTTAGATTCCTCGGAACCGCCCCATAGAAACTTCTTTATCATGGCCTCTAAAACCGAGATGACTTTTTTAGGAGCCTTGTAAAGAGAAAAGTAATATGACGGGAGGCTTTCCATAACTGATTTGATTAAAACAACTCTTCCTCCAATAGAGAGAAGATGAGACTTCCAATTAGCTAGGCGGGCACGAAAACTGTCGATAACCGGTTGCCAATTAGAAGCCCTATTCATATTTGCTCAAACTTTGAGACCGAGGTATTTGAAAGGGAGACAGTCGTACTTACAACCAACAACATTTGCCAACTCCCCTATTTCCCCCAATTCCACTCCAATACCATACAAATAAGATTTGTCTATATTAATTTTTAATCCGGAGCAAAGAAAAAAGCAACGGAGAATTCTCACCACATTAACTAATTCTCCTCTGGACCATTCTCCCATGACTATAGCATCGTCCGCGTAGAGGAGGTGCGCAATATTTGGCCCGTTGTCTGGAGTCGGGATTCCTTTAATAACCCCTTGGTTCTTAGCTTTATTCAACATAAATGAGAGGGCCTCCATGACAACCAAGAAAAGAAAAGGAGAAAGAGGGTCTCCTTGTCTCATACCTTTTTCACACCTGAAAGTATAAGTCGGCGAACCGTTGACCAACACCGAGGAACTAGCCGATTTTAGAATACCCATGATCCACACACACCATTTGTTGTGAAAGCCCATCTGTTCAAGAATGTTCACGACGAATTTCCAATTCACATTATCATACGCCTTGTCGAAGTCGATTTTAAGAATGAAAGCCTTGTCTTTTTTCTTTCTTATCCACGAGCTAATTTCATTAACAATAAGGGGACCGTCCAATATAAATCTACCTTTCAGAAAAGCAGACTGGTTCTCCGAAATAACTCCGTCAAGAACCGACCTCAACCGATTAGCTAGCACTTTAGAAATGGTCTTGCTAATTACGCCCACCAAGTTTATGGGTCTATAATTTGCAAGAGAAACAGGGTCTTTAACTTTAGGCACTAGAGCGATGAACGAAGCTCCACTACCTAAGGAAATCTCTCCATCATTGTAAAACCGATCAAAGATTCTCCGAAAATCGTCCTTGAATAAGTTCCAAAAATGCTTAATAAATCTAAAATTCAACCCATCGGGACCTGGGGCTTTCTCCTCTCCGCAACTGAAAACTGCCTCTTTAATTTCTTGCTCCAAAAACGGTTCAACCAGAAAATTACGATCCAGCTCCGAAATCTTCCTGATATTAGTACAGTCCAACTCCGGACGGAGAGGATGCTTTTCTCTAAATTTATCACGAAAAAAAGAGAGAACTTGCTTCTTAATCAACTTCGGTTTAGAGCACCACACACCGTCAATGTTCAGACCATGAATCGAATTAGAAGCTTTCCTATTATTAATCATGGCATGAAAGAATTTAGAATTCTCGTCACCGTCTAAAGCCCACCTCACCCGGGATCTCTGTTTAAGATCTGAATTTTTTCTAAAGTCCGAATCCTTCACAATTTTTCTGTTCTCCGCCATAATCCACTCTTCGTCTTCAGTCAAGTCCCTACTTTCCATTTCTTTTTCCAATTCTTCTAATTCCAACAAGGCCACATTCACATTTTCTTTCTCTTTAGACAAGAAATCGTCTCTCCACACTTTTATCCGCGATCTAATGAGAGCGAATTTGGAAGTAAGACCGACGTCCGGAGGATCAAAAGGCACGAAACCCTCCGAAGCCTCAACCACCACTTCTTCAAAACCCGGTTGTCCGATCCATGAACTAAACACCCGAAACGGACGCGGACCAAACTTGAGATCAACAACTTCCAAAATAATAGGACAATGATCCGAGTGTCTGCCTGGAAGCACCCGGACACAAGAAAGGGGCCACCCATTAAAGAATTCAGAGCAAACCAAAAACCGGTCCAATTTACTGAGTTTCCTTCCGTTGTCTCTAATGCACGTAAACTTCCTACCTTGCATAGGAAATTCTAACAACCCATTATCAAAGATAAATTTGTTGAAATTCTCAGCACACGCAATTTTGAACTTCGACCTCTTTCTTTCCTCCACTGAACGAACAGCGTTGAAATCGCCCGCAAGCACCCATTTGCCATCCGAGGACTCAATCTGACTAGAGATCTCCTCCCAAAGATGTCGTTTAGCCACTACACTTTGAGGGGCATAAACGTTCATGAGATTCAGACATTGCCCACTGCCTACTAGAGACCCTCTCACAATAAGGAAACTTCTGTTTTGGATGATGTCTACGGCTTTAAAAATCTTTGGGTCCCATAACCATATCAAACCCCCAGACGAACCCGCAGAGGGCACAAACAAGAATTCAAAATTTCTATTTCCCCAGAAACCCACCAGCTCAGACAAAGAAACCGACTCCGCTTTGGATTCTTGAAGGGCAACAGCCCCGATTTTGTTTGACATCCTTAAGTCTTTAACCCAGTTAGCTTTAACCCCCCCCCCCCCCCCCCACTCAAACCTCTGATATTTAAAGATAAAATATTCATTTTTGAACACCGTACTTACCTTCGCTCCTGATCGCCTTAGTGACAATATCATTGTGTTTGATTAAATCTACTCCAATGAGATTCCCAATTAAACGAGTAGCTTCGACCTCGTCCGAAACCTGACCATCGAAAGTGTCAGCAATGATTTCCGCTTCCTCTTCTATAGTCTGGATAGCTTCGGCGTCCGGTGGAACGTCCACCGGAGTGAAGCCGTCACCAATACGTGCCTGCTCCCTATTATCTTTGGTTGATGACTCCTGCCTTATCTCCATAAATTCATCCATACCGATGTTAGGTTCAGGACAGTTGGTCTTATCTCTAGGATCAATATTCAAGTCAAACTTAAAGGCCCCACAATCTCTGGGCCTCTTCCTTGGTCTTTCCTCCGAAGCTGGACTACTTATATTACCTCTACTCTGGGCTTTAGACTTGGGCCTCCTATGTCCAAGTTTCTTAATGGGCCTCCCATGTTGGTCAGAAGCATTAAAAAAGACAATGTCTTTTCTAGATGCAGTGCCTTTATTAATTAAATCCTGGGTCCCGTTAAGTTGCAAAGGCGGCTCCGTATTAATTGTCATAGGTTCATTTAACTCATTCCCCATGCATGAACCGTTAGCCATAATGGGGATGTTGGAGTCCCTACGTAATTCCTCGGAAGACTTGTTCGACGATCCAATTTCCACACCCGCCGTTTCGGTTTCTTTGTCTGCCCCCCGATGACTGTTGGGATTCTGAGCCTTACCGGATTCTGTCTTCTCCGGCGACTTGGACTCGACATCCGGAACAATCACCGGTCCAACTGAGTTCGGGAACCAGTCACTTAGTTCCTCTTCTATCCATACGCGATACTGCTTATCCTTCCACTTCAAGGTAACGTGATTATGAATCCTAATGCCGTCTCCGACAAGGATCCCGATCCAACTAACCGAAAGGTCCCGGTCGTTAGCCTCCAGCTTAGAACCATAGATAATCTTACCGAAATGTTCCGCAATATTGTTGAGGACATCATTCTCCGCTAAATGAAACGGGACTCCGAGAATTCTAACCCAAGCTATACGTTCGAATGGTAGGGATTGACAGTTCCATACATCCAAACTGGAAAACCATTCCACCCAAACTTTATGATCCAACAGGAAGTTGTTGCAATCGTCTTCTTCCTCGAACTTAATTAACATAGATAACCCACCCATGTAGCTAAGTGAAGCCCCCTTGATTCTGCAACCCGACAACAGTGAATTCAAACTCCTCAATATCTTGATGTCCTTACATCTACCTATTAAGGCCGTGCCAATCAATTCATTGAAAGCTGACGTCTCATCCGACAGTTCAATACAGCAGTTCTTTTCCGGGACCGTTTCGACAACGGGAACAGTAGGCCTAAGAACATTGGCGGCCGGAGCAGAAGGACCTGGATCCTTATAAAACAAATCGCTGAACGACTTACCGTTTCCGTTTTGGATGAAAGCATTACCATGTGTCTTCGTTCCCAGAACAGGACGTCGAGTTTCCTTGCCAACCTTCATATTGTTCCCATACCGCTTGTCGTTGAATCTTTCGTTCTCCTTAGCGAATCTCGCTACGTTAGCGACCAGTTTGAATCCTCCCATCTTGGTACCGTTTAGTGCTCGTTCCATTTCCTTGAAGTCGGAGACGTTTTTAAATTTCACAAAACCGAATCTCCTACCGTCCTTGTCTGTCTTCCTTGCGATGAATACCCCCGTAACTTCTCCGAAAACCTTGACGAAATCAGCCAAATCCCATGTGTTGCACCCGAACGGGAGGTTAGCGATGTAAAATTTGGTGATAGCCCCATCTTGTTTCTTGTTGTCAACAGACCCTTTGTTCTTGTAGTTCTTCCTCGCCGGAACTTCTATCCATCTCTCTCCTTCCTCCCCCACGTCCATAGAAGGGGAACGAGATCCAAGACTAGTGTAAGGAGCGAATGGATGTGAAGTAATCTAATTAGAATGAACGGACAATTCTAGATAGTCACAATGAACTTATCGATTCGTCCCCGCATGCTAACCGGATTTATTTCGGCATCGTCGAGCAGCCTCACCACTATCTTAGAGAGAGAAAGCTAGAGAGAGACGGTATCATAAATGTGAAACTTTTGTTGATAATAATATCGCCAATAGGGTGTAGTTAAATAATAATATCGCCAATAGGGTGGTGGTCCATTGGTAAAGGCAATGCCTTTAAACACCTTGGGATGGGGAGGTCTTGGGTTCGAGTCTCAAAGACGACAAGAATAAAAAGAAATTTGCAGTTCACAAAAAAATTAATAATAATAATATCACTATTAAATTGTTTATATTATCTTTTGCAATCAAAATTTGTCACTAGTGCTATGCTTCTTTTCAGTTCGATGCATTGGTCGTATTGGGGAGATATATGAGGAGTTAAAGTAAAATACTCATAATGTAAATAAACTACACGTTCAGTAAACAGTTTATAAATCATTTAGTAGAAAGTTTATTTGTGTTTGTGCTTTTAATTAATGAATAGTTATGAATAAGAAATATCGTTCTTTTAGTTAATTGAATATAAGGACACCTAATCACACACTAACAGGATCTATACACAGAGATGAACACAAAGTTTGCACTTGTATTGACTTCAGTAATGGTTGCAAAAGTCGCTAGACGCTCTCTAGTCGGATTCGGGAGTACTCGGGAGGTACTCGGCCTAGGCGGAGATTACTCGGGGAGTAATGGGCCTAAGTGAACGGTACTCGGGCCTCGGCAGCCTACCTTGTAGCGAGTACTCGGGGAGTACCCGGAGCCTAGGCGGGACTTTTACAACCATAGTTCACCTGAGAAAACACACAGTTACCAGGTTACAAATGCCCCAAAGTTTGCAAAACATACCTATACAAACACTATATATAGGCCTAAGGGTCATACCCGGACACAACATATTGTCCGAGTTTGCCAATGCTAAATATGGACACACATTCATCACGGAATAACATATTCCCTAATGTATTAAAAACACACACATAAGAGATATACCCGGACATCATCAGGGATTATAACATTCTCTATTCTCTGATGTTACACAAAGTGTCCAGATTTAATCTTAAACCCTGACATTCATAAACACTTAACCAAAATACAAAATTCTTCTTAAGTGTTTTCTCCGACGCGTTCATCACTTGTTAGTGCACTTACATTGAACAAACATGAACATATGTCGTGTTCGTTCATTTATGTTCGTAAATGTTCGGTAACGTGTTCATTTATGTTTGATAGCTCATTAGGGTTTTTAAGTTTTATATTTTTTTAAATACCTCAAAATCCCCATTAATAAAAACTTTAATAAATATCGATGTAGGGAAATGATTATTTGAGAGGAAGCTTAATGTGAGGAAAAAAAGAAGAAAGAGTAAAATGGTAAAACAATAAATAATTTATAACTCATTCTTTTTTTTTGAACGGCGAATTTGGATCACTGACGGACCACTGGAGTATCATCGTCCCACCAGCGGAACCAGCCGATCATATCCATCTCTACTAGACATAATGTCTATACACCAATTCAGGAGGAAACCCAATAAATATGGGAAAACCCCCTCTTGTGGGAATCGAACCCAGGACATATTGGTCCCAATGTATTATCTACCCCCAATATGCCACTAGGCTATAAAGCCATGTACTTATAACTCATCCTATTAATTACTCTCTCTAATTAATTAGACAAAAACACATTATTCTACAAATTTCAAAATTTATCCTATACATACCGAAATTTATCATACATATATTCTACACATATGTGTTTTTGCCTAATTAATTAGAGAGAGTATATTATAAATTTAAACTACACCTATCAAATTTATCTTACACGTATCGAAAATTGTTCTTCACTATAAATTAGGTTGTTTTGAAAGAGTATATTAAAAAATAGTTACAAGTTTAATTAGTTAGCTAATTTAAGAAAGTACAATAAATTAATTAAACTTGTAAATTTGCCCTTACAATAACATTAAATCCACATATTAAATAGAGTGTCGTTTAAAACTTATTATTTCTCTTCTTACATAAATTTTCTTCTCATATAAACCCTTCACTATATATTATTGAATATTCAATATATATATTCGTTCGTGTTTGTTTTTGTTCATGAACGCTTGTTTATGCTCACTTGCACTCATGAACATTTGTTTATCTTCGTTACTTAAATTTAACGAACGGATACGTTCTTTTCCTTAATAAACATATGCGAACAAAAAAATTCGTTCGGTAAATGTTCATAAACACGTTTATTTCCTTAACAAACGAACATAAACAAGACCCCGTGCGTGTTCGTTTGCAGCCCTTTGCCTAACAATTCATATTTGATTCCAGTTTTCATTCCAACATTTTATTGATTCCTCTTTTCATTCCAACATTTTACCAAAAAAATCACGTAAAACTTCTTCAGTTTTTAAAACCTGCTAGTATATTATTCTCTTCATCTTATTTACAAACATTAAAAAGAAAAAAAAAAGAGTACAGAGTACGGTTAATGGATAGCGAGTACCTAAATATAAAGAAAAATTTAGGGTTTTCATTCAATCTGATACTTTATCTTATTCCCACAATAAAGATTAAAATTTAGAGGCTCGATTCTTTTTTCTCATATTTAAGGACTCATATTCATTCCCTATATAAATAAAAATAGGTGTATTTTTATGAGTGTCTGTTAATGGAAGAAAAACACTAGGTAATGATATGTACAGTGGCGGATCTAGGATTCACCCCAAGCCGTAACGTTTTATAAATAAGCCGTAACGAAATCGAAAAAACATCAAATTTTTCCAAAATTTACACTAAAAACGTTAAATTTTTCCGAGCCAAGCCGTAGCGGAGGCTACCCCCCGGTATACACTAGGTCCGCCCCTGGATATGTATGCGTTTTTTTAAAAGATGAACAAATGTTAAAAATAAACTTGATTATTAGCTAAGTTACAGGAACAAATATTAAAAATAAACTTGTTTTTAGTAGATTAGGGTTTTCTATTCAGAATGGGATGACGACGCAGTTTGTTGCCAGTCTACATGCTATCCTTATGTAATTTCCCCTGTTGATTGGAATAAAAAGATAAGTTGTTAAAAAAAATTCACTAAGAAAAGAATAATGTATACTAATAAGGATCATGCCGTATTTAAAGGCGAAGCGCCACAACCCTCTCATATTTTAACTATTATGAGTACGACTCCTCAAGGTAGGGTAGTTCTAGAGATGCAATGTGTTCCACAAAATATATCGAAGCTGGACATGTATGTCTTCATTTTGCAACTCCGCAAGGATGTTTTCGTAAAACACTGGCTTGATGGGGGATCTCTTATGTGGACCGGTGATATTGCATGTCTGTCGTCCTTCAAGATCATGTTGTGCAGTATCATGCACGCATAGACAACACTCTTATTCTTATCTACGGTTATAGCCCGCAATGATCGATTAAGTATACCCCGTTTCCCCTTTAGTACACCATACGATCGCTTCACATCTTTTCTTGTCGCCTCTTGCGCCTTCTTGAATTTTTTCCTTCGGATTGGTCAAATAGCGAAACCCTTTCACAAACATTGACCAAGTAAGGTAGATCCCATCAGTAAGATAGTATCCATGTTTGTATAAGTGTCCATTTAATTGAAACGAACAATTCGGCGCGGTTCCATTTTGTTGGGTGAGAAAAATTGGAGATTGTTGGAGAACATTGATGTTGTTGAGTGCGGGCGGACCAAAAAACTTGCCAAAACCACAAAACTTGTGGCGCAACCACTTCTCACATGATCGTAGGGTATTGATGATCACATCTCATATATTGTCCTCGCAACTCCTTAGGGCATGTTATCCAATTAAAATGTGTTCAATCAATACTACCGATCATACGTGGAAGATGATGTCTTTATTCGTGTGCTTGGTAAAAGCATGCGATATCGTGGTTTATCGGTCTTCATAAAAAATCTCCGTCGTATAATCTAATCATGACATTACAAAAATATCGAAGACATTCACGCGACGACCTCTCGACCATACATAAATACTCATCGTGGTCGCTAGGACGATTACCGGTTGCAAGTTGTTTAATGGTGGATGTGTTTAACGCTGGATGTGCATTTGTGTATTGGCGTAAAACTCTTATTCATTCTCTTGTCCAGGCCCTCTTGAAACCACTCGTATTTTGCTTCTATGTCGGCTACAATTTTTAATAATAGACGTTTCGACATACGAAACCTTTGTCTGAATATACCTTCGCTGTATTTGGGCTCGTTGGAAAAATAATCTTCAAACAAAATGTTGTATCCTTTTTCACGATAACGTGGCACCATTCTATTTATAGATGTTACCGTGTCTTCTTCCATCTCGGCTCCGCTCGGCGACATCCAAAAAATAAAGCAGGCTACTATTGTCTAAACGGTGGAATGAAAATCTCGTCAGACATTATGTAAAAAAATTGAGAGAAAAAAAGTGTAAAGGTATATGAGAGTATGAGAGTTGTGGACTTGTGGTAGCATTTTTGTTGAAAATGGTGTGATGTGTGTATAGGTATTAAAAAAATTGACCATTGAACGCTCATACGGCAATGGTCACATCAACATGGAGCTCGGGTGTCCTCACCTCAAGCCATACCTGTCGGCCACTACTCGCTGGTACGGCGGCGTTGTACCCGAGCAGGTAGTGGCTACCCGCGTCCAAAACGGGTTGTGGCCCGGGTGCCCTTTCTTGACCATAGGTGGGTGCACATAAACTGGGTTGTACTCACGGATGATGTAATGATGGTTGGATGAAGGTGTGGACGTACCCACAACTATGGAGATAATGGACCATGGTTGTGATGTGTCGTGTGGTAATGCGTAGGCGGCCTAGCCCATTTAATAAGTGAGTCATGTTTGGTTAACGTATCTAACTAAACAAGTCGATCCACGTTTAATCATCACATTGACCATTAACCTATTACGACCTACTTAACCAACTTTTACAACTCATCAACATGATTAACACGTTTACAACTTGACTTTTGAAACGTTTAGACAAATATGCTAAGTAGGATATGTATGTGTCGCAGAATTTTGAATATCGGTATATTTGGGGATTTATTGTAACAAATATAAGCAAAACGACCAACAAAGAAACCCTAGGCCTATGACGAAATGATCAATAGTCGATCAAGCATGAAGCCATTAGATTTGAGCCGAAACATTTCGACTACTCGGGTTTCGACAAGATACCCAACAGAAAAGCTTTCAACTGCACATTATCTTTATCCTATATGGTTCCAAAATCAACACGATACAAACTCTTCACCACACTCCCAAACAAACTCTTACTATACAAAATAAACCTTAACACAATACAAAAAGGTTTTTAGTCGATATTAATGAGAGGACTCTGTTATACTCCCGTCAGATATTTGATCCCTCTGTAACTTATTACGTTTGCACCAACATAAAAAATAAGGTATCGGGCCCTCATCACCCACAACCCACGGATGCACCGCAACCATCTCTAGAGTCAGTCTTTCTGTCGGGTCTGTAGAAGTTACAACATATAACATTAGCACGCATTATGAATAACGGTAAAAAAACTTTCTATTTGCAACAGTCATGGTTGTTAATGGCGAATAGCGACAAATAGCGATAAGGGACCTGTATGCTACATAGCGAATAGCGATAAATAGCGGCCTCTATTTTATAAATAGCGATGCACTAGAAAGTTTAAAAAAATTCTATATGTATATTATATCAAAATACCCTGGTATATACGCTATTTTACATGTATATTTAACAAAAACTTAAAATCCAGCTATTTTATAGCTAAATTAAGTCACTATTAGCATTTAAAAAATAAAAATAAAACTGAAATCCAACTATCTATGGCTACGTACCCTGTAGCGACATTGGACCTATACGCTAAGCTATTCGCTATAGCGACCATAGCGACCGCTGTTGACAACTATGGCAACAGTGTTGATAAATTTACTGACCTTTGCATAGAAGACCCTCGAGAAGGTTCTTGAGTTGGGGGTTCATGCCCTTAGGGAGCCATATACGATCATTAACGATCTGGGAAACAAGCCAAAATGTAAAAATAAATAAATAAAAAAATAGAAGACACGAAATGTATGTTAACTAGAATTGATCCCCCGCATTGCGGGGTAGTTTTTTAACATGATTTGAGCGTGCTGAATTTTTTTGTAGTTGCTTATTGATCAAAAGGTAGACTAACTAAAAACATCCATAAAAATAAACACGAAATCGTATTATACTTAACATTAGTACATTACTAATGAAACGTAAAGTAACTGGAATTTATACCCTCAAATGAAAACGTATTATATTGGAATCGATTCTTTTCCGAACAAAATTTACGTCGAAACGTACACCAACTGAAATCATTCATAAAAATAAGCACAAAAACGTATTATAATTTACATGACTCGTTTCCGAAAAAATACATCGAAACGTAAACCAACTTGAATTTATACCGACACGTACATAAACGTCAAAATGTAGACAAACTAAAAACTTCCAAAAAATAAGCCCGAAAACGTAGACATTACTCATGAAACGTAAAATGACTCAAATTTACACCGTCTAATGGAAGGCGTATTATATTTGACCCGACTCGTTTCCAAACAAAATTTACGTCAAAACGTGGACCAACTGAAAGAGTCCTTATAAATAAGCACGAAACGCATTATATTTGACATGACTCATTTTTGAAAAAAAAATTACGTCGAAACGTAAAGCAACTTGAATTTACCGACACGTACATAAAAATAAGCTCGTAAATTCTAGAGGGGGTCAAAATAGCATTTTACAAAGTTGACAGGTGTAAGTGTCAATGCTAAAAGTTGGATGGTGATGTTCACAAAAAGACAACAAAATTCAAGTCGCAAACCTAAAAAAAGCCCTAAAATTATTAAGTTGTTATTGTAGCTAACGTGTTCTCCTGTTATATATATAATAATTCTAGGTCGCAAACCTTATCATATGTATCTTGTAGCGTGTCCCCAAGAAAAGGATATCGTCCCAGTATCATGCAGTACAAGGTAACTCCAACAGCCCACGTGTCAGCGGCTTTGCCATGATAAGTTAGACCTATTTATTGTGTTTGTGTCAATTTGTGAGAATATAATTCTATAAATTAGAATGTGACCAGAAAAAAAGAATCCTGACGAAACCATTTTACCTAGACAACATTCGGGAGCAGTGAATACAGGAGTCCCAGGGGAGCGACGAAGTTCGTCATTTTCATCCTATAAATCGCATCATTTCCATTCAATCATTCGTTAATTAACAACTAGAGTAAAAAAAGAGTAAAGTACACGGATGGTCCCTATGTTTTACCAAAATTTTGAATTTAGTTCCTAGCTTTCCAAAAGTACACAGATGGTCCCTGTGGTTTGCACTTTGTAACCCATTTAGTCCCTGGCCTATAAATCTAAAGGTTTCGGCATGTCCTAGCTGGGGACTAAATGCATTACAAAGTGCAAACCACAGGGACCATCCATTTACTTTTGGAAAAAAGCTGATGACTAAATGCGTTACAAAGTGCAAACCGCAGGGACCATCCATGTACTTTTGGGAAAAAAGCCGGTCACTAATTGCGTTACAAAGTGCAAATTACAGGGACCACCTGTGTAATTTTGAAAAACTAGGGACCAAATCCAAGATTGTGGTAAACCATAGGGACCATTCGCGTACTTTACTCGAATAAAAAATAAGGAATGTCCTTTCCTCAGTTTTCCAGAGAACATTTAAATTAACAGCAAAGACAATAGTCGGTGACAGCATTATAAACATTATTTAATTAAATTATGTAATATCCGCTCAAAATATTATATAAAAGAACTGACAGCAAAATGAAAATGACGATTATAGTTTGAGAGGAAGAATTAATTACCTCAAAAACCTGGCTCACACTAAAATCACCGATCTTTACTGTGCCAGCGGCAGTAACGAGAAGATTATCAGGTTTTATATCACCATGCACAACATTCTGAGACTCAAAAAAATAGAGGAATAAAAAGAAAATTTAAATAAACTATAAAACAAAAATAGGGAAAATGACAATATTACATGCCAGCATTTAGTAATTTGTTGTTATTAAGATGCGAGTCAATTACCCTCTAATTCTACTAAACTACCCCACATTTGTATGGAATCTTGATTAATAAAATGTTTGGTCTATCAAAACGATTTTTAATACATGTACAGGACAAAAGGTAGCTTTTGCTATGATGGAGGGAAACACTTTAAATAAAAAAAAACCGACATCGAGTAAGATGCCATTTTCGTCCCTGGGGTTTGGCCAATTTTACGACTTTTGTCCAAAGGTTTATTTTCGCATCTGGATCCAAAAGGTTTGAAATCTTGCCATTTTCATCCGGCTGGTTAACTCCATCCATTTTTCTCTGTTAAGTCAAGAGTATTTTAGTCTTTTTTGTTAACTTAAAGGGCTATTCGGTCTTTTTCACTTGATGTACAAGCATGTAGTATAATGTAAATATATTCAAAAAACCAAATTGCCTTTCAAGTTAACAAAAAAGAGGAAAACAGCCCTGACTTAACAGAGAAAAATGAATGGATTTTACGAGCCGGATGAAAAATGGCAAGATTTCGAACCCTTTGGATCTAGATGCGAAAACACAAACCTTTGGACGAAAGTCGCAAAACTGACCAAACCTTAGGGATGAAAATGGCATTTTACTCAAATACATTTGTTTGGAGACAGTAGTTCTGCTATGATGAATAAACACTTCATTGGTATAACTTGTTTGGGTTGACTATATGTATATAATATAGAAAGTAAAGTAACAATAAAATATTATAGTTGAAAGCGGAGTACGCACATGAGAATGGAGATACATCAACCCAGAAACTATATCCCGCAAATATCTCCGTGAAACGTTTTGACCCAATCCACCTGGCGGTCCAGCACCTTCAAAGACCCATTTTCCTTCAACATATTCTAGAACTGAAAAA
The DNA here is from genome assembly GCA_030545235.1 of Helianthus tuberosus. Classification (NCBI taxonomy): domain Eukaryota; kingdom Viridiplantae; phylum Streptophyta; class Magnoliopsida; order Asterales; family Asteraceae; genus Helianthus; species Helianthus tuberosus. Next base: position 14,562,186 of record CM060362.1, on the reverse strand, counting down.
CGATTAAAAACACTAGTAATCAATGAAAAGTAAAAAACCAATAATGCAACAAGAAAAAAAAAAAGCAGTGGCATATCATATATCATACCCATGTAGAAATGATCTGTGTTTGGGTCATCGATAACCTCAATAAGATTAACAATATTCGGATGATTTAACATTTTCATAATTAAGACCTGCAAAACCAGTAGAGTATATCATTATCTAATTTCACCTCATAACATATAAAACAATGCACACGAGTATGCATGTAAACGAACCGACCGAACAACCGAACATGAACACATAATCGTACAGATTTTTTTGTTCATTAAGAAAATGGGCATGTTCGTGTTCGTTTATGTTTGTTCATTTGAAACCTAAACGAACGGTTCACAAACATAAACGGACACAAACGAACATAAACAAACAAACTTAAACGAACAGAAATGAACTTAACTGAACAAACCATATACGAACACAAATGAATATACTAATGATAAGTAGTTTTCTAATTGCGTATGAAGTAGTGATCCATTAAGATAAGTTCCATTGGAGAGCCTATTTTTTATTACTAAAAGTCCAATTATCAATTAGTTATATTTGTATAAGTGGTTAGAAAGCCATTCTTATGTTCTAACAGGTTCATTTACAGGCATACACACGAGAAAGCAGGAAAATACCTCGCGAAGAACATCAGTCATTGCAGTTTCAGATGGAGCAACTCGTAGCTTTAACAAATGAGACTTGTGAAACGCCTGCATTCATATGTAAAACATGGCCCATAAACATACGATAAACAATCTTTATAAAGAAAAATCAAAATCACAAAGTTTAGTACACTACCTTAATTGCATAATGCTTCCCATCCACTCGGCTTCTGTAAAGAACCTGTTAGACAAAAAGCCAGATGAGCTAATCTTATTAACACACATTTTTTAGCTTCTAATTATAAACAGAACATTTGTCTAATCAATAAAAAACGAGAAGCCTACCACTTTTCCATAACTACCAGAGCCAATTTTGCACTCGCGAACATACTCATTCACCGTCTTGTTCCCATTCTCATCCTAAAGCAAAAAAGGGAAATGAATATAAGTCAAATGTTAAGAATAAAAATAGTTTTGAACATACAAACATACAAAAGGGATCAGTGATTATGTTGGGGTTGCAAACAAACAAACCGGACGTTCAGTGAACAATTCATGAACCGTTCGGCAGGAAGTTCGTTTGTGTTCGTTCGTTTAATAAATGAACGAGCACGAACTAGAAACTTTGTTCACTTAGTTAAATAAACGAACACGAGCATGAAGAGGGGCCGCGTTCATCCATTTATGTTCGTGAATGTTTGGTAACGTGTCCGTTTGTGTTCAATAGTTCATTAGTGCTTTTAAAATATTTAAATCCTTAAAAACTCTGACAAATAAAATATTTAATAAGTATCATTGTATTATATAATCTATTCATGAACGTTTGTTTGTGTTCGTTTGTTTTCATTTGTGTTCACGAACATTAGTTTGTATCAGTTTGTGTTCATGAACGTTCGTTACCCATAATTAACAAACGAACACAAACACAAACACATACATTTCCTTAACAAACGATCACGAACACGAACAAGGCTCTGTTCGTGTTCGTTCGGTTCGTTTGCAGCCTAACAGTTAGGTGGTTGCTATAAATGAACCCATATACATACTTGGAGGGCCCATACATACACTATATATTAGTATCAAATTACCTCCGAGCGGACAACTTTGTGTGTTTCCTTAACAGGAAACTCCCTACAAATCAACCCGTTTTGCGTCCGGTACAAAAGAATATCTTCAGAACGTTTTGACGGGTTCCGGAATTCTTCGTGCTCTCCCTTTTCAGATTCAGACATGTCATCTCCGTATGAGCAATTATCTTCTTCTTCGTCTTCTTCCTCTTCTACTTCATCGTTAAGCAACAACTCCTGTGAAATGTGATTTCCGATGCGGGAATTAGGTCTAGGATTCGTTTGCTTTTTCGCAGATGAAAACCCGAAACAACCGCAACATCCCATTTCTGCCACACTTGCAAGAGAGTATCCCCTAATAAACATGAGTATTGGATTGGATACTCGACCTTAACTAATAGTATAACAACTTTTAATAATCTAGCGAACAATTGACTGGATTAGTTAGAACTGAACCTGCCCAACAAACGACATAAACCTTAAATATGCAATTCATATCATAATTTGATCTTTCCACAACAGATGAAAAGATGCAGCTATTGCATCTAGAATAACAAGATTATATAAAAATCAAGAGTTTAACCTAATTGCACTCACCTCCTGCGGAGATTGAGAAGGCAATCAAGCCCTAACTAATTAGTTTTCTGGCTGAATTCCAAAGGATGCCATTCAGAAAAATGAAATATGCAGTTGATCAAATTAGTTCCATCGCGATTCAACGCCAATATCATCTCTCAACGACAACTCTTCCAGTTTTTCACCAATACCTTCAGCAAAAACGCCCAAATTCAAACACAAATAACGAAAAACGCATATAACTATCAACGAATACAAATTAATTAACATGATAACCATCATTAATCAAGTTGCATATACAAGTTTCATACAACACCATTGTCAGTTAGAATAATCATTATACGATGACGAAGAATAACATTTAACAAATGAATTTGTTAACCTAGAATGACGTAAGCAAAATTAGAGATGAGAAAGTAGAACCAGCAGTGGACGTTTACCGATCAATCTAGCGGTGTAGAGCGGCGCGTGAGGAATAAACACACGTAATTACGAACGCTTATGACTTACGAGAGAACGAATACAAACTAATCAATATTATAATCAAGTAGCAAATACACGTTTCATACACCTACAAATCATCATCAATCAGAACAACAATACGATGACGAAAAATAACATTTAAAGCACATTTTGTAACCCTAGGATGACGTAAGCAAAACTAGAAATGAAATTGATCGATTGATGAAGAAGTAGAACCAGCGGTGGAGATTTTCCGATCAATATTATCACTATTATTAATCAAATTGCACATACGAGTTTCATACAACTACAAATCATCATCATTATCAATCAGAATAATAATAATACGATGACGAATGATAACGTAAGCAAAATTAGGGCTGAAATTGATCGATTGATGAGAAAGTAGAAGTGTAGAACCAGCGGAACAAGTTTTCCGGTCAATCTGGCGGTGAAGAGCCGCGCGTTGAGGTGCGTGAGGGATAGTTTCAGCACATAATTATAGACGAATATAGAATATAAAGTAATTTGAGATAATAATCATCATCATCAATCAAGTTGCACATACAAGTTGCATACAAAATCATTATCAATTAGAATAATAAAACAACGACGAAGAATTATTATTTTGTTATCAATTAATATCAAATAGCGCATGAATTGTTACCCTAGGATGACGTAAGCAAAATTAGGGATGAAATTGATCGATTGAAGAGGAAGTAGAACCAGCGGTGGAGGTTTTCCGGTGAATCTGGCGGTGAAAGGCGGCGCGTTGGTGGCGCGTGAGGGATAAATTCTCCTGTGGACGGACAGCAACAGGTTTGGTGGTTGCGAGGCTGGAAACCTTGATGATGATGGGAAAAGAGGTGTGTGAGGGACCCAGGGGTGTTTTCGTAAATTCACATAGAATTGATTAGGGTTTGAAGTTTGGACTTTTTGCCCTCGTGTGTCTATTAATGGTTGAGATTTTGATTTTGGCCCAATTATTTGGTGGTTTTTACTATTTTATCCTTGGAGGGTTACCACTTTTTTATTTGATATCTTTGACAAGTCAAACAGTACCAATGTCATACAACCGCTAGTAAACACCAATGTTAACTCGATTTAGGACCTGTGTGTTGCGACAAATCTGTTAAACAGGAAAAAATAGACGAACGAACATGTCTAAATGATTGTATCATCTGTTTTAAAGGTTGTAACATAAATGTTATTCTAAAAAAATGGTTGAACCATATTGTTTTACGAATATAATTACTTTTGTATAATTACCTTTTTTTCATTATAATATAGGAACGATATATCTTAGTGTTTAAGAAAATGACACATTTTGTTAAACATGTATTGGTCAACTTATTTAATTCAACTTTAACACGTTTAGTCAGCTCTAAATTATAGAAGCTAAATTTGTTATTAAAGAATTATATGCATGATATTATAAAGTTTGAAATAAAACTGAAAATTGGTTGTAACAAACATAACTATAGTAATATAAAATTATAAATATTGCTTAACGTACGAGCGTGCGCTGTGAAATCATGCACTTTGTAAAATTCAAAACCCTAATCACGCATGTTATACTTAGGTAATGAAGCATGTTATAACTATGTAATGAAACATGTTATGGTTTTCAACATGCTTGATTGCGTTTTTTCAACATGCGTGATTATGGTTTTCAACATGCGTGATTAGGGTTTTGAGTTTTACAACGTGTGTAATTTCACAGCGTACGCTCGTACGTTAAGGAATATTGTACGTTAACCGGACTCTATATATTTACTATATAAGAACAGGGAGGGGCTCATGCGAGAACCACCCTTATTGTGAGAACCTTGAGAACCAATGTGAACACAACCTAAAATAGCTAAAAAAACCTAACCCCCACCCCCCCCCCCCCCCCCAAAAAAAACCTAACCCCCCCCCCCCCCCAAGCTAAATGCTAAAAAAAACCTAACCCCACCCCCCCCCCCCCCCCAAAACCTAAACCCCCCTCCCCCACCACCCAAAAACCTAAGGGCCCCCCCCCCCCCCCCCCCAGCTAAAATGCTAAAAACTAAACCCCCAAAAAACCTAAAAAAATCTAAAAAAATAAAAAAAAATCTAAAATTTTTTTTTGATTTTTTTAATATTTTTTAGGTTAAAATCGCTACTTTTCGAAGCCAAAAAAAAAATTTTAAAATTTTTTTTTTTTTTTTGCTTCGAAAAGTAGCGATTTTAACCTAAAAAATATTAAAAAAATCAAAAAAAAAAATTTTGTGTAATTTTTAGCTATTTTTAGGCATTTTTGGTGTGTTCACATTGGTTCTCGCGGTTCTCACAATAAGAGGTGGTTCTCGCATGATCTTCTCCCTATAAGAACAAAATAAATATTTTACTTATATAAATAATGTGTCTGTTTAGACTTGCAAGCCTAATCGAGCTTTGCGTTTGAGCTCTTTTATAAGTTTATTAGTTAAGCTTCAATGTTCAAGGGTAGGATCGAGCTTATTTTAGCTCAGTTTAGTTCGAGTTTGTAGCAAATGGTTTTGCTAGTTTACATGTCTATTGATAAGAGAGAAAACAAAACCGGGAACCTAATGATTTAAAATAAATATTTGATATCACTTCATTTCTATTCCCGGTTTATTCACCCTTAAAACAAACTCACCTTAGTTAGGTTTTTCTTCTTTTTTTTTTTTTTTAATAACACAACGTCCTTGCAACAAACTAAGTAACTAACATAACAAAAAAAAATCTACTTAGATAATCAAGAAGTCTTTTTAAATATAACAAAAAAAAATCTACTTAGATAATCAAGAAAAAATCTACTTAGATAATCAAGAAGTCTTTTTAAATATAACAAAAAAAAAAATCTACTTAGATAATCAAGAAGTCTTTTTAAATATTAAACAACACAACTTTTCCTTTGTGTAAGTGCGCTAATAACTTGGTTTTTGTTTCAATACTCGTTAAAACATTTAAAATTATATATTTATACATACGATGGTATGTAGACGTGTCAATACGTCTTCTTCTATCATGATCAAATATTTAATGTTCTATTTATGATTTGTCTCTTTTGTCACAATGATCTCTCTAGATGCAAATATGTTTTTTTTGTACACATTTAAAAAAATCATGTCCGTATCTAAACTTGATGTGTACTTATTGTTTAAAACCAATGTTTTTATAACCGAACTGATGGATCTTTGACGGATCTTGGACTGGATGCACCACCAGAACTGCTTTGCGTTAACAAGATGGGGTTTTTTTCCCAATTCAACCAGTGACCCATAATTTGTTTTCCCCGTTGTTCAGCTTGACACGAGCGCTACTAAATCAACAATTATTGTTGCACCAACTACCAAGGGTCTTTGGTAACACTAGAGAAAGATCAGTCTTCACTTTCTCTTAGTTAATGGTGTCAAGCGTTAGAGGTTGCCGAGCTGAAGCTCTTGTCTCTTAATAAAAGGTCCTGGATTCTAGCCCAAGCAAGGACTATATATATATAGGAGTTTTAGAGATTTTGCCTAGAGGATTATTTGGCGTTGCTATCCTTAAGTCATGGGGTCTACATGTTGTTCATAAGAAAAAAAAAGTATTAGAAGTTGGTTAAGATATAGAAAGTAGTTAAGAGAATTTTGTTATTTAATACATAAGTATAATTTCACTCCATGCTCAAAATATAAAATCGGTATGCTTTAATGTTAGTATTTATATTTCAGTTTCTCAAAAACAAATAAACAATTTATGGTGTTATCTTATTTTCTAATCCTATTCAACTAGTAAACCAGTAAAGCGGTAATTCAATAAGACCATGTGTACTGGTTAAAACATCTTAAGGGGTATTATCTACCATATCAACATCACTTAACGCCCATTCAATCATGTGTATGGTTCAATATTAAACAATCTGAATTTTGTTTAAAGATTTCAAGCCAAAAAGCAACGTTATTGGGGAAATGCCCCTGCCCCTTCATGTCCACATACGCCCTGGGATAATGATGTGTCACCGGCGTTTTATGGCGTTAAACATGGGCAAAACGCCCCATTACGTTTGGTCTAACCGGTCAAATTTTCATAACATAACATTAATGTTTGAAGCTCTTTTTTTGTAAAATACTTAATTTGCATATGTAAAATTATTATTGTTTTATTTGTTTCTATAAACTATAAATTTGATAACCTCGCTATTTAATAATATTGAGTACCAAAACAATATTTTTTTTAATTTATGAGATAGAACCAATATTATAATTACTAAACTAAAAGTTTCTTTATGGGTATATAAATTACAACATCAAAAACCATATAATGTTAACACTCCCATCATGTGATATCTGAGTATATTATTTGGGATTATCAAAGACGCTCCGTCGATACATGTCTCCAACGCTCTGTTCCCGAGTTAACTTAACGAGGGAAAAGAAAAGAAAGTAAAAGTGAGAAATGAAAGGACGAGAAAGGAAAAAAAGATGTCTTTTCCTGTTTCCTTCCAAATCGGAAGAAAAAAAAACTAAAGAATTTAGCTTAGTTTTCCTTTCATTTCCTTTCTTTTTCTTCTTTAAATGAAACTTGGGAACACGACATGTTTTATTTTTCTTCCTTAACGCTCTGTTCCCGAGTTAACTTAACGAGGGATAAGAAAAGAAAGCAAAAGTGAGAAAGGAAAGGACGAGAAAGGAAAAAAAAGATGACTTTCCCACCGTTTCCTCCCAAATCGGAAGGAAAGAAAAATTAAAGAATTTAGCCTAGTTTTCCTGTCATTTCCTTTCTTTTCATTCCTTAAATGAAACTCGGGAACACGACATGTTTTATTTTCCTTTCTTTTCCTTCCTTAAATGAAACTCTGGAACACATAATATTTTTACTTTCTTTCTGTTTCCTTTCCTTTCCTTCTGTTAGTAAACTCTGGAACACAGTGTAAACAAAACTCTGGAACACAAAATATATTTCCTTTCCATTTGTTTCTTTTCCTTTCTTTCTATTGGTAAACTCTGGAACACAGTGCAAGTGATATTTGGTGCCTATATGTATTCAACTTGCTAGCAAAGATAACACCATTTGAGATATTGGGACATAGGAATATGGAGAACGTCTCTTAATAATAAGGCACTTCTATGTTTCAATTATATATATATATATATATATATATATATATATATATATATATATATATATATATATATATATATTAGTGGTGATGGATGATAGAATAGTGTTTTTTTCCTTTGGTGGTTTCATTTTTCAATACTAATAGGTTTAAAGCTAGAAAATGTAATAACAAAGTTGTGTGTTTTAGTGGTTAAAGCTCTTGATTACAACTTTGGGAACTTGGGTTCTAAACTTGACTCTAATGGTTTTGTTTCTTTTTTTTAGTTGGCAAAAGGAAGTTGTTGATGATAATGAGAATTTTTTAGTGGGTTAATGGATTTAAACACCCTCAACTATTGCCATTTGGCCACTGGCACTCTCAACTTTGGCTTTGGCTCACACCACTCTCAACTTGACACATTGTGTCACACCCTGGCTTTGCGTAAGCGTGGTTATTTTGGTGTGACTTCTTAATACCATAGCTTAACCATAACAAAGCTATATGAAATAAAATCATGCAAGATCATCCATTCGATTAAGTTTTTAAACCAGAGTAACACAACATTGTCTTAACGAAAACACATCTTAACGACATTGTTCAACAGACACAAACATCAACATGACATAAACACAGTTTAAGGACTGTGACTTGTCCAGGAAAGAGTCACATTCCCCAAACCCGGATGACCTCATAACTAGTGCAGCGGGAAAACGTGCCATACCGCGCCAGATCCTTTAATTCCCTGAAATACATGTAAGTTGAAAAATCAACAATAATGTTGAGCGAGTTCATGTGTAAGTGAGTAAGTAAACCTTTGTATGTATAAAAATAGTCTTGGTATGTAGCAAATAAGGAAAAAGAGATCACCAATGGTTTGCAAGGCCATTGATATGTGTGAAGTGCAAGTAGGAAGACTCAAACCTAGCAAATTTAGCGTTGGGTACAAAGTCACTCCAAGGTCCGTTCTGTTGGGCCTCCCTGAGGTCCGTTCTGTTGGGCCTAGAGTTGGGCTCGCTACACCCAGATAGATCTACCGCTTACGTCCCTCGGTCCTACAATGAGGATTAATGGCCTCCAGTTTCTGCCTACCCACTCACTTGATCTAAGTAGTAAACCTCCTTACGCTAACCATACCATGTATAAAGTACTTGTAATCAAAGTAACATGTATTTCACCCCCGCAGTTAAGAAAACTGAAAACAGTTAGAGAAAAGGGGGACATGAACTCACAGTGGTGCGTCTCTACCAAGTATGCCTCCAAATCGATCAGCTGTATGACGACCTACACGTGCTAACTCTATTAGACGGATGGCCGTGCCTTAGCTTTATGGTTTAAGTTTTTGGGAAATAGTTAGGCAACTATTTCGTGTTTACATCCTGTATACTTGGTAGTTATTTTCCTTCCCAAGGATGGGGGATTTAATACATGTGCGTTCGTAACATTCAGATTTCACTATTAAGTCTCACTTAATATATTTTATTCCTAACTTCAAAATATAAATATTCTTTCCAAAAATATTATATTTTAATACATGTGATTTCCCAAAATAATACTTAGTAATATTATTTTTACTCTAAAAATAATATCTACGTAGTTCACAAAATAATCATAAACACTTATACAAGTGATGTTGTGAAAAATATATACTAAATATATATATATGTATCACGTTTATTTTGTGAAAATCCCACCTCCGATGTTTTGTAAATATAGTCGTGGCGAAACTTATATTTTGAAAACAAGTCAAAATGTATTTCTAACACTTATAGTGAAAATATTTCTAAGTGTTAGGTTTTAGAAAAATTTCGCCAGAGTTTCCTCTGTAACTGGAGGTGGCCACGCTTTCAAGCGTATCATTTTCTTTTATAAATCAAACCAACAATTTTCTCAATCAATCAAAACCATGTTCAAATCACAAACTAGTCAAAATATGTATATAAATCGCATAAATTTCATGAACTTGTGGTTTATCCGAACTGTGAAGTAAATCTCATTACTTTTAGTGGATCTTTTATATAAAACAATCCGATTTTGTAAAAACCTTGTTTTTAGAGAAATCCCGTTTTCACAACTTTTCGTCATCTTTTACAAAAATAGTTATTTTGTCGAAACTTGGTGTTACACAAGTGTTTTCACACTTGTGTGTTCTAAAAACCATTCTTGTTAGTGTAAGATCCGTCTTTTAAAATATGATTTCTTTAACACTCTGTCCTTTGAAAATACCGCTTGTAGATACGTAGATCTACTAGTTTTAAACACTATTGTAAAAGCTAAAACACTTTTACACAAGTTCATGATTTCTTGTGTGGTAGAGTTTCATCTTCTAACCCTTGTTATGCTTAAACAAGCTTTATGTCATAACCCAAGATCATGACTAAACCGGGTTAAATGATGATTCGAGCTACCACAACATAGATCGGGTCTAAATAATCACAAATTTCAATTACTACAATATTTACACAACTAGTGAGCTTTTAACCACTATTTTTAGTGTTTTTAGTAAACTTTAAAGCATCATCTTGCATGTTAACGAGTTTTAACCGATACAAATCCTTTTAACCACTTTAGAATAGATTGAGAAGGTGTTCTAAGCAACATACCACTAGCTCGAGGCTAGGGAAGAATCTTGACGAAAATGGCGTGGATAAAAGCAAGATAAAGAGGTCCTTCGCGTTCCGTTTGCTCCAAGACTCCTTGTATACGACCCTTAACACTTGTAGGTGATTGGAATGGCTAGAACAAGATCGAAAATGGATGGGTGGGGGTGGGTTGTTCTCGGCCGTAAGCTCCAAGAGAAGGAGAGAGTAGTGTTGTGTAGTGTTGAGTGATGGATGATTATGTTGTGTTTAGTGTTAAACTTATAGACAAATCAAGTGAGTATTATCCAATGGTTAGTGTGTCATTTAGATATTAGACAATCAAGGATTATAATAATCAAAATGGTACAAGTGTGTCCCCTCTTAGTTGGGGACGGTTAGAGAGGGGGGGGTCCTAGTCCGAAACCAACTAGTAGTTAGGTTAAATAGTTAGGTTAAGTATAGTTAATTAAGTGCTTAACCCGGTTAGTGGTGTGTCACACGTTACAATGGGTGTTAGGGTATTCAGGGACCCTAACTGGCTCAGAAAAAGATAAATAATGAAAATAACAATATTTTCATGTTCCGGGTATAGTCCGGTTGTTCGGTTGGATAGTAATCCGTTAAAGTGCTTAACAAAGCTTTAAAGTGTCGTTAATACCCTTTTTAGTGACACAACTCATTCCTGACACTTTGGAAAGTGTCTAGTAATATTTTTCTCATGTTTTGGTACTTTATTAGTTAGCTAAAAGCTGAATTGTTATGTAAAGTGCTGAGTTTTGTGCTTAGAGTACGTTTTAGGCACATCCAGTCATTGTGACTTATTCCTAGAGACGCAGTTCTACAACCCTTATATCCCTACACTCACCATTAGTGTAGCAAAATATTTCTGGCTCATACAGGCCTTAGAGGCAGTGTTTGCCTGATGCTGGCTTTATCAGCATGTTCAATAGGTTATCCGTTATAGTGCTACTGTGCTTTTTGTGCATCATGTTTGTCACTAAGGTTCAGTCATGTAAATAATGTAGTGACATCTAGTAAAGTATGATGCAAGTAAGTACATGTATCAGTGTTCAAGTAGCAGTTTATTCACAAGTTCAAGCAAGCACAGTAATTAAGCAATAATTAATTATTAATCAAGTTGTACGGATACCTGGTTTAGTGAGGGTTGTCACATTCTCCCCCCGTTAAATAAATTTCGTCCCGAAATTTAAGTTCTGCTTGTAGATGCAGGGTTCTTAGGAAAAAGGTGGGGGTATTTCTCTTTCATCCGGTCCTCACGCTCCCAGGTGTACTCAGGACCGTGTCTGGCATTCCAACGAACTTTGACGAGCTTGACACTGCTCCGGCGGGTCTTGTTTACTTTCCAATCCGTAACCTCCACCGATTCTTCAACGAAATGGAGCGTGTCGTCAACATGGATCTCGTCGATGGGAATGGCAATGTCATCTTGAGTTGGATTCTTCTTCAGGTTGGATACATGAAATGTATCGTGAACTGAATGAAGTTCAGCAGGTAGGTCCAACTTGTATGCTACTAGTCCTATTCTTTCCAGAATTCTGAAAGGACCAATGTAGCGCGGATTTAATTTCCCACGCTTTCCGAAGCGTGCCACACCCTTCCAGGGTGAAACTTTCAATAAAACCATTTCTCCCACTTGAAATTCCACGTGTTTTCGGTTTGGATCCGCATAGGCCTTCTGTCTGTGGCGAGCTGCTTCGATGCGTTTAAGAATCTGCGCAATCTTGTCCGTCGTTTCTTGGACGATTTCGGGACCAGCAAGCTGCCTATCACCTGCATCAGCCCAACATAGTGGTGATCGGCACTTGCGTCCGTAAAGGGCTTCAAATGGCGCGACACCAATACTGGTGTGGTAGTTGTTGTTGTACGAAAATTCGACCAAAGGCAAATGCTTGTCCCAGCTACCGCCCAAATCCATAACACACGCTCTCAGCATGTCTTCCAAAGTCTGTATCGTTCGCTCGCTCTGACCGTCAGTTTGCGGATGAAACGCAGTGCTCAGATTCAATTGTGAGCCAAAGGCTTCTTGGAAGGATTGCCATATCCTCGACACAAACCTTCCGTCTCTATCAGAGATGATTGAGAGAGGTACTCCATGACGTGCGACGATCTCTCTCATGTAAATTTCAGCCAATTTGCTCGTATTATCCTTCTCTCTGATAGGTAAGAAGTGTGCTGACTTCGTTAATCGGTCCACTGTTACCCAAATAGTGTCATGGCCTCTCGGCGTTCTTGGCAACTTTGTAATAAAATCCATTGAGATTTGTTCCCATTTCCACTTGGGAATCTCAGGTTGTTGCAGAAGTCCTGAAGGCTTCTGGTATTCGGCTTTAACCTTAGCGCATGTTAAACATTTGCTCACATAAACAGCAACATCTCCTTTCATCCTAGGCCACCAATAATAATCTTTGAGATCTTGGTACATCTTATCCGCTCCCGGATGGATAGAGTACCGCGACTTGTGAGCTTCATAAAAAATAACCTTCCTTAAACCTCCAAACCAAGGAACCCAAATCCTTTTCTCAAAGCATAATGTTCCTTCCTCGTTTGGTACCAGTAGCTTCTCCATCCCACGGAGACATTCTTCTTCAGGGTTTCCTTCCTTGAGAGCTTCTTTCTGCGCGGCACGAATGCGCAAGGAAAGATCGGTTCGGATAATCATTTCTAAAGCCCTAACCCTTATGGGCTTGATCCTCTCCTTTCGACTTAGGGCATCGGCGACTACATTCGCCTTCCCTGGATGATACTTTATCTCGCAGTCGTAATCGTTCAGCAACTCAACCCATCGTCTTTGCCTCATATTCAGCTCCTTCTGATTGAATATGTGCTGTAGGCTCTTGTGATCTGTAAAGATTGTACACTTTGTACCATAAAGGTAGTGTCTCCAGATCTTTAATGCAAAAACCACTGCGCCAAGTTCCAAATCATGTGTGGTATAGTTCTTTTCGTGCACTTTCAGTTGACGCGATGCGTAAGCAATAACCTTTTGGCGTTGCATCAACACACAACCCAATCCTTGACGCGAAGCGTCACAGTATACCACAAAATCATCTGTACCTTCCGGTAGTGCTAAGATTGGCGCATTGCAGAGCTTATCCTTCAATATCTGGAATGCTTCTTCCTGTTTGATTTCCCAATCAAACTTCTTATCTTTCTGCGTGAGGAGCGTCAATGGTTGAGCGATCTTTGAAAAATCCTCAATGAACCTTCGATAGTAGCCAGCCAAACCCAAGAATTGTCGAATCTCGGTTGGCGTCTTTGGCGTTTCCCAATTCTTGATCGCTTCGATCTTGGTTGGATCCACGTGGATTCCATCTCCATTTACCACGTGTCCAAGAAATTGAACTTCACGTAGCCAAAATTCGCACTTAGAGAACTTGGCATACAACTGTTCCTTCTTCAGCAGCTCCAAAATAGCTCTTAGATGCTGTTCGTGCTCGGCCTTTGTTCTTGAATAGATCAAGATGTCGTCGATAAACACAATCACGAACTTGTCCAAGTACGGCTTGCAAACTCTATTCATCAAATCCATAAAGACTGCAGGTGCGTTTGTCAAACCAAACGGCATAACAAGGAACTCGTAGTGTCCATAACGAGTTCTGAAGGCTGTCTTCGGGATACTCTCCTCTTGTATCCTTAGCTGATGGTATCCAGATCGAAGATCGATCTTTGAGTAAAAGCTTGACCCTTGCAGCTGGTCAAACAGATCGTCAATTCTTGGCAGAGGATACCTATTCTTGATTGTCAGCTTGTTCAGCTCCCGGTAGTCGATGCACATACGAAAACTACCGTCCTTCTTCTTGACAAACAAAACTGGAGCTCCCCAAGGCGAGAAGCTTGGTTGGATAAATCCCTTGTCTAACAACTCTTGAAGTTGTGTCGACAGCTCCTGCATTTCAGACGGAGCAAGTCTATAAGGTGCCTTAGCCACAGGCGCGGCGCCTGGAACTAAGTCAATGCGGAACTCTACTTGTCTCTGAGGTGGCAGTCCAGGTAAGTCTTCTGGGAAGACTTCTGGATATTCCCTCGCGACAGGGATGTCTTCTATTCTTGGCTCAGCAGCCTTCTTAACCACAATGTGTGCCAGGAAGGCAACACATCCCTTTTGCAAACACTTTCGCGCTTTCAGGCAGCTGATAATTTTTAACGGCGTATCACGCTTCTCCCCGTGAACCACAATTGTTTCGCCATCTTCGGTTGTGATACGAACAACCTTTTCGTGACAAACTATCTCAGCCTTGTTGCCTGATAACCAATCCATTCCTACCACCACGTCGAAGCTTCCCAACTGGACTGGTAGTAGATCCAAAGCAAACTCACGCTCTCCTAATTCGATCACACAACCTCTGATAACTTCGTTGGCTTCTACTAACTTCCCATTGGCCAATTCGATTGAGTAGGGAATATCTAACTTATTAGCAGCTAAACCAAGCATATTCTTAAACTCTAACGACACGAAGCTATAATCGGCAACAGTATCAAATAAAACGGATGCATAGCATTGATTTACAGGGAACGTACCAGTAACGACATTGGGGTCCTGGCGCGCTTCCCTTGCTTCGATTTGGAACACTCTTCCACGGGCTTGGTTTAACTCTGGGCAGTTCTTCTTAAAATGCCCGATATCACCGCAGTTAAAGCATCCAAGTCTTTGCCCGTTTCCACCAGCTTGATCATTCCTCTGATTACGATTCACGGCGCCCGCTTGGTTAGCATTGTTGCCTCGATTCTCGTTACCTCCATAGTTTCCTTGTGGGCGATTTCCATTCCCACCCCAGTGGTAATTTCTGTTTCCGAATCCTCCCTGGCCTCCCTGACCAGCAGTGGCCCAACAAGTGTCCTTCAAGTGGCCACGTTTCCCACATGCTTCGCATACTTTTGGCCCGCAATGACCAGAATGGTGGCGTTGGCAGTCGTTGCACTTGGGTTGGGTGCCCATGTATCCCTTTCCTTTCTTCCCTCTACCAGCTGTAACCTGAGCTGGCGTGTCTGATCCTCCTTTCTTAACCGCCACACTGGCGCCCTGCTTGAAGTTTGAGAACTTCCGTTTGTTACCTCCTGATGACTCGACGTGAGTTTCTTTCTTCTTAGGCTCAGCATCATCAAACTTGTTCAGGCGAATGGCCTCCTCGGTGAGAGCCACGCTCAAATCAATCGCCTCAGTAATGGTCGCAGGCTTGGATGAGGTTACCATGCTTATGATTTGAGGAGCTAGTCCCCAAATGAAACGTTCAATCCTCTTGAACTCCGGAGTGACCATGTAGGGTACCACATGCGATAAGTCATGGAACCTTTGAACGTATTCTGCGATCTTTGGACCATCCATTTTCAGATGCCAGAACTCGGTTTCCAATCTCTGGATTTCCGCGCGAGAGCAGTACTTTTTGCGCATAAGTTCCTTCAGTTCGGTCCAGGTTAACGTGTAGGCAGCAGCTTCACCAAGTGTCTGTACTTGCAAATTCCACCAAGAGAGGGCTCCATCCAAGAATAGCCCTGATATATAGGTGACTTGCTGGTCTAGCGCGCATTTGCTCATGCGCAGAACAGATTCAGTTTTCTCAGCCCAACGAACAAAGGCGACAGCACCTCCTGTGCCATCAAAGTTGACCGGTTTGCAGTCTAGAAACTGCTTGTAGGTGCATCCTGCACATACGTTATAACATACGATCGGCATTAGCATCATTGCTAAAGATATCCATTTAGGTCATGGTATGTCTAAATGTCTTAGTATTACCATGAGGTGGATTATTGTTGTTGCCAGTGTTACCAGAGTTGCTTCCACTAGTCCCTCCTTGAGAGGCGGCGTATTGTGCAATGGCAGCAGCGATAATTTGCTGGAGTTCTGCCTCATTGGTAGGCATGCGTGTCTCACGTCTCGGCGGCATCTTCTAAAAGATGTGTTTGCGTTGGTCAGGCCATAGTCATAATACATAAGTCAGGTCATAATTTAGCGTATGTATATAACGATAGTAATAGTACATAACATCTCATGTTATAATCATATCAATCACACAACATCCCATGTCCTAACATACAAATAACCAAATCAATCATCAAATATGATGAGAATACTGCGATTGCCATATATCGAGACCACATAGTAAGCGTACAAGTACATCACAGTGTCATACAACATCAGTCGACTAAGGGCTACATAACCCTAGTCCAAAAACTATATCGAATCAGTGTCCATACATCAAATACATGTCAACAAAAATCAGAATCAAATGTAGTCTCCAAAAATGCTGTGCAGTCAAAAGCATTCACCGTCTTCTCACCAATGCCTACCTATACGGTACTGAAGAGCTCTACACGGATGGCGGTGGAGGAGGGGGAAAGTGAGTGTAAAACAAACGACGCAACTGGAGCCAGTCCTCCTCCATGGCTCTCTGGGTACGCAACCAAGAAGCAACCTGCTGCTCAAGTGTCAAAAGGCGTGCAGCATAGTCAGATAACAAAGGTCGAGGGTGCTGCGAAGAAACAGGGTGGGTCTGACCCTGACACTGACATGGCGGTGGCTGAGCTCTCTCGAGCTCCTGGATGCGCTGTGTGAGTGCCTCCTGCTGGACAACAATCGATATCAAAACGTCCTCAATAGTATACCCCATGTGGAAAGAATGGTAGGGGTCAGTAGGTGGCATAGCAGAGTGTGGTGCCCAAAGGAACGGCTCACTGGTGGGATCAAAAGGTGCCACATGAAATGGAGAAACAGGGGGAAAAGTAGCAGATGGTGGTATAGCAGGGATAGATACTGGTACATGCCCAAAAGGGTGTGCCGAAGAACCTTCTCCAGGTCGCGTTGGAGGTGTAAACTGAGGAAATGAAAAAGAGGTATCAATGTGACGGGTATCAGTGATCTGAGGGGGAAAAGGTGGGACCTCGTCATCAGCCGGAATCCACCCACACTGGGCGTGCTCGTCTTGGGGGTCGATCCGTGCCTCAAAAAGTGCACGATCAAACTGAACTGGCATAGGATCATGGTGAGGTGCAACAAGAGGGTCAACTGGTGCATCAACAATAAGTGGGGGATCAACATGATCAGCAGCAATGACATGATCGCCCTCCAATAATGGAGCATCTATAGGGTGATCATCAATAGGTGGCTCAACAATGACAGGCTCAAAAATAGGTGCGTCGGCATGAACTGGGTCATGCTCAAGTACTGGGTCAGGAGCAGGGTCTAGTGGCTGCTCGGGCTCATCAAAGGCCATCTCAAAATCAAACTCAGGGTCGATGGGATCAACTGGGTCGACTGGATCCTCCATAGGCTGATCCATGGGTATAAACTCTATATCCTCATCTGGGTCGAATCCTGGGGGAAAGACAGGATCGGAATCCTCCATATCATCATGGTCGAAAGTAAAACTAGGGATAGGGGCAACAGAGGATGCCTGGTCGGGATCTGATCCGTGAGAAAAGTGTTGCGCACTCTGCGTATGTGAAGGTGCGGAGGCCACAGACTCGAAAGAGTCTGGGACCGGAGAGTGAGCAGGAGACTCCTCGGCGGGAGCATCTGCGATCATCAAAAGATCACCAGCAGCAAGAAGTGCCTCGCCCTGAACCTCATCCTCCAAAGGCTCGTCATCAAAAAGATCGACGTCGCCGTCATCGTCGGCGTCGAGAAGTAAATCATAGGCAGGATAAACAGCTAAGGGTATGGGAGCAGGGATCTCCACTAACGGTAGGTCCCCGGCCAAAGGGCCATCAGCGAGCTCATCAGCACCATCAGGTAAGGCAAAGGGCTGGAAATCATCCTCGTCCGTGCTCGTAACGTCGGATGTGTGAACCTCACGCTCAGAAGACTCTAGGTCGTCCGATACTATAGGTCTAGGTCCTGTGGTGTCTGAATCACCAGTGCCAGAGGTGTCCATAATGTCTGTAACATAAACACAAATATATACAATCAATCATATAATCAAATAATCACATAAGTCACCAAGTAAGCATTCAAATCATTCTCCTAGTCTCACTAGCCAATTTCTCCCAGTCTCTAAGACTGCTCTATCATCTACCTCGACCTCTCAGATCGAGCCTCAGTCTCCAATACCGAGCCTCAGCTTCCAAGACTGAGCCTACTCTTCCTAGTCCAACTAGCCAACTACCTCGATCTCTCAGACCGAGCCTCGGTCTCCAATACCGAGCCTCAGCCTCCAAGACTGAGCCTACTCTTCCTAGTCCAACTAGCCAACTACCTCGATCTCTCAGACCGAGCCTCGGCCTCTCAGACCGAGCCTCAGCCCTTCTAGACTGAGCCTATAAATAATAAAATGTGCTCAACATTTGTTTGTAAAAAGTTTTGGATCTGGACTTAAGTGGTATGCAGAAAAATGTTTTCGTGAGAGCCCTAGTGATCATAGTCTAGACTCGAGAAAGAATCCTAGTTCGCTATGATCAGAGCTCTGATACCAAGCTGTCACACCCTGGCTTTGCGGAAGCGTGGTTATTTTGGTGTGACTTCTTAATACCATAGCTTAACCATAACAAAGCTATATGAAACACTATTGTACAAGCTAAAACACTTTTACACAAGTTCATGATTTCTTGTGTGGTAGAGTTTCATCTTCTAACCCTTGTTATGCTTAAACAAGCTTTATGTCATAACCCAAGATCATGACTAAACCGAGTTAAATGATGATCCGAGCTACCACAACATAGATCGGGTCTAAATAATCACAAATTTCAATTACTACAATATTTACACAACTAGCGAGCTTTTAACCACTATTTTTAGTGTTTTTAGTAAACTTTAAAGCATCATCTTGCATGTTAACGAGTTTTAACCGATACAAATCCTTTTAACCACTTTAGAATAGATTGAGAAGGTGTTCTAAGCAACATACCACTAGCTCGAGGCTAGGGAAGAATCTTGACGAAAATGGCGTGGATAAAAGCAAGATAAAGAGGTCCTTCGCGTTCCGTTTGCTCCAAGACTCCTTGTATACGACCCTTAACACTTGTAGGTGATTGGAATGGCTAGAACAAGATCGAAAATGGATGGGTGGGGGTGGGTTGTTCTCGGTCGTAAGCTCCAAGAGAGGGAGAGAGTAGTGTTGTGTAGTGTTGAGTGATGGATGATTATGTTGTGTTTAGTGTTAAACTTATAGACAAATCAAGTGAGTATTATCCAATGGTTAGTGTGTCATTTAGATATTAGACAATCAAGGATTATAATAATCAAAATGGTACAAGTGTGTCCCCTCTTAGTTGGGGACGGTTAGAGAGGGGGGGGGGGGTCCTAGTGCGAAACCAACTAGTAGTTAGGTTAAATAGTTAGGTTAAGTATAGTTAATTAAGTGCTTAACCCGGTTAGTGGTGTGTCACACGTTACAATGGGTGTTAGGGTATTCAGGGACCCTAACTGGCTCAAAAGATAAATAATGAAAATAACAATATTTTCATGTTCCGGGTATAGTCCGGTTGGATAGTAATCCGTTAAAGTGCTTAACAAAGCTTTAAAGTGTCGTTAATACCCTTTTTAGTGACACAACTCATTCCTGACACTTTGGAAAGTGTCTAGTAATATTTTTCTCATGTTTTGGCACTTTATTAGTTAGCTAAAAGCTTAATTGTTATGTAAAGTGCTGAGTTTTGTGCTTAGAGTACGTTTTAGGCACATCCAGTCATTGTGACTTATTCCTAGAGACGCAGTTCTACAACCCTTATATCCCTACACTCACCATTAGTGTAGCAAAATATTTCTGGCTCATACAGGCCTTAGAGGCAGTGTTTGCCTGATGCTGGCTTTATCAGCATGTTCAATAGGTTATCCGTTATAGTGCTACTGTGCTTTTTGTGCATCATGTTTGTCACTAAGGTTCAGTCATGTAAATAATGTAGTGACAGCTAGTAAAGTATGATGCAAGTAAGTACATGTATCAGTGTTCAAGTAGCAGTTTATTCACAAGTTCAAGCAAGCACAGTAATTAAGCAATAATTAATTATTAATCAAGTTGTACGGATACCTGGTTTAGTGAGGGTTGTCACACATTGTTTGTCATGGCACCCCCTCGTTAAATAATCACTAACCTGGTTAGTAAAATTAGCCTACGTGTCAATTTAAACTGATGTAGCATGTATGACGTGTCAATTATACTGATTGATCATCTTTATAAAGTGGCAATGTGATATGGATTTGGAGAAAAATAAAATAAAATAAAATAAATAATATATGACTCTCTCTCTCTCTCTCTTTGTATACAAACATCCTCTCTCCCTTCTATCTCAAACCACCACGTCTAATCACTAATCAGCAATGGCGAATTCCGGCGAAGGCGACAAATTCCGTTCACCGATCATCCCTAACTGTCGTCGTACCGCCTCACAAGAGGCGAATTTACAGTCTTGCCCTTTCGCAACCAGATCAAAAGTATCCTTAAACGACAATCAGTAACAGAGAGAAACGTAGATTGCCGGTTTCAATGAAGATACAAAAGCAGAACAACAACTGTTGTAAGCATGAGACGTTTACGAGTTCGTTGAATTGGGTTTTGAAGATGTTGGAAAGCAGGGGTGGTGGTGATGAAGATGATGATGTTGATTTTGTGGAGACTGCGAAGTTGAGGGGTTTGACTTTTCCCGTTCCTAGATGGTGGCCACCACATGGGTTTAAAGATTAAACACCATGGATCAGCAGATCCATCAACAAATATCCTAACAACTCGCTTAAACGCAAAGTTTAAGCAATTTGACAACACAAACCACGTAAGCGCCTCATAAACAAAATCAAAAGTCGGATCCGTTACCATTGTCATTATAACCGCCACCACCAAACGGACCAGCGCCGCAACCGAATAATCCTCCGTCGTTTCCTCCGTCATCAGCACCAGTACGATCCAATTTATGTTTTCTTCTATCACGAGAACGTTTCCTGGAGTGTGTTTTAGGTATTGTGCTAGGTTTGACCAGCGGTGGAGCGATGACGTTGATTGGTAGAGTTTGGGTGAGGATTTCGAGGCGGTGGCGTTGTGGATCCGGTGGTGAGAGTGTGAGGTTATGTCGGCGAGTGACGGAATTTGCTAACTTAGGATAAAAAATAATTGCTTTTTGTTTATATAATAAATATTTATAATAAATAGCTAAAAGAATTGCTTCTGATCCATGTCAGCATGCCACCTAGGATAAATAACTAACCAAGTTAGTGGCTGGTTAACGACGGGGTGACACAGCAACCCAAGTGTTAAGTTGGGAGTGGTGAAGTTGAGAGTGCCAGCGGCCAAATGACAATAGTTGAGGGTGTTTAAATCCATTAACCCTTTTTTAGTTGGCAAAAGGAAGTTGATGATAATGATTTCAACCACTACAACAACAAACCATTAGCCAGACTAATAGGTTATAAAGACGAATTTTATTTTATTTAACATGGTTAACTTCTATTGTCATTCTTTTAGTCCATATATTTTCTTAGAGGTTTTTCTTTTAATTTAAACTAAATCTATTTATATATAATTAACGATATTATTTTAATTCTAGAAATATTTTGCCATTACAAGATCGATAGTATTGCTATGCAAACCAACCAATGTTGATACTGATGTCGGTTCTATCGAAATTATTACCGATAGCAAAAGTGTTCTATACGGTACGATACTATACCAAAGTACCGATAAAACAAACAATTAAGAGTAGTAATTTTTTTTTGTTCTTTTTATGGTTGAGTTTTTTATTAGCATACTAAACTTTGGTATTATCGAAACCTATATCGATACTCGCTTTTATAGTTTCTAATGAATCAAACCGATAACAATCAAAGTCACGCCATGTAACATCGAGAAAACTACCAAAATCCCGCTGCATAGCGCGGGCGAAAAAACCTAGTTTAATATGAAACTTCAAACTTGATAGTGTAACAATATATTCTATATCCTTACATTTACAAAGGTGTTGTACAGTAACTTGCTTTTTGGTTTTTTTTTTTTTGTGTTTTGTCTTTTTGTTTTACCTTTTGATTTTTTTGCCTTTTTTGTTTTTGTATTTTTATATACTTATACCTTTCAATTTTCAGCATTAACACTTACAACCCGTTAAATTTTTAAGAACTTTGTAATCGAGTTTTACGTGCTTATTTTATGTATGTGTTGGCATAAATTCAAATTAATTTACGTTTAGACATATTTTTTTCTCAGAAATGAGTTATATCAAATATAATGTGCTCTTATACTTATTATTATATACGTTTTCAGTCGTTCTATGTTTTGACGCAATTTTTTTTCTTCTGAAAATGAGTCGGGTCAATATAATACATTTTCTTGCTTATTTTTATGTATGTTTTCCGTTATTCTACGTTTTGACGTGAATTTTATTCGGAAACGAGTTGGGTCAAATATAATATGTTTTCACTAGACGTTATAAATTCGAGTCACTTTACGTCCGACACCACGTCGTAAATGTTTTCTTATGTGCTTATTTTTATGCACGTGTTAGTATAAATTCAAGTTGGTCTACGTATTGACGTTCATTACAATTAGCAAGTTGTGTGAATAGTGCTTTCATCCTATTTGTTTTTTTTTTTTTTTTTTTTTTTTTTTGTTCTTTCTTGATCTTTTTCGACTTTATTTTTCTTATTTTTTTACTTTTCTTTATATTTAGTGTTTTAATTTAAGGTTCCTTTTTCATTAAAGTTATATTTAAGATAGAGTTTATATTAATTAATTTAAATCAATTTGTCTCGCTATTCAATTTAAATTTATTTTTATGTTTTTTTGTCGATGTAAGACATGTTTTATATTCTTTTAAGCATATTTCTTTCAAAATAGATATCAACTTAAACCCCGCTGCGAAGCGCGGGTAATCTTACTAGTTCAAAACAATAAAGTTTAAGACTTGCTATTATGATCAAATACCATAATACTTTAGCCCGGGATCATTTTCCGCCACACTCACTACTTTATTTGTTTTATTTTTCACTCATACCTCGATGTACCATATGTAATTTATAATCATTTGGACATGCATGTATTCTTTAAGAGTGTTTGAGTTAAATTAATGTTTATAGATCTAATAGAAATTACCTAATCGTAAGATATCAACGACCTTAATTGATATGAAACCAAGCCCGTGCAAGCATTAAACTAGACAATATTTAGAAAGGGGATAAAAATCACGTTTGCAAGCATTGAAAATATGATCATACACATGAACATCAAGAAACATAAAATCAATCAAGCTTAATGGTGTGATAATCAATTTGTAACCCTTTAATCCTTTCCAATGTTTTGAAACCCGATTAGCGACTGATCCAGCTGCTGCACTGCTGGTTTCATGATCAAACCAATTGTTTTGAACTAAAAAATCAGATGACTTCATAACTAAAATTAAAAAAATACATAACTAAAAAATCAAGCTGGATCAGGTTGGAGTGCAAGTTGGTTGAAATATTACGGGTTGGGCCATATGGATCCACAAGGTGGTTGATAGTGACAATTCACAAGTCGGTACTTGGGGGACCAAATGTAACAGGTTGGTTAAATTTGTTAAGTTTCCTAGCTACATTATAATTATGGTAATATTTTGGCTACTAAAGGTTTGACGTATAAAAGAGAGAAACCGAGTAATATGGTTTGAGAATTGTAATTAGGTTTTGAGTTATATTTTTCGATTAGTAAGATTGAGAGTTATTCGATCAGAATTGATCGTGTGTTATTTGGTTTGATTGTTGATTGGGCCCCGGATTAGTTTAGAGTCAAGTTCAAGAACCCTAATCGACTAAGCCATTGACGTTGTAAGAAGAACATGTCGTCGCCGCCGCTAGGAAGAAGACAACCACTGCTGTTCTACACCGGCGAGACCAAGCCATTGCAGGGGAGCGCGACTGCCAACCAATAATAAGGAGATAGGTTCGTTGCTGCCAGGGCCGACCCAAGCATTTTGGAAGCCCAAAGTGAAATCAAAATCCGAGGCCCTTTTCCAATTTTTATGAGTTCATAAGCTAGATTTCTATGACATGAAAATTATTAAGAAAAAACTTATATAGCAATTAATCAAACAAGGTTGGTTATATAAAACACAAATCAAGTCAAAAATGGTTTAAAGAGTTGGATTTAAAAGGTTAAAAAAGAACTTACATCAACTCCATAACTCTAAGTTCACATTATTTGTCAAAAGAATAAAAAACATGTAAAACAACATGATGCAAGAGCACACATTTAAAGCATTTTACATTCTATTTAATCTAGTTATGTTATTGTTAACCCTATATATATAATTTGATACGATTTCTACATATTGTCTCAATAATAAATTGTCACACCCTGATATACATAAATAATTTGTCTTCTTAATAAAAACTATATTTCTTAGTACTTCGTCACTTCGATTTTATATGTACGTATATTCATTTAACAAGAAAATGTTAACAAAATATTTAACTTGGTCATTGTTTAAACTTTAAAGTTGAATAAACAAAGTATTAGGCTATTAAATATAACTAAATGTTAGTGTGTAGTTTCTATGGGAGAACTAAGAAAGATAAAAAGATTAAAAAAAACTCCTATCAAATTATATTAAAAAAATTGAAAGCCAGCTTTCTACCAAACTTGTTTTCAGAATTTATTCAAAAGGGACTTTTTTTCAATTATAGAAAAATGGATTAAAACCATTGCTGATGAGATCACCAGAGGTGAGGTGAGTAGGGCTGTAAACGAATCGAACGTTTAGCGAACAGTTCGTGAACCGTTTGGCGGGAAGTTCGTTTATGTTCGTTCGTTTAATAAACGAACGAACATGAACAACAAATTTCGTTCGATTAGTTAATTGAACGAACATGAACAAAGGTCTCATTCGTTCGATTGTGTTCGTGAACGTTCGGTAAGGTGTTCGTGAACATTCGTTGATTTGCGTTCGTTTATGTTCGTATGTTTGTGTTTTAATTGAAGATCTGTGTACTTTCTGATATTTTATTTGTACTTTTTATATTATTAAACTTTTATTTATTTTATTTCCATAACAATTAAACTAATAAACTCACTTTCACCTTGTTTATGCATCATTTCCCTTTCATTTCTCATTATTTACATCCGCGAATACAATCGACATCCGTTCCACAATTAGGGATTCAAGTTCGAGTGCTACTCTCTGGGCCATCTATCTTTATCCTTCGTCATGTTCGCCAAATTTATTTTTGTTCGTTTGTGTTCGTGAAACGTTCGCGAACACGCTCATTTCCTTAATGAACGAACACGAACATAAAATCTTGTTCGGTAAGTGTTCATGAACCGTTCGTGAACACATTTATTTCCTTAACGAACGAACACGAACAAGGCCTTGTTCGTGTTCGTTCGGTTCGTTTACAGCCCTAGAGGTGAGACCCTAACGTACCACCTCGCTACACTAATATTCGTTGTTAGATATAGATATATATATATATATATATATATATATATATATATATATATATCACATATATATATATATATATCACACTATATTTATTATCCGAATATTTATATAGTTTTTTTATAACAAATTGGAGGCCTTTATTTTTTGTAGGTCCTAGGCCTCAGCCTAGCTCAATTATACTATTGGGCCGGCCCTGGCTGCTACTATGTTTTGAACAAGGAGATGCGGGTATTAAAGACTCGCTTAATTCGCCTCAAGAAACCAGGGGTGGGTCGGCCCATGTAATCCTTCAAAAGTTTGGTTAATGGGTTTAAGGGGTTAATTGTTGTATGTTTTTATTAGTTAGCCAAGTCGAGTCATCCTTATATATACCGCCAAGTTATTGTTATTGCATGAGAGTCATCATATTCGGTTTTGAATTATTTTTCTGAGTATAATATACGTGAGAATTATTCACCAATATCCTTATGTGTTAATTACCTATTCTTGGGCCATGATATATTATATATGTTAGTCACAATTCACAAATACAAATCTTATAACCTTTAAAAGTTTGTAAAAGTTTATTTACTCAAAACACCAGGCCAACATTAAACGAGATCACCGGTTCAATCATCACTCCTAAAAAATCTACCGGCCGTTCAACCACTGTCAGTTAAACGCATACGATCCAAACCAACAAGGGGTTCGGTTCTTAGGCCGGAGGGTATGGGGGCGCCACCCTTGCTATCTCAGCCTCCATGGCGCCTGGGTGGTGGCGCCACCCCACACCCTGCTAGCTAAACTGGGGCACCATTGATGGGGCTTTACCATGGTAACGAGGAAGAAGGGAGGGGGGCAGGTGGGGCCCACATCATTTCATCCAATAACAATTTTTTTGTAAATTTTGTTTAAGAGGGGGTGTTATCCCACACCCTGCAAGTTAAAGGAGTGCGTTATAAGGCCCCTGGCTGATGTGGATCCTAGGTGGCGCTGACATGTCCTGATAAAGCCCCTAGGGGCTCCATCCCACACCCGGCCTTAGTTCAACCACCTTCTCCAATCTCCATCCTTGTTTTAACAACATTATTTTGTTCTGAGTAAGTGGTTTTGATCCATCCTAGATGGTGTATTTACAACTATGTTTAGTAATTAAATATGTTAAAATAAACTCCTTTTAACCCATACTAAAACCTTGCATGAAGCAACCACGTGAAGTGTGAACAGACCATGCACTTGACCCATCAATTTTGGCATACGCAACAATGAACCGGTAGAGAAACTTTGACCAAGTCTTTGCAAATTCCATTATTATTATTATTATTATTATTTATTTTATTATTGTGGGTTTGCAAACAAACAAAAAACAAGTTGTGGTTAAGTCATTGAGATCTGTAAGCTATATATGCGCTGGTTAATGGGTTGCTTGTTGCTACAATCAAACCCCCCTTGTGCCAATAGGTTACAACTCCATGACTGTAGGCTCAAGCAATCTTTCAACCCTAGACCACCATGTGAACCACCTGTTTTTCAAGTGTTCATTATTGTTAGTTTTTATTCCGTCGATTCCAAATTTTAAGATTTGGTGTTACTTGTCAAATGAGGTTGATACTATGTTGTACGCATTAAAAAATCTACGTTTTCAGTCTCGTTTAGTCGTATTTGTGTTTCCTTTGAACCAAAATAGGAGCAGGGGCGGAGGTAGTGTATAAGCAGGGGTAGCCCATGCTACCCCTCAACTACATCTTCATAGTGTAAAAATACCCCTCAACTCCGTCTACGTAGTGTAAAATTTTTATTTTTTACAAGATTTGAGCTAGATCTGCCACTAACTAGGAGCGGACACGGAACAGTTTTTTAAGCATGATTTAGAATCAGATTCCCCTTCTATTTACCCCCAAGTTATAAACATGCATCATCTAAAAAATGAAATATAGATATGATTAGATAACTGAAAATAAAATGTTTATGAAATGAGAGAAAAACACAAGTTGTATGGGCATACAATGGAGGTTGGATCATATATTTTACGTGTTTTATAAATAATAAAATTGAGGAGAGTTCATTGGGGAACACTAAAAAATGAGAAACCGGGAAACACTCTTAAAAGTTCAACTTAACATGTTAAAAATTTTTATATAGAAGAATTTTAAACATTAAACATTATTTTTATAAATATATAATATACGCATATATACATATATATATTATAAACATTAATCATTAAAAAATTTAAATATATATAATATTTTTATACATAAGAAGTAACTTCCATTCTAGTCCCTAACAATTAGAGTAAATTATATTTTTATAAGTTGCGTAATTTTTATAAGTAATTATTTTTTACCAGCGCGTAATTATTGTGTGTAATTACATATATATGTTGTGTAACTATTTTATCTTAAGCATAATATATATTAAGCATTAAACAATTTTAAATATACATAATATTTTTATATATAAGAATTATCTTCTATTTTAGTCCCTGAGGGTATTCTGGTCAATTAACCCAAAAATAAGAAACCAAGTTAGCTATTTAAATGAAAAACATTAAAAAATGCAAACCTCAGGGCTATATTTGTTATGAATTAGATTTTTGGACTATATTATTTAAAAAGGACAAACCTTAGGGGTGAAAATGGATATTTACTCTTTTATTACAAATGATTCTACATGTATTTATAAGGAAAAACGTCGGAAAAGATTTTAAAAAAGTTGATTTTTAACATGTTAAGTTGAATTTTTAAGAGTGTTCCCTGATTCTTTACTTTTTTAATGTCCGTCAATGTACGTTACACTAATAAAATAAACTTTCACATCCGGACATGACTAGTTTTGTTTTGTTTATGGTACTTCATATTTCGTATACTATTTATTATATACATAATACCATATTTGCTAGCTATATTACATTAATACAACATGGTGAAAATAAATATCTACTTGTTAGTTAACAAACACTATTTCACTAAAAAACTCAAATCAAGTAGAGTTTAAACGAGTTGCAATTTCACATCAATTGATTCAAAATGGAAGCTTGTTTAACAAACAACCTGCTAAACAAGCCTAAACGATGTTCCCATGAGCCAAGGTTTGAGTTTACATATAAAACTTAAAACGAGCCGACAATTAACTCCCTAACAACTTATATTATTATTATTATTATTATTATTATTATTATTATTATTATTATTATTATTATTATTATTATTATTATTATTATCATTATTATTATAACATGCATCAATTACGTACCCATGCACGGTCAATGATCCATTTTGCAAAACTAACTTATTTATGAATCAACAATTAAAAATTGCCAATGATCTCTAGATCAAGTGGTGGAAGGTTTCCATTTCTTTTGAGAGATGCAGGTTTAACTCCCACTTGGTGCAGAGTGAGACCTCGGTTCGATCCTTGAGCCGAACGAGTTTTATTGGTAATTTCACTGTTGTGCCTATGAGCGGGTAGGTTACCGGGTTTTCCCCGGAATTGGTGGTGGACTCGGGTTACCCTTGGGGTACTCCGTTTGGTCCGGTGAGTGTTCTAAGAAGGTTTGGGATTGATTCAGTTGTCCGTTAAAATAAAGAGTTATGAAACAATTATACAAGCATTAAACAACAAAGTCGAAACATTAATAAGTTTTCGTGCCTTCATGATCGCCGTATTCCAAGCACAATATCTCTATAAATAACTTCAACATCTTCACCACAAAACCACCAACTTCACCTTCTCATAATTCTCACATTGATCACTTTACACTAATAAACACACAGCCAATATTTTCACTATGAGGATCTCCAGCTTCCTTTTAGTAGCATTCCTTCTCATGTTCATCTCAACCGTTGTCGTCCAAGCTGCGGACGACAAGAAGAATCCTGCACCCAAGCCGAAGCCGGTTGAGGATGATGCGACTAACTACGACGTCTGGACACCTGATCCGGAGACTGGACGACAACTGGCGTATTGTAAATCGAAAGGGGCGTGTTACCAGAAGGTGTTGACGTGTCCCGCCGAGTGCCCCGAGAGGAAGCCCAAGAAGAACAGGAAGCAGAAAGGGTGTTTTATTCATTGTGGTAGCAAGTGTGAAGCTACTTGCAAATGTAAGCAACATGATGTTAAACGAAATGTTTTTTTTTTTTTTTTTATAATATTGTACTTTTTTTAGTGAACACTGCTAGGACACTGGTAGCAGTGTTCGCAGTGTTCACGTTTGGATAGGTGAATTTGTTTCAACGGTTTATGAACACCCTTACAAACTGGGAACTTGCGCTTGAAATGCGCAACGCAAAAAAAAACATTTATTGCAAAAAAAAAAAACCGGCCGCAAAAAGGCCTTTTGGGATCATTGCTAGTGAAAAAGTGGTCGCAATTGTTCAGTTTTCTAGTAGTGTAATGTATGCATATCTTTCGTACTAACCGAGGTCTAAATTTGACAGGGAGAAGAGCGAAATGTAACGGGTATGGTGCTTTATGTTACGATCCAAGGTTCATCGGTGGCGACGGAGTTATGTTCTACTTCCACGGCGGTAAAGGACGTAGTTTCGCACTCGTATCCGACACCAACCTCCAAATCAATGCTCTATTCATTGGAAACCGCCCTAACGGTAGGAAGCGCGACTACACATGGGTCCAATCGGTCGCGATAATGTTTGACACCCACACCCTAATCATTTCAGCCAAAAAAGTGTCCCAATGGGACGACTCTGTTGACGTGCTCCTCGTGAAATGGGACGGTCAGGAAGTGACCGTCCCATTCGAGGGGGACGCAGAGTGGAAAACCAACACTGGAGTAAGAGAAGTGTTGGTTGAGCGAACCGACGACACTAACTCTGTTAGAGTTAGTGTCGGTGGGTTGGTCGAGATCGACATGAAGGCCGTCCCCGTGACTAAAGAAGAAGACAAAGCACATAACTACCAGTTACCGTCTAACGACGCTTTTGCCCACTTTGAGACACAGTTTAAATTCTCGAACCTTTCCGACGACGTGGAGGGCATTTTGGGGAAAACTTATAGGCCGGGGTATGAAAGTCCGGTGAAGCGAGGAGTCGCCATGCCGATAATGGGTGGGGAAGACAAGTATGAAGTTCCAAAACTAACCTCAGCTGCTTGCAATGTATGCATGTTTCAGAAGAAACCTGCTGGTGGTTTGGCTGATGTTTGATGTTTTGGTTGTTGAATAATATGTTACCATTACAATTGTTTGGATTGCATGTACATGCAACTGTTGTGTAATTTGTTGGTGTCAATAAAGGTATTTGTCAATAAAATGAAAGAACAAAGGTTTGTTATTATGTGTATGGTTGTTTATCAAGTCTTATGTACAAGCTAACTATGCAAACTTATAATCTAATGGACCTACTCCACAAGAAAGAACAAATATTTATTCTTATGTATACAACCTAGAACCCATGCTATGAAAGTGTCAAACCATATCTATAGCTATAATTATAACTAGGGTAGTAGTTACATGTGCGTTGCGCATAGATGCGGTTGAAATTCAGAATGTATCGCACACCATAACAAAATAATATCTAAATGTGTTATGTTATTTTTATCATAACTCGGCTTTGAAGATAAAAAATAAGAAAAAGTAAAATAATGCAATAAATAACAAAGGTAAATAAAGGTAAAACGAAAAAGAAAATGATTGGAATTCGATCGGTTTAGGAGTTGTATAATAACTTTATGAGTAAACTGCAATTTTACCCCCTGGGGTTTAGGGTGATTGGCACCCTTACCCCCCCTAACGAAATAATTGCAATTTTACCCCTCAACGTTTGCTGTTATGTCACAACCTTACCCCCCGGCTTCAAATTTGTTGACTGATCTGTTGACTATAACTTGAAATGACTATAATGCCCTTTCATATTACCCCATGTGTTTTGTTCACTCTGTGATATTACCCCCTGCCACCACTGCCACCGCCATTCACCACCACAACCACCACTGCCACCTCCAGCCATTTGACTTAATACACCGATCACATCGACCATTTGACTTAATACACCGATTACATTCGTCATTATTCGCCATCCACTCTAGCTTGAAACCGGTGGGGATAGAGAACAGATAGGCAAAGATGGGGATAGAGAGGGGATGAGAAAGAGTATATATGAAAGGGATATTAAGTTGTGGTTGTGATGTTGAATGGCGGTGGCAGGGGGTAATATCACAGAGTGAACAAAATACAGAGGGTGATATGAAAGGGCATTATAGTCGTTTCAAGTTATAGTCAACAGATCAGTCAACAAATTTGAAGCCGGGGGGTAAGGTTGCGACATAACAGCAAACGTTGGGGGGTAAAATTGCAATTATTTCGTTAGGGGGGGTAAGGGTGCCAATCACCCTAAACCCCAGGGGGTAAAATTGCAGTTTACTCTAACTTTATTAATGTTCAAAGTATTAAAGTAATTTGGTTAAAGTAAATAAAAAGAATACAATAATTAAACTAAATAGGGTGCAAATGAAAGTTTATACTAAATGACAAAATATACTAAAGGACGAAATAATAATAATAATAATAATAATAATAATAATAATAATAATAATAATAATAATAATAATAATAATCTATACATATAATAAAAGAAACCTGATTTGGGACACGTGTCACTCATTGAGGACTCCTTGATTAAATGGGTATTTGATGCGGATACCCTGACCCATGAAGAAACATCTGGATCTCTTATAACCCGTTCCTTAGCCCTAATTCCCATCGCTTCCTGTTTCCCTTTTCAAATTCTGTGTGGAAACTCTAACGTTTTTTCACAAAGTTCATTGCTAACATGAATCTATCGATCTCCTTCTTCACCATTCTCGCAAATCCCCTTCCAGTGCCATATGTAAGTCCACGAATCTTCAGTTCTTATAGATTTCAGTTTTATCATCAATTGCTTTAAATGATTTTCGCTCGAATAGGATCATAAAACGTGGTTATTATCATCATCATCATCATCATCGTATTGACTCATTGGTTAAATATATAGAGTGATGATTGATTTGTTTGTGAAATAACTAATTAGGGATCATGGGGAGGGGTCGTAAGTTCTGATCTGTTATTTTGTTTTTGCCATGCTATTGTAGGTTGAATATGTAAGCATAGTCATTCGAAATCGTTAATATTCGTGTTGTGTTTTCTGATATAAAGTTTGTTATTCACATCTTCAATTTTTTACTTTAATCATTGTAATATTATAAACAGTTTAATAAGCTTTTATTGGTATGTGAAACTGTGTTTTCTCACTAATAGATTCTATTTATCTCCTTCAAAGTATATGTAATTTGTATGCATTTGTTCATGTAATCAACCCCTAATTTACGATATAGTTTCATGTTTGGTTTTGGGTCCATATCACTGTTAGACCTTTATATGCCCTTACCCAAATATGTTGTATATAGCTATGAAAATAACATGCAAATTGAGATATCATAGTCATCGTTTAAGCATTTCTTTAATAGTTAGTTTCACACAAATGGTATCCTGCTATTGAATTTCGTAAACTACGCTAAGTTACATTAGATTTTAAGTGCAGCAAGTTTCTTTTATACCATATAGAGAGTCAAATGTCTTTGAACAAATTCAAGGACTTTTCTTTGGGTTTTCAGTTCATTTAAAGTGTTTGGAACCCACACACAATGATGATAATTATTTGGCGTATGGTATTAAGTTGCTCTGTAGGACACTACACTATAAATTATAGGACTTTTAGTGAAAAAAATCCACCGTCGTTCTTTTGGTAAAGGTATAATAAGTTGGTAATTGGTAGGTGAAGGGCCATAGGAAAACTTTGTGTAGAGAATGGTTTAAGCGATCACCGGTGGATATTTAGCGAATTTACATTGTCATAGTTTGCATGAGAAACTTAATCTCTTAATGCTTTTATCCTGGAAACAGGGCCTGCCCTAGAGGTGGGCGGAAGGACCACCGGCCAGGGTCCGTTTTATCCTAGGGCACGTTTAAAAAAATTCCTACATATAGATGCATATAAAAAACTATCAAACCCAAAATACATCAAAAAATTGATGTGGCTCAGCTGGTTTTAGCACTTTGTCTCTCTGTTTAGAGCACATGTTCGACTCCATTAGTCTGCCTTTTTTCTTTCTGTTATACCCATTTAACCTATAAGTTTGTTTTGGATATATTAAATAAAAGACAATGGATCTTTGTTAATTCGATCTACATTGAAAACTGAGAGCCATACTCCTTCAACTTTTAAAGACAAACCAAAATCACATGGCAAGACTTTAGCACAAAAAAGGAAAAGATCAAAATACTAAATATTAAGCAAGTGTTTGCTGGGTGAATTAAAAAAATATACTTTTAACAGTTTATCACTTCCATATCAGTGTAGTCGGCAAATTAATTTATTTGAAGAGAGCTTTATGAATCATCGGTTATCTATTAGCCTATTACGGCATATTATTCACTCATTCGAATTTTATCACTTTGGTAATTGCATTGTTTATTGGTATAACTTTAATCGTTGTTTCAAGAAAATACTTTACGTTATCTATTTCATTAAGGCCTAAGGGGCACGTTTTTCCGGGCTTGAACAGGGCACCTAAATTCTCAAGGCCGGCCCTGCCCTGCCTGGAAACATTGTCACACTGATAATGCATATTGATATTAAACTTGTGAATGGTTAAACTGCAGGAACCTCATAAGTCACTACAAGCGCTAGACAAGACTATGAAGACATTGATTATTGAATTTGCATGAGTACCAGGTTAAACTTTCATTGATTTTCTTTTTTATAAATCATTGTAATCTTATTTACCATTTTACGTATGCAATCATAAATTTATTCAGTTATGTTATTAGTGTAATATTTTACTCCAATGGAATATTTACAAATATTTGAACTATTTGTGTATTTTGTTAATTATCATTGTGTATTACTTTATTCTACATTTCCGTTAATAACATTAATATTTTATTTCCATTAAATCATAATGTAAAGGTTTATAGTATTTTTATTGTTAAACCGCGTGTACACGCGGGGTCTAACCTAGTAATAATAATAAAACACTATAGAAGAGAACTGTAGAAATTCTCTTCTTTAATATTATATATAATTAGGCAAATTAGATTTAAATAATCCAATTTTTTTTATTGGTCAATAATAGTTCCAACCGGATTTATTCCCCACAGTAGTTTCATCTTTTTCATTCTGTTTGTTTTATGATCCGCCGTAAAAAAAAAACTAACGGTGTTAATCAGATTCTTACGTGGCTGTTGAGTTGGCAATACTAGAGCTTCAGCCCGCAAAATAATTATACCGAGACTTTATCTTCAAATATAACATATACTAGGTTATCACCCGGGTGCTACCCGGGTTGGAGAAAACTATTAACATAAATATCAAGTGTACAAATAAAATAAAATACAAAGTCTCATGTTACATAAATTAGTGATACAGTGGATACACAATTTAAAGATAGTCGAGTCCCTTTGAAGATTCATATCCTTCGAGTTACCAAAACCTTTCCCTTAGTAAATTGAGTATATAAATATAAAATGCAGGGAAAGAGATGGTTCACTTGGATCTTTAGGAGCTTAAGGTCTTTCTCTTTAGTCATTTCTTGTGTTTGAATCTGGTTAGGGGGGAGGATAAAGGAAACATAATGCAGCTCCTAAACTAAATCGGCACTACATATGCTATATATTAAGCATTAAAAACCAAATCGTCATCATCAAATACATATGCAATATGAAGGATGAGGTGGCTATGAAGAGCTGCAAAATGTGTACCAAATGGCCCGTTTGACACGTACTAAACTGGCCCTTACATAATGCGCCCAACCCACCCATCTTGCAAGCTCCTAGTACTATAACAATTCCAACATGAAGAATTGCAAAACGAAAATCACACAACGGGTCACATGGATGCTGGAAAGTTGGAAAGTTTGAAAGTCTAAACTTTAGCTAATCATCTGGTGCTCTTTCCAAATTTATCTAAAAAATATGGACCCAATATCTATCACATCCAACAAAAGTAAACGCTATTAAGTGTTCATTTTGCATATTAAACCTTCTAACCTATGAACGATTGATGATTAGAATTATAGAACACACATTTGAATGATGATATCAGCAAGTTGACAATATTTTTCAAAACACAAAGACCAATCAATATCACGTAATATGTTCAGTTCCGTTAATCAATAAAACAATTAACAACAAATAAATAAGGATTTAAAAAAATACCTGACACAAGTGAGCCTAGGCAAGATACCATAAGCACCCCAGCTGCAACAATATAAAAGTAGACTTAAAAAGTTATTTATTTCAATATAACAAAAAATCCTTATAATAATATAAGCAATTAAAACGTACTTTTCCATATAAAGTTGTTATTATGTAAAGTTATATGCCTTGAGATGATACAAGGAGCCAAGATTAACCCATGAATAGCACAAAAACTATTAGTATTAAGTGTCATATGAACTTATATAAAATTACCGAAAAAGTTAGTGATTAAAAAAAAACCATGAGGTGGCATAATGTTCTTAACAAAAAGAAATCAGATTAGCAGGGGCCAGATATTTGCAATCGTCACATGACAATATTAAGTGTTCCCATAATAACATTATTTGTAAACACCTTATATCTTCACAATTTCAACCCGTTTACTTGTGCAAAAATCCCTAGTGATGGAGTTAAAGACTTCAGCTAAAAGGGAAACGAAGTCAACCCAACCATCAAAACTCGTACTATCTTTTTCTCTTCAAATTGACCCGTTTGACGTATTACTCAACCCGGCCACAACCCGCTCAGAAAAAAATAAATCTATTATATATAATTGAATCCCAAGAGAGAAAGAAAAAGAGTACTTGGAAATTCTTGATAAAATCCAATAAGTTCTCTAGTGATATAATCCCTCCGCCTGTCACAAAATTTAAAGTCTTAAACTTAGCTAACACTAATCGTATTACATTTATTCCAAGTTCATATCAAGGTTTTCAAATTTACGATACAAATCACCCAACAAATGCTAATCCAAGATTGAACAGTGTATATAAGAATATTGTAGATATTTTAAATATAATTAGCAAAAAGACAGTTCGATGTGTTACCTCAATGATGAATCCAGAAAAAAATAGCTTGCTTTGGTAACTCGTACCACACGGCTTATGGTTGTATCAGCTTAGGCATTTGTCCGATTGACCAGCTTCAATATGTACATTGAAAAAATCACAAGCAGGTATAGAGCCAGGTTGCTGGGTTTGACTCTGTGTGGTCAAATTGATCTCCTACAGTTTGACTCTTTGTGGTCAAATTGATCTCACGCCTAAATCCATTCTGTAAGATGTTACTCCAAGCGAACTTAACCCAAACTGAAAAACAGAGATGACCCGTTAACAATTTAGTTGCTGATCCATAATTAGTGGATCCTATAAAATATAAAAACAAAAACAAAAAATGGCAGGTTATTGATTGTGAAAGAGTAAGGCAATATGTAAAAACAGATTAACCTGAGTGAATGGTGGATGCATGTAGTTGGGTTAGTTCTCAGCATCATGGTTTCCGCTACACTTGTCGATCCCCTTCTCTTATATTTGAAAATTTTAAATTAGCATTGGAAGTTGAGGTGCTGCAAATAAGACAATTTATAACATATGTTAACTTAAAAACTTTGGGAATATTACTAATAAGACCATTCGTCGTCTCTCATTGACATAACACCATGAATGCACGATTGGACAATCGACCACCGTCATAAGGTTCGCCATGCTCTAAGCTTTCAATGGGTACCATTCACGCGCCGAAAGACTCACCGGAGCCTTGTCATATTCTTCCTCGATTTAGAGCTAGAAGATGGGTATTCCATTCCTATGCATTTAGAGCTAGAATCATTCCAATGTTTGGTTTTTATTAAAAAAAATCAGAAATTGCACCTTTTTATTCTTTTCTTGCAAACCTTATTAGTGATTGTACCACTATGTGGTTCCACAAAGATTGATGCAATTGTATGCAAGATTAAATTAACAAAGAATAGGTCTTTGCCCTGGATCAAAAACACATAAATAGGTCACCTTCCAATGGCATAATAACCAATAACTGGAATACCTCAATGGTTTTGACAGAGGTTTTTGAGGCGTATTAAGTGTTTGTGAACTTGAAGCTTCTACCTTGAAGCGAGTCCAGATCCAGGAAGAAGATTATTCCAAATTTTAATCCCCAAAATTCAATGAAGTTTAAATTACCAATTCAACTATTAAATTTCAAGTTTTAATCACTGTACTTCAAGTTTCATTCAACATCAAAGGTCACCTGTTTGATAAAGTCTAATAAAAATCAAGTTTCATTTAACATCAGTTTCACATAATCACATCTAACCTGGTGTAGTGGTCAGTGAGAGTCCGGCTGGTTGCAACTGCAGTAGCTAGAATGCAGCCAGGTAGACCAGTAGTGGCGGCGGCCGGAACCAGTGACCAGTGGGGATGAGTTGATTGCCTCTTCGCTGCTGCTCAACTGTTGGTCTTGTTTGCCTCTCTTTTTTTGTTGCTGGTTGCTTCTTCACTTTCATTTTCCTCTGTTCACCCTGTCATCTCACTTTGTAACCCACCCTCGTCTCTCAATAATCAGGGAGATTATGATGCAACTGCGTGGGATTGAATACAGTCAATAAGTACCAACACATGGCAGACTTATAAATAACAAAATAAAAACCTATACCACTTGTCTCTCCATGGCACAAAACAAAAGCAAATCAACACGTCTGACCCATCTAACCTCCGCCGTTAACTTCACTATTCATTTCCATTGTATTATTAACATATAGGTTAATAATACTGCCATTAACTGCAGTGAAACTTGCCAATTTTAGTCTCGGTGCTGTTAAAATGAGGGTAAGAGGATGTTGTTGTAGCCGTTGGAAAGCGGCGGTTCCTTATTCTTACCCTTTGTCACGATACCTTCTTCTCTTTCTCTGTTGGTGTAAAATCATAATAGAGGATGTCGAGATGGACAAAACAAAATTTATCTAAAGTAAGATCTAAATCGGAGGTGCGTACATAATAGCAACTCAACAAACAAATCAACAACATCAAGTTCAAACTCCCAACTGTTCTCAGCGGCATCAAACATTAATTTTGATATGTTGACCTATTTACCAAATTAAAACAACAATTTTGACTTGTTTACTAAAAATATAATAAAACGATATAGAAGAAGGTACCCAATTCTTAATCATTTTCCTGTAAAAAATACATATTGGTGTTGGGATAGATCGTTCAGATTGGTTACCGGGTCAGAACAACTTCGGGCCAACTATGTAGTTAGTGTGGGTTCAAACGGGCCAGTCCAGCCAGCAGTTGACACCTTATTGTTAATAAACTTATTAAATAAGAATGGTAAAAACTATATTTATAAATAAGACATAAAGCGATTTGTAATGAATAACACCAATTAGAAAATAAGGTTTCTCAAACTTACTTCTAAATCATTTGTCAAAATACCCTATGAGCCCTATCAAACATGCATAATACATCAAGTCTAACACAAACCACAAATTAATAAACCTAATTTCAAGATCCCCAAATCAAAAACATCAAAGATCTAATAAAACAACCAAAAAACACAATTTGCCCACAAATATCATGAAATTAAATAAAAAAAAGTTACCTTTTTGCAAGTTAAGGGTGAAGCAAGAAAGTAAACACAATCAGTGTTTCTTTTCAGAACCTCATCTTCCTTCGGCTCTGTTTCTTGATTTGATCTCCATTTTCAATTGTTTCTCAAGCTCAGCCACCTCCATTTTTTAAGAATCATAAAGCCCAAATCAATTGTTTCTCGACTGTATAATTTTCAAAACAAAAAAAAACTGAAGTCTAAAACACAGTAACCTTTTCTTCGCATTTTTTCCACAAATTACAACATGCATTCATATCCAGTGACTTACAAACCATTTATTTCCTTTTTGAAGACGGTTTTCGGTTCCCTATATACCTAAATGTCCCATTCGCGCCTGCCTTTTTCTAGTCACTATACGCTTTCAAGGCTAGTACACTGTTCACAACTCTAGATAACCTCCCACCCCGTGTGTTACAATGAAAATAACCGAATAAGTAAAACATCATTCGCCAATCTGCAAATGATTATGGTTTGTTTCTAGTTAACTTTCACCTGTTCTAGATCAAATCCAACATTAAAATCAAAATCAGATAAGTAAACCACAAAATCAAAGTACAAAATAGAAAAAAAAAACGAAGAACCATGAAAGACCACACCGCAGAAAAGAAATCAGGTCGCCGGTTTCGGAGCGGAACCCTAGCCGCCGCAGAACCGACATATGCGGATTTAAGGATGATGAATTAGCGAAGAACCAAAACCCCCAAAAAATGTAGGGATTGAAAGCGTATACTAACTAACCTGGATTGATCTTTCTCTTCTGTTAAGATTAGAAAAAAAAAACTTATTGTGAAAACACACGAAAGATGAACATTAATAGTTTGCGAAATCAAAGAATACATATATGAAATCTGATAAAACTCTAAGTTGGAAGAATACACAAACCGTGAATTTCTTGTTGATCTCTTGATTGCAAAGTTTTGATACCTAGGGTTTAAAAAAAGAAGAGAGTGTGATCAGCTCTTTCAGAAACGCTGATGATCTGGTTATGTAGAGAGGAAGTAATAGAGATAATGATGATAAAAACGAAAACTTACATTGATGAGATTAGTATTGTAAGATTGATAAATATTCAACCAATTGATCTTGATCGGTAGGAAATGTGAAGGAGAAGATGCTCTAGGGTTTCAATTAATTTATGTCTTCTCACCATTCATAAAACGAAAACATTTTGAAGAGAAGATCAGTTGCTTAGAATGGAGATGGAGATGGAGATGGAGGCTCTCTAGGGTTTTGGAAAAGAAACGCAGATATCGTACAAATGAAGTCGGGTTAAAATTAAAGGAAACGGATCCCGCGTTAACCCATATACACGAATTTTTATGACCCGAATTTTGGAGCCAAAACCAAAATCTAGGTTGTGTTAGCTAATGCCACATCATTTTCCAAGCCCTCATGCAATGCCACATAAGCCCTTATTTATCATGTTTATTATATATAATAGATAAT
The DNA here is from genome assembly GCA_030545235.1 of Helianthus tuberosus. NCBI lineage: Eukaryota > Viridiplantae > Streptophyta > Magnoliopsida > Asterales > Asteraceae > Helianthus > Helianthus tuberosus. The sequence continues at coordinate 14,521,387 of CM060362.1, read as the reverse complement.
AGACTAGATTATTACCCCGTGTATTACACGGGTTGAAAAAAATATAATTTCACATACTAAATAATAAAATAATATATCTTTAAAAACCTCATTTTTGTATGTATCCAGGATCGGCCCATTAGCCCAAAAACAATACCAGGGCTTCAGCCCTTAAAAATGTATGCATGTGTAAGTGGATGTGTGTATATGTGTGTCTTCTAGAAAGGTGTCCGCACGATGCAGCGGGAAACACAAATACTGTCATGGTGTGCATGGTACAGTTGGTTCAGTTATAATCTCTCAACCGAAGCTGAAACGGAGACTTCGGTTAGTCTATTATATTAAACAATCGGTTTTCAGTTAATCGATTAGATTGACGGTTTTTGATCTGGGTCGTTTAATTTCGGTTAATAGCCAATGGTGGTATAAAAATTAGAAATATATGAATGATTCGGTTCAGTTGATTTTGGTTAAAACCTTCCCATAAGCCGAGCTCAGATTTTTTATTTAGAACTTAAACGGTCCACAAGAAAGAAAGAACCCATACTCTGAAATTTGTAACCAGAACTATAATTGTAACTAGACCGAGACTGAGTATCAACTCATAACCATGTATATTGTTCGTATCCAGGCCAGATTAGCCCAAAACAAAGGTAGGGCTTTGGCCCTTCAAAGCCCACAGCCCCCTCCCAAAAAGTAGAGGTGCACAAAAAACTCGAACCCGGTATTAGAAAAACCGGGTTTTTAAACCTGAACCCAACCCTACCCATAGGGTAGGGACCTGGTATGCATATTCTGTTCAATACCCGAACCCAAAGTTTTTTCGTACCCAGTTTGTATCCGGGTTTCCATAAAACCCGTACCCTAGTTTTTGTAATACCCGTTACCGGGTTTTCGTAATACCCGGACCCGTTGTGTACAACAGCTTTTTTTGAACGTTTAGAGCCTGTGTGAGGTTTTTTTGGGCAGATTTCAATGCATAAAATATATATAAATAAAAGTTTTCATTATATTTCTATGTTTATGCAAAAACAATGAGTCGAAAAACCCGATCCATACCCGAACTACAGCTGGACCCGGAAATAGGGTATTCTAATACCCGGGTATTGACTACCCGAACCCGGATACACAGGGTATAGATTTTCTGGCCAATACCCGGACCCGAACCCGACCCGGATATGACCAATACCCGAAAAGTCAAAACCCGGTCATATCCGTACCGGGTATAAAAAAAACCCGGTTTGTGCACCTCTACCTAAAAGTATGTCTCTCTTATATATAGAAATAACCATTGGGTGTCAGCCCAGTGGCCACCGACCCCCACCTTAAACCGGCTCAAGGATCCATGAGGTCTCGGGTTCGAATCCTGGCAACAGGCTCTTCAGTTCCCCTTGAGTTGGCAGGGGTTTCACCGCCAGACAGCGTTGTCGGGTCGCTAGCTTGGGAAGGGGGATCCCTTCCACGGTCAGGGGTACCGTGCATCTACCCTTTTTTATATATAGAAATACACTGAAGGTTTTTTTTTTTTTTTTTTTTTTTGATAAAAATGATATTAAGTATAAAAAGTGTAAAAAATTTACTGAATTTTTAGTACGGTTAACTTAGGGTGTAAGGAGTTGTTAAACACTTGAGAGTGGCAAACTAAAAAATTTACCAATCAGAGTGCGCCATGTCAATCAGTGAAAAGTGTTTAAACTTTGCTGAAAAGTGTTGGCAATTGTTTAGACACTTGCTGAAGTGGTAAACTTTTTAAAAAAAAAAAGAAAAAGGTAGGATTGGTTGAGAGATTGCATGGACCCCACCCCACCGCACCGCACACACACTCTTCACCGCATTGACAACCCACCACCGATTTGGTAAAGTTTGAGCGGTAAACTAGTGTTGGTGGTGGTGTTTACCGAGTGGTAAACTCACTTTACCACACTTTGCCGACTCCGCTCCGGATCCCCTTAGTGTACGTATTTATCCCTTGGAGAGTAAAATTTTACTGAATTTTACGTTCACACTAAAATCTTTGTGGCATTGAACTTGAGAATTTTGCAGTTTTTATTATGTAACATCTGATCAGAAATTTGTAATTTATTATAAAAAAATAATAGTTTATTATGTGGCGTGCTACGCATTCGATGACGGGATATCCCTTTACAAAGTTTTTTGCTGACTAGGAGCTGTCGAAGGCGACCAACACTTTCGGCTGCATCTCCGACCCACCTCACACCACTACAAACACTACCACAATCCACCAGTCACCACCTTATTCTATGACGTAACTTAAGACGCAAGTTAACGCGCTTTTCATGCACACGAAGCTTCTACCGCTAAACTTTTCACTACACCTATACAAGGATCACCAAATGCGGCTGACGAAACTTCAATGTTGCATCTCCTTGATCCAATGCAGACCTGTAACATTTACCATTTGTTAGCTGAAACTATTTAAACAAACATGCACATAAAAAAGTCAAAGGGTTGACCTTTTGTAGTATTGAAAGTGCATTAGGACTCCTGCAGTAACCATGACTGAAGCTTCCACATTTCCCTTGAGGCGTTCCAAAGCTAGCAAACTTGATTGACGATATGACTTGATTAGGATGAGGGCACTCGAGCAAAACTCTCGGCTTTGGCGTTGACTTTGACTTTCTTGTTGGATTATCTCGACTCCATGCTTCCATCGGGAGCGGGTGAGATTCAGAGACTTGCGCACACAAACTTTCCAATTCTTGTGTCGTGAAGGATATTTGTGAAGGGTCTCCACCTATTTCCTCGAACAAGACCAACACATTCCCGCTTGGTTTCAACCATGATCGAGGTACATGGTACCTACAAAATTAAGTCAATTCTTAAAAAGAGTAAAATGTCATTTTCGTCCCTAAGGTTTGGCCAGTTTTGCGACTTTCGTCCGAAGGTTTTTTTCCGCATCTGGATCCAAAAGGTTTAAAATTTTGTCATTTTCATCCGGCTCGTTTCCTCCATCCATATTTCTCCATTAATTCAGGGGTATTTCTGTCTTTTTAACTTAAAAGGGAGATTCGGTCTTTTTCACTTTATGTAAAGAGACCGAATACCCCTGAAAAAAGACCGAATAGCCCTTTAAGTTGACAAAAAAGACGGAAATACCCCTAGCTTAACGGAGAAAATTGGATGGAGTTAATGAGCCGGATGAAAATGGCAAGATTTCAAACCTTTTGGATCCAGATGCGAAAAAACAAACCTTCGGACGAAAAAGATTCAAAGACGGATGATAAATATTAAAACTTTATGAAGTATGTTCAATAAAAACTTCACTTACAGCTTTTGTGATGGTTTTCCACAATTCTTGAGGCATTTGTTTGAACTATATGACCCTTTGTAACTACAAGCCGAGCAACCGCCGGTTGGAGCAATGTAAGTGGGCCAATAACGCCCGATGCTTTGACCATTGACCCACGCCTCACCTTTCCCCATTCCCGTGAAGTCTATCGCAATTGGACTATCACCCGTAGGGGCATCAAAACCAGTCTGTTTCAACATAATGTCTTGATTAACATACAAAACTTGTCAAAGTTGACTTTTTGGTTGACTTTGATATTACCTTGTACCAAGTCAAAGGTTGACTTTTAGGTGATCCCGAGACCCAAAGCGATGAACCACCGGTGTTCAAGCCTTGTGATTCTCCTTTCAGTCCAATTTGATATGTCCATTGTTGAGATGAAAGGTCAAAGTTTGACCCGTTTTTTAAGCCGTCTAGCTCCACTGGACCGGTGATACCCGCACCCTTTTTATCGAAAAAGGCCCCATAATTCTGCACATAAAGACATGATAAATACCCAATGCATTCATTTCTTGTTACCCATTTCAAAATCTTTAAAATTTACTGAAGTCAAACCTGAAGTCCAACGGTCAAACTCAAGAGATCGACTGTGTTCTTTCCCGGTTTGAGAACCACAGAGATATCCTTTGTAAAACCTGGGTTTCCGGCATTGCCGATTGCACTACCTACAAGTTAAAAACATCAAACATTCATAAAGATTCAAGAAACATAATATAAGTTTCTTTTTTTTTATTTGTTGCTTTATTGTACCTTCAAGTTGACCGTTAACGAACAAATGAAGAACATGACCGAGTGATTTCACATGAAGAGTTGTTTGAAATCCGTCGTGAAGGAACGGCTCGTTTCCCTTAATGTTAGTGCTGCAAAATAAAACAAACATTTTTTATTGTCAATTTTGACATCTTTATAAACAGTTAATGCGTCATTTTAGGGGAGTAAACAAGCCTAGCCGCTCGTGAGCTACTCAAGATCGGCTCGCTAAAAGCTTGAATTGAGCCGAGCTTAAACGAGCTCGAGCTGGCTCACAAGCCGAAACGAGCCTACTATTCATATAATTTTTATTTAATGCATACGTATCTATAAAATTATTATAAAAATAACTAAATAATATATATTTTATTATGTATAAAAATATCGATAAAAAATAAATTAAAAAATATAAATTAACTGATAAATAATAAACGAGCCGAGCCCTAGCTTGAAAACCTACTCACAAGTCGAGCTTGAGCCAGAAAACTTCTTTTACCTTATTGAATACCACAAATAATCACTTTGATCAGCCGTAGTATTAATTTGCTCCACTAATCCCGGTCTATTGAATGCATCATTACTCGAGATCCCCACCGGTTCACTAACATAACTCCATTCCGAAGAAATCGCCTTTGAGTCGCTTAAATCATCAACACTTGCAGCTACAAACCTTTTGATGGTAGCCATCGAGTTTATCTGCCAAAGCTCAAATTGTCAAACGGAGTTTGACTTTTAAATCAAAAAGGATCATATTGTCAAAGATTATTTGAATTGACTGTAAAAGTCAAACTAACCTTGGCAGTGTTAAACACTACATTCTTGCAGTCGGACAAGATGCTAACAGACCAAGCGGGCAAGTGATAAGAATTGCCATTGAAGTTAACATTTTTGTCGTTTTTTGTATCGACATTCGCGAGAAAAGCAGCACATGTCGACGATGTCTTATAAACACTAGCCTATCCAAAGAAATATATATGTTAGTTAAACTGTTAAAGTACATCCTTAGTTTAAAAACAGATCAATAACGGGAATACTTCACCTCTAAATTTTGACCAAGGGAAGTAGTTGTTGGGTCGGTTGCTATCAACGCGTCTTCACAAAGCTTGATGGCCTTATGTAAATCTTTTAAGTGACCCCACTTTGGTTGTCGAGGCGCTCCTGCAAGTAATCAGATGTATAATCTTTGTGAGAAAAAAAAAGACACATACAGATTAACATATACAAAATGACCCGCGAAACAAGATTAAGAAGAAAACATACCATACTCATCAAGTGGAGCATCGTAATCATAACTTGTCGCAATAAACGGACCTCCAGTAGTACGGCCAAAGTTAGTCCCACCATGGTACTGTTACGGACCATACAACATACCGATAAATATTAACCATTTTTTAAATTATTAAGGATGATGTACAGGGAGATCACCTAACTATTCAAGTTTTTACGGCCACCCAAGTATGTATCTAGTTTCGTTTATACCAATATGACCAAAAAACTATGAATAACAAAAATTTGGAGTAAAATGCCATTTTCGTCCCTAAGGTGTGACCAGTTTTGCGACTTTCGTCCAAATGTTTGTTTTTCCACATTTGGACCCAAAAGGTTTGAAATCTTGCCATTTTCATCCGGCTCGTTAATTCCATCCATTTTCTTCCATTAAGTCAGGGGTATTTCCGTCTTTTTTGTTAACTTAAAGGGTAATTCGGTCTGTTTCACTTTATGTAAAAAGACCAAATACCGCTGAAAAAAACCTTGACGAAAGTTGCAAAACGGGCGAAACCTCAGGGAAGAAAATGGTATTTTACTCAAAATTTTGATTTAAATTAGGTGACCTCCTTACATTCTATATATGACATTAAACACGCACGATACGCATATACTAACCATATAATAATTTTGAAATGTTCCACCTCTTTGGTAGAAACGCGCGACGGCGAACGCAATATCTTCTACCGGTCTATAAGGCACGGCACCACCAAACGAAAGAAACCACCCGGTCCAGTTTTCGGTCCACATTGTGGGCTTGTTTTCAGCGTTCGGTTTGTACCCATCACAGTAGAACCCGTTGCAAGTGTCTATCTACATTCATAGTTAAAGAAAGCGCATGTTAATCTTTTGTTAATGGGTCAAAAAACTAACCGAAGGTTACTCTGGTCTTTGTTTAGTATTACAAGTGGGTCGGGAGCGTCTCGTTGCTGACACATCACCCATGGTACTCCTGTATCTAAAGATGTAGCCATACTTGCTGCCCATTTGATGTAAGATTTTGCGGCAGGACCGTAACTGCTATCAATATTACCATATTCGTTCTCGATCTGTCGATAAAATGCATAAGAATTTTTTTATGTTCATGTAAAATGAAGAGTTAAAACGGGCTAGAAAATGGTCCATCCTAAAACGGGCATAACTTTTGCTCTGTTTGGAGTTATGGGGCCCATAAGTAATGTATGGATATGTCTCAACGGGCCAGATAATGTGACAACCCAATTTTATTTCCTTTTTATTGTAAGAACACGTGAGTATTTGATTTGAGTAATATAGGTGTTTATAGAGGAGGGCAAAAAAACCGGTTTGTTAACCAGAACCGGTTATTAACCGGAACCAGTAGACCAGTAACCGGTTCCTAGTTAATAAGCTGGTTCGTAGCTAGTTATAGATGTATAGGATGGTAATCGGTTATTTTTAACGGAAAAAAACCTAAAAAAACGATGATTTTTTTTTAAAATAACCAGTTAATTAACCGAAATAATCGGTTATTAACCGAACCAGTTAAAGTAATAACGGGTTAAAGCAAAAATGAGAAAATAACCACCTGAACTGGTTACTGAGATTAACCGAAATGTGCACTTCTAGTGTTTGTTTTGAAAGTCATTTTGATTATTATTGAGTCAATTTCAATTTTTCAAAATTCGGCTTGAGCTACCAAATTTAGGTTTACTCTATAAAAGAGGGTTTTATCTAATGGTCTAAGCATTCAATATTATATTAAAAAACTTATCATAAAATTTAATTTTGTTATTGCTTCCACTCTATGTCAGTTTATGATAAACTAACCTGAGATAAGATTATAGGTCCACCTTGAGACGCATAAAGATTCTCGTCCTTCATCATGCTAACTATATTGGCTGTAAACCGTTTCATTTCGGCCTAAAACAAACACGATTTGGTCAGCAAACGGTTGGCCAGATAAGGAAACTTTTAAAAGTTGAAACCAACTTAGAGAAAATTATTAACCTTAAACGGCTCGTTATCAGTTCGAAGCTCGATTCCTGGTATGAAATGTAACCAGAGCGGAAATCCACTGTTACGCGAAAAAAAAAGGTTAAGCATAAACACATAAACACGAAATTTTGGAGCATTGTGAATATTAAAGATTGTAATTATTTAATTAACACTAACCCGTAATTCCACTCGGCACAAACGTAAGGACCGATTCGAAGATGAACATAAAGACCAGCATCGGCTACCAGTTTCACAAAATGAACCAAATCTTTTCTTCCTTCAAAGTCATACTGTTGAGTGTTGAATGTATTAAAATTTAATCAACATATCAATTCCTTAATTGGGTCTTAATCACATTAAAAATTAACATTAATTGGGTCAAGATAATTTTTATATTAAAAAAAAATCCCAAAAAGGGTATAACAGAATCTGAATCACTGGGCTAGCTGATTCAAGAACATCTTGCAACTTCCATCAAGAACATTAACACCCAAATATCAACAAAACATTTCCCACCAGAAAAATCAAGATTCTTAAAGATCAAAGAAAACAACAAAAGATGATCAAGAATTCATCAAATTTTGTCTAACACCTAAACATTAAAAATCATTTCCCACAAAAAAAAAAAAAAAAAAAAAAAATCAAGATTTTTAAAGATCAAAGAAAACAACAAAACAAAGATCAAAACTTTATCACTTTCTCAAACACCCAAACATCAAGAAACATTTGCCACCAAAAAATAGGCAAAAGGGTACTCCAAACATCCAGCAATTACAGTTCTTGTTCCAAGATTCTTAAAGATCAAAGAAACCAACAAAACAAAGATCAAAACTTTATCAATCTTTTAAAACACCCAAACATTAACAAAGATTTCCCACCAAAGAGAAGCCAAAAGGGTACTCAAAACTCCAAACATCCAGCAATTTCAACTCTTGTTCCAAAATTCTTGAAAAATCATAAATAAACAACAAAATAAAGATTCAAAATTTATCAATTTTCTCAAACACCCAAACATTAACAAACATTTCCCACCAAAAAGAAGCCAAAAGGGTACTCAAAACTCCAAACATCCAGCAATTACAGTTCTTGTTCCAAGATTCTTGAAAAATCATAAATAAATAAATATACAAACAAATTAAAAAAAAAAAAAAAAAAAAAAACTAACCTGGCCTCTAACAGGCTCATGCAAATTCCAAAACACATAAGTTTCAATCACATCCAATCCTCCATCTTTAGATTTCTGAATTAGCCCTGCCCACATCTGCAAATTTATTTAAACAAACTTTAATCTTATACAAAAAAAAAAAAACACACACACACACACCCACACCAAACCAAATGTATCTGTGTGTCGGTGGTTGAAGTATGAACTATGAACATAAAAAAAAAAAAAAAAAAAAACCACCCACACCAAATGTATGTATGTGTGTGTGTGTCGGTGGTTGAACTATTAACATGTGTCACTTACATCTGGTGTACTCCGAGGATAATGAATAGAACCAGAAACTAACACCCGCCGTTTGCCGTCAATAACTAACGCCCGGTGATCATACGTCACATTCACCGCCGTCACCACCGTTACCGCCACCGCCACCAGCAACCAAACAATCAAGAACTTCATTATTATTATTATTATTTTTCTTAACAAGTATAAATGTGTTTTTTTTTCAACTTAAATCAGGGCAAAAAGCATGTTTTCTTAAAGCAATTGCTTTGCTTTTGCCGGGAAAAAAAATAACTGTATTTATTATTATTAAGTAAAGAATCAAAGTAAGATGTGTGAAGTGAAAGATGAAGTTGAAGGTATTTATAATGCACGTGTAGTTGTTATCAACATCTTCAATTATTCATGTGCAATGAAAGATCAACTCATTTTGTTGGTGATTAATAAGCTAGACTGACCAACATTATTTATAGTGAATATCAAGTTGTTTGGTACCGTCTAACCGGTCATGCATAGTAATATTATGACCTATGACCAGTGGTAGATGCTGGATTTATTTTCTTGACGTGACGATTGAAAGATTTAACCATATTTTTAAAGGGTGAGATTGACGTTTTTGCAAATAGTACACTAAAAAAACTTTTTATGGGGTGTGGCGGCCCCCAACCATAGCTGTAGATCCGCCACTTGTTATGATTTAAGATTTATAAATGTAGTTTTTAAAAGACTTAGTTGGTGTTATCTGCATTTTTAGGCCGGTTTTCGCTGGTCTCATTGGCGAAGCTTCCCCCCCCCCCCCCAATTTTTCCGAAACCGGGGGTGGAAACGTATATACCTAAAAAATTTCTATACGAAAGTACTATTCATAACACTACGCATCGAAAAGTTCGAGGGGTCGGGCGCCCCCTCGGACTAAGCCTAAGTTGCGCCCCTGGCTGGTCTGTTTCTTGTTTTATGTGACTTTCTTCTTATCATCAGGGGCGGACCCACCCTTTGGCCAAGGTGGGCGGCCGCACCCCTTGAAAAAAAAATTGTGTATATTTTAGGCAAAAAAACCCGACCGCACCACTTGAAAATATGGTTGAACATGTCATCCGTACCCTCAACAAATAATTCTTGAGTCCGCCACTGCTTATCATTAAAAAAAGTCTAGCTGCGCAACTTGTTGAGACTTATTTGGGGTTATTTATACTTTTTAGGCCGGTTTCCCCCGGTCTTATTCTTGTTTTATGTTATTTTCTTCTTGCCGTTCAAAATAAATAAAGTCTAGCGAGATAACTTGTTGTCTGTTTACCTTTTATTTCGACGTATTAGATTGCTAGTGGAAAATATAATATATGGTTTATTCATTTAAAACATATATAAATTTTTTTACAGAAGGTAAACGTGCAATAAGGTGTGCCGCTATCTCTTTAAAATACATAAAATAATTATATATATTTTAAAATAATATATAAAAAATAATGACTACAAATTCGTCGCATATCAAAGATGGTGAATTTTTATTTGACGGAGAACAAGGACAAAAGTGTGGCTCACGGAAATGTTAACAGGGGATGTTACAGAATGCAGAGTGGTAAGTTTTGCTAAAAGGGACCTATAGTTTGATTGGTTGGCAGATTAAGTCCCTGTGATTTGATTGGTGGGCCCACTGTTGTGGCGGGTACGGTTTAATTTGTGGTTTTTTTATTACTTGAAAAAGCGAGTGAAATTGTAAAGTTTTGAATATAGAAGGTTTCTAAAAACCGCATGGTTACGCAACAAGTTTAGATTAGGATGGTGTTAATGTTTTATGCTTTCTTATGTAAGTAGTAGTATGTAACCATCATTCGTGTGGGTAACTCTTTAAATAATAATGAAAGATAAAATAAAAAATTTAAAAAATGGAAATAATAGATTATTTAGATTATTGTATGTATGTAAAAATCATGTAATAAGTTGTAAAATAAAAATATGACTTCGTAATTGGGTATTTTCTTCGTGTTTGTTGGAGCGTGTTAATGGACGTTTTTTTGGTCGTGTATGGTTGTCTGGCTGATATGGTGGGGAGAGAGAGAGAGAGAGAGGAGATAGTGATGTGGAGGAGAGAGGGAGGGGAGGCATTTGTGTAAACGAGCACCCTGAATTGATTTTATGAGACGGAAGGAGAGTGGGATGGTAGCTGATGTGGATAAGAAAGAAGAAAGAATCGAAGAAAAAAGAGTCATCCGTCGTTATAATATTATAATTTGTTGCTATAAGTTAAACACACATTCCTAACTTAATAATCACGATAACAATTGATTGAAAAAATGCGCTATATATCCGGTTCTTTGTTATTTTTTTGAACGAAAAATTTAGATCACTGACAGACCACTGGAGTATCATCGTGCTACCAGTGGAACCACCCGATCATAATAACTATACACCAATTTAGGAAGAAACTCAATAAATTTAGAAAAAACCTCCCTTGTAGGAATCAAATCCATAACTTAATGTCACTAGGCTAAAATGCGATACGCATGTATCCGGGTCTAAACGTGTCACGTACCCATTTCTTCCGGTCAAGCTTGCAAAATTCCTCACATGCATGGGTTTGTATATCCATATTTTAAGGTTCTATGTGGTTAAATGATTACATGTTGTAGTTTTCTTTTTTCAAATTCTAATATTTTCTAAATGTAACTATGTATTTTTAAGTCTCAAAAGCCATGGATAGGCGCGACCAAAGCGACAAACATGTAACACACAGACCAATATTCTATGACTACCTGCCAACAAATTTTTGTTTTAATTCATTAATTTATATCATTCCTAATATATAATTAGTGTAATTTACTAACCAAATTTTTGAATTGAAGACACCATTACTTTATATATTGCTTAACACTCTTACAAATTTTAAAATATGTTGGATTTCGTAACAGACAATTGTTTTTCGTATCGTTAACGATGTGTAAGGTTAAATATATATTATTTTATATTTAATCTAGTAGCCATTATAATCATTTACATTATATGGATCAAAATATATAACAATCCTATTAAATAATTAGTTGGTAATTGTTGATGGGCCTAATTACCCTTATTAACTAATTAGGATTTCCTCTTGGGTGCATATATAAGGAGAATAATGTGGAAGTTAAAGGGTTAGACAATTACACAAACCCTAATAACACAATAACATCACTCATGAAATCGCCCCTCTCTCCTAACCGAACTCCCTTATTCGGTTTCCCTTACCACCATCATTAGATTGCACCCTAAGGAGGAACCAGACCAAGCTGACAATCATGTCAAACACTGTTGCTGCGTCTCCATCTGGATTCTCTGCTGGCCTGTGCTGATGCAATCAAAGGTATGTTTTCATGTTTTCCATTATGTCTAAACAGAACTGATCAACATGTGGTATCAGAGCATATGTTGATTAGTCAGTTCTGTTTTCGTATCCATTATTCTGGGATTGAAATATGGAAAACAGAAGTTTTGAAAACTCAATAAAACTCACGGCTGTTTTCGGGTCATATGTGCTGAGATCAATGTTTTTTCGGGAAAAGAATGTTTTTTAAATGACTCGGAATCATAATGGTAGATCTTAATTGTACCGAAATCTGTTTAAAGCCTTAAAATTCAGGTTTCGGGTTCCAGAATCGTGTTTTTATTTTTAGGGTTCATCATGTGTTCTTAGGAAAATTCGAAATTCCTTTATGTTTTGGAATATAATTTGGATTTTGAGTGTTATTTCCCTGTTTGATCCAATTTAATCTGTTAAGTTTATTCGAAAACTGTTAAAAGATATACAGTTATAATTTTCGAAATATTATGATAAAATTAGATCATCACTAAAACAGGAAACCATATCTCAAAATCCCTAACAATTCGAATTTTCGGTTATGTTTTCACATTAATAGCTGTAACAGAAGTTTCGAGATAAGTTTTAACCACCCGAGACAAAGGTCTCGACTCGAGACTACAAGAACTCGACTCGAAATCATAAGTGTTCTCAAATGTTTATAACTCGAGACAATGATTTCGACTCGAGATCATAAGGTCTCGACTCGAGACCACTGAGGTTTCGACTAAGGGCTTAAATCTGTACAACTCGAGACAAAGGTCTCGACTCGAGACCATAAAGGTCACAACTCGAGACCTCATAAGGAGTCGAGATCTCATAATTCACAGCAGTCGAGACCATGATTACGACTCGAGACACTGAGGTTGCGACTCGAGACCATTAATAAGTCGAGACCTCATAATGTTATAAGCTGAGTCGAGACTTGACTCGAGATCTCACTTGAGACCTCATAACTGACTCGAGACCTGACTCGAAACCTCATAACTGGATCCGCCCCGAACCCCGTGCAGGGGGCACGCTGTCAGGTGGTTTGCTACTAAATAATTGGTTTTTGTAATTAGTTAGTTAATTAATAAGGATCAAATAATATTTTACAAAACCAAAATGGCTTTACTTGAATGAGCTTCTGATGTATCATTTCTGGCCAAAGCTGACTTGATGCATCTACTTATCATCCAAGTATTACGGAAGCTAAGTTAAGTGTGCATCATAAACATGAATGTCTTAATACCTGGCCAAAGCTGATTTAATTCCTTCATAGATGGCATACTTAACAAGTGCATAACTAAAGTGATTGTCTCAATTTCTGGCCAAAGCTGATTTGTTACAACCACTTTGCACACATGCTTAAATGATTACACTTCTGGCCAAAGCTGATTTGTTTTCGTTTAAGTAGAACTTTAAATAAGTCTATTATTTTGATGTTAGTAATAGACATATCACAACCTCTTCACATAATGATCCTTAGATTAATGATCCTTTATTTTTATTTTATGATCATTTCGTCTGCCTTATTCTTAGTACCCATAATTTTACTCACTATAATTTTCTTCTATAAGTCTATATCTCATCCACTCTAATTCCTAAATCTAATATGTTTTGCTTAAAGTTTCTATAAGAATTAGCTCTTAAATTAAATCCTTGATTATCTCTTAAGACACGATAGTCCTATTGCTCTCTTCTGATAAAGCACTACAGAAGAAAAGTAGAGCATGATGATTAGGATAAATCGAACATGGTGTCTCTTATGATAATCAAGAATAAGTTGTTACTCACCTTAGAACCATTTAAAACTTTAAAAGAGGATTGTTCTAAGGTCCATAGACAAATTACAAGTAAAAATTCCAACTTTAAGGTTCTTCAAGGGAAAATCTCAGTGCATAATTATGCCATTAGACTAGACATAAGCAACGAGACTATCCATTATTCTAGAGAATAGTTGGATAAATTAATTAGATAGTCACTTACTAATGATATTTAAGTCTACTAATTATAATATTCCTATTAACACATGATTAGTTGAATCTAGTTTTAAACGTTTCCTTACCAGAAGTCAACAAATAACTAACATGAGAGTTAGTGACAAAATTAAATGTTAAGACTATAAGAACCATAATAAGCAGTCTTCTAATAACGCTTTTCGATACCTTATATATTCTGAAGATTAATCAGAATATAGTATCATAATTAAGCAATGTTATGAAGGTTGTGAGGTTTGCATAGTCAACATAAAGTCACACTTATCTTAAACTCTCATCTTATTTGTTCTAAATATCTGGATTGAAACATTACTAAGATAAAACTAGATGATACCTTACATTTTTCACAACTTTTGTCATCATGTAAATGAGAATTTGACAAAAGGAAAATGAGAGTTATAAATTTCATCCATTACAACCAAAATTCATGAGAAATCATGACATGGTTATGAGGATGATTTTTTCATCTAATCTCATTCTAAGTGATTTTAAATCATGACGTTACAGCCCTAAATATTACTTGGCTTAAGGAATAAGTATGGGTCCATCATAAGTCATTCATTGATATTTGTGGAACTTATTCCAAATGGAATATTCAGACATAATTCATTTATCATTTAAAAGACTATCAACTTGTATCTAAATTTTGTCGCATATGGCCCACGTTCTTAGAAGAAATCTATTCATGTATGTACTTAATAAGATTTATATTAAATATGTCCCTAAAGTTTCTTATGATATTTGGACATTAAAGAAATCAAAAAAAGTCTAACGTATATATGATTGGTTCCCACGTCACGTAGCTCATTGAAACTTCTCTTGTAGCATTTCTAGAGATATTAAAGATCAGTGGGAGCATTAAGTGTCTTAATAATAACTTGCAATAGTTGCAAGAGGTGGGGGAGTGAAAATTTTACATTACCTAAATTTGCACCTCTTGTACAAGACACCGCTCCATCACGACACTGTTCTATCATAACTTGTCTCCTTAAAATCTAATGCTACTCTTACAAAAGTTTCATTGTTGCTTAATTGTGGGCACACTTAGATTTCTTCCCTAAACTAACATAATCCTCAAAAAGAGGTATCAATGTGACGGGTATCAGTGATCTGAGGGGGAAAAGGTGGGACCTCGTCATCAGCCGGAATCCACCCACACTGGGCGTGCTCGTCTTGGGGGTCGATCCGTGCCTCAAAAAGTGCACGATCAAACTGAACTGGCATAGGATCATGGTGAGGTGCAACAAGAGGGTCAACTGGTGCATCAACAATAAGTGGGGGATCAACATGATCAGCAGCAATGACATGATCGCCCTCCAATAATGGAGCATCTATAGGGTGATCATCAATAGGTGGCTCAACAATGACAGGCTCAAAAATAGGTGCGTCGGCATGAACTGGGTCATGCTCAAGTACTGGGTCAGGAGCAGGGTCTAGTGGCTGCTCGGGCTCATCAAAGGCCATCTCAAAATCAAACTCAGGGTCGATGGGATCAACTGGGTCGACTGGATCCTCCATAGGCTGATCCATGGGTATAAACTCTATATCCTCATCTGGGTCGAATCCTGGGGGAAAGACAGGATCGGAATCCTCCATATCATCATGGTCGAAAGTAAAACTAGGGATAGGGGCAACAGAGGATGCCTGGTCGGGATCTGATCCGTGAGAAAAGTGTTGCGCACTCTGCGTATGTGAAGGTGCGGAGGCCACAGACTCGAAAGAGTCTGGGACCGGAGAGTGAGCAGGAGACTCCTCGGCGGGAGCATCTGCGATCATCAAAAGATCACCAGCAGCAAGAAGTGCCTCGCCCTGAACCTCATCCTCCAAAGGCTCGTCATCAAAAAGATCGACGTCGCCGTCATCGTCGGCGTCGAGAAGTAAATCATAGGCAGGATAAACAGCTAAGGGTATGGGAGCAGGGATCTCCACTAACGGTAGGTCCCCGGCCAAAGGGCCATCAGCGAGCTCATCAGCACCATCAGGTAAGGCAAAGGGCTGGAAATCATCCTCGTCCGTGCTCGTAACGTCGGATGTGTGAACCTCACGCTCAGAAGACTCTAGGTCGTCCGATACTATAGGTCTAGGTCCTGTGGTGTCTGAATCACCAGTGCCAGAGGTGTCCATAATGTCTGTAACATAAACACAAATATATACAATCAATCATATAATCAAATAATCACATAAGTCACCAAGTAAGCATTCAAATCATTCTCCTAGTCTCACTAGCCAATTTCTCCCAGTCTCTAAGACTGCTCTATCATCTACCTCGACCTCTCAGATCGAGCCTCAGTCTCCAATACCGAGCCTCAGCTTCCAAGACTGAGCCTACTCTTCCTAGTCCAACTAGCCAACTACCTCGATCTCTCAGACCGAGCCTCGGTCTCCAATACCGAGCCTCAGCCTCCAAGACTGAGCCTACTCTTCCTAGTCCAACTAGCCAACTACCTCGATCTCTCAGACCGAGCCTCGGCCTCTCAGACCGAGCCTCAGCCCTTCTAGACTGAGCCTATAAATAATAAAATGTGCTCAACATTTGTTTGTAAAAAGTTTTGGATCTGGACTTAAGTGGTATGCAGAAAAATGTTTTCGTGAGAGCCCTAGTGATCATAGTCTAGACTCGAGAAAGAATCCTAGTTCGCTATGATCAGAGCTCTGATACCAAGCTGTCACACCCTGGCTTTGCGGAAGCGTGGTTATTTTGGTGTGACTTCTTAATACCATAGCTTAACCATAACAAAGCTATATGAAACACTATTGTACAAGCTAAAACACTTTTACACAAGTTCATGATTTCTTGTGTGGTAGAGTTTCATCTTCTAACCCTTGTTATGCTTAAACAAGCTTTATGTCATAACCCAAGATCATGACTAAACCGAGTTAAATGATGATCCGAGCTACCACAACATAGATCGGGTCTAAATAATCACAAATTTCAATTACTACAATATTTACACAACTAGCGAGCTTTTAACCACTATTTTTAGTGTTTTTAGTAAACTTTAAAGCATCATCTTGCATGTTAACGAGTTTTAACCGATACAAATCCTTTTAACCACTTTAGAATAGATTGAGAAGGTGTTCTAAGCAACATACCACTAGCTCGAGGCTAGGGAAGAATCTTGACGAAAATGGCGTGGATAAAAGCAAGATAAAGAGGTCCTTCGCGTTCCGTTTGCTCCAAGACTCCTTGTATACGACCCTTAACACTTGTAGGTGATTGGAATGGCTAGAACAAGATCGAAAATGGATGGGTGGGGGTGGGTTGTTCTCGGCCGTAAGCTCCAAGAGAGGGAGAGAGTAGTGTTGTGTAGTGTTGAGTGATGGATGATTATGTTGTGTTTAGTGTTAAACTTATAGACAAATCAAGTGAGTATTATCCAATGGTTAGTGTGTCATTTAGATATTAGACAATCAAGGATTATAATAATCAAAATGGTACAAGTGTGTCCCCTCTTAGTTGGGGACGGTTAGAGAGGGGGGGGGGGGGGTCCTAGTGCGAAACCAACTAGTAGTTAGGTTAAATAGTTAGGTTAAGTATAGTTAATTAAGTGCTTAACCCGGTTAGTGGTGTGTCACACGTTACAATAGGTGTTAGGGTATTCAGGGACCCTAACTGGCTCAAAAGATAAATAATGAAAATAACAATATTTTCATGTTCCGGGTATAGTCCGGTTGGATAGTAATCCGTTAAAGTGCTTAACAAAGCTTTAAAGTGTCGTTAATACCCTTTTTAGTGACACAACTCATTCCTGACACTTTGGAAAGTGTCTAGTAATATTTTTCTCATGTTTTGGCACTTTATTAGTTAGCTAAAAGCTTAATTGTTATGTAAAGTGCTGAGTTTTGTGCTTAGAGTACGTTTTAGGCACATCCAGTCATTGTGACTTATTCCTAGAGACGCAGTTCTACAACCCTTATATCCCTACACTCACCATTAGTGTAGCAAAATATTTCTGGCTCATACAGGCCTTAGAGGCAGTGTTTGCCTGATGCTGGCTTTATCAGCATGTTCAATAGGTTATCCGTTATAGTGCTACTGTGCTTTTTGTGCATCATGTTTGTCACTAAGGTTCAGTCATGTAAATAATGTAGTGACAGCTAGTAAAGTATGATGCAAGTAAGTACATGTATCAGTGTTCAAGTAGCAGTTTATTCACAAGTTCAAGCAAGCACAGTAATTAAGCAATAATTAATTATTAATCAAGTTGTACGGATACCTGGTTTAGTGAGGGTTGTCACACATTGTTTGTCATGGCACCCCCTCGTTAAATAATCACTAACCTGGTTAGTAAAATTAGCCTACGTGTCAATTTAAACTGATGTAGCATGTATGACGTGTCAATTATACTGATTGATCATCTTTATAAAGTGGCAATGTGATATGGATTTGGAGAAAAATAAAATAAAATAAAATAAATAATATATGACTCTCTCTCTCTCTCTCTTTGTATACAAACATCCTCTCTCCCTTCTATCTCAAACCACCACGTCTAATCACTAATCAGCAATGGCGAATTCCGGCGAAGGCGACAAATTCCGTTCACCGATCATCCCTAACTGTCGTCGTACCGCCTCACAAGAGGCGAATTTACAGTCTTGCCCTTTCGCAACCAGATCAAAAGTATCCTTAAACGACAATCAGTAACAGAGAGAAACGTAGATTGCCGGTTTCAATGAAGATACAAAAGCAGAACAACAACTGTTGTAAGCATGAGACGTTTACGAGTTCGTTGAATTGGGTTTTGAAGATGTTGGAAAGCAGGGGTGGTGGTGATGAAGATGATGATGTTGATTTTGTGGAGACTGCGAAGTTGAGGGGTTTGACTTTTCCTGTTCCTAGATGGTGGCCACCACATGGGTTTAAAGATTAAACACCATGGATCAGCAGATCCATCAACAAATATCCTAACAACTCGCTTAAACGCAAAGTTTAAGCAATTTGACAACACAAACCACGTAAGCGCCTCATAAACAAAATCAAAAGTCGGATCCGTTACCATTGTCATTATAACCGCCACCACCAAACGGACCAGCGCCGCAACCGAATAATCCTCCGTCGTTTCCTCCGTCATCAGCACCAGTACGATCCAATTTATGTTTTCTTCTATCACGAGAACGTTTCCTGGAGTGTGTTTTAGGTATTGTGCTAGGTTTGACCAGCGGTGGAGCGATGACGTTGATTGGTAGAGTTTGGGTGAGGATTTCGAGGCGGTGGCGTTGTGGATCCGGTGGTGAGAGTGTGAGGTTATGTCGGCGAGTGACGGAATTTGCTAACTTAGGATAAAAAATAATTGCTTTTTGTTTATATAATAAATATTTATAATAAATAGCTAAAAGAATTGCTTCTGATCCATGTCAGCATGCCACCTAGGATAAATAACTAACCAAGTTAGTGGCTGGTTAACGACGGGGTGACACAGCAACCCAAGTGTTAAGTTGGGAGTGGTGAAGTTGAGAGTGCCAGCGGCCAAATGACAATAGTTGAGGGTGTTTAAATCCATTAACCCTTTTTTAGTTGGCAAAAGGAAGTTGATGATAATGATTTCAACCACTACAACAACAAACCATTAGCCAGACTAATAGGTTATAAAGACGAATTTTATTTTATTTAACATGGTTAACTTCTATTGTCATTCTTTTAGTCCATATATTTTCTTAGAGGTTTTTCTTTTAATTTAAACTAAATCTATTTATATATAATTAACGATATTATTTTAATTCTAGAAATATTTTGCCATTACAAGATCGATAGTATTGCTATGCAAACCAACCAATGTTGATACTGATGTCGGTTCTATCGAAATTATTACCGATAGCAAAAGTGTTCTATACGGTACGATACTATACCAAAGTACCGATAAAACAAACAATTAAGAGTAGTAATTTTTTTTTGTTCTTTTTATGGTTGAGTTTTTTATTAGCATACTAAACTTTGGTATTATCGAAACCTATATCGATACTCGCTTTTATAGTTTCTAATGAATCAAACCGATAACAATCAAAGTCACGCCATGTAACATTGAGAAAACTACCAAAATCCCGCTGCATAGCGCGGGCGAAAAAACCTAGTTTAATATGAAACTTCAAACTTGATAGTGTAACAATATATTCTATATCCTTACATTTACAAAGGTGTTGTAGAGTAACTTGCTTTTTGGTTTTTTTTTTTTTGTGTTTTGTCTTTTTGTTTTACCTTTTGATTTTTTTGCCTTTTTTGTTTTTGTATTTTTATATACTTATACCTTTCAATTTTCAGCATTAACACTTACAACCCGTTAAATTTTTAAGAACTTTGTAATCGAGTTTTACGTGCTTATTTTATGTATGTGTTGGCATAAATTCAAATTAATTTACGTTTAGACATATTTTTTTCTCAGAAATGAGTTATATCAAATATAATGTGCTCTTATACTTATTATTATATACGTTTTCAGTCGTTCTATGTTTTGACGCAATTTTTTTTCTTCTGAAAATGAGTCGGGTCAATATAATACATTTTCTTGCTTATTTTTATGTATGTTTTCCGTTATTCTACGTTTTGACGTGAATTTTATTCGGAAACGAGTTGGGTCAAATATAATATGTTTTCACTAGACGTTATAAATTCGAGTCACTTTACGTCCGACACCACGTCGTAAATGTTTTCTTATGTGCTTATTTTTATGCACGTGTTAGTATAAATTCAAGTTGGTCTACGTATTGACGTTCATTACAATTAGCAAGTTGTGTGAATAGTGCTTTCATCCTATTTGTTTTTTTTTTTTTTTTTTTTTTTGTTCTTTCTTGATTTTTTTCGACTTTATTTTTCTTATTTTTTTACTTTTCTTTATATTTAGTGTTTTAATTTAAGGTTCCTTTTTCATTAAAGTTATATTTAAGATAGAGTTTATATTAATTAATTTAAATCAATTTGTCTCGCTATTCAATTTAAATTTATTTTTATGTTTTTTTGTCGATGTAAGACATGTTTTATATTCTTTTAAGCATATTTCTTTCAAAATAGATATCAACTTAAACCCCGCTGCGAAGCGCGGGTAATCTTACTAGTTCAAAACAATAAAGTTTAAGACTTGCTATTATGATCAAATACCATAATACTTTAGCCCGGGATCATTTTCCGCCACACTCACTACTTTATTTGTTTTATTTTTCACTCATACCTCGATGTACCATATGTAATTTATAATCATTTGGACATGCATGTATTCTTTAAGAGTGTTTGAGTTAAATTAATGTTTATAGATCTAATAGAAATTACCTAATCGTAAGATATCAACGACCTTAATTGATATGAAACCAAGCCCGTGCAAGCATTAAACTAGACAATATTTAGAAAGGGGATAAAAATCACGTTTGCAAGCATTGAAAATATGATCATACACATGAACATCAAGAAACATAAAATCAATCAAGCTTAATGGTGTGATAATCAATTTGTAACCCTTTAATCCTTTCCAATGTTTTGAAACCCGATTAGCGACTGATCCAGCTGCTGCACTGCTGGTTTCATGATCAAACCAATTGTTTTGAACTAAAAAATCAGATGACTTCATAACTAAAATTAAAAAAATACATAACTAAAAAATCAAGCTGGATCAGGTTGGAGTGCAAGTTGGTTGAAATATTACGGGTTGGGCCATATGGATCCACAAGGTGGTTGATAGTGACAATTCACAAGTCGGTACTTGGGGGACCAAATGTAACAGGTTGGTTAAATTTGTTAAGTTTCCTAGCTACATTATAATTATGGTAATATTTTGGCTACTAAAGGTTTGACGTATAAAAGAGAGAAACCGAGTAATATGGTTTGAGAATTGTAATTAGGTTTTGAGTTATATTTTTCGATTAGTAAGATTGAGAGTTATTCGATCAGAATTGATCGTGTGTTATTTGGTTTGATTGTTGATTGGGCCCCGGATTAGTTTAGAGTCAAGTTCAAGAACCCTAATCGACTAAGCCATTGACGTTGTAAGAAGAACATGTCGTCGCCGCCGCTAGGAAGAAGACAACCACTGCTGTTCTACACCGGCGAGACCAAGCCATTGCAGGGGAGCGCGACTGCCAACCAATAATAAGGAGATAGGTTCGTTGCTGCCAGGGCCGACCCAAGCATTTTGGAAGCCCAAAGTGAAATCAAAATCCGAGGCCCTTTTCCAATTTTTATGAGTTCATAAGCTAGATTTCTATGACATGAAAATTATTAAGAAAAAACTTATATAGCAATTAATCAAACAAGGTTGGTTATATAAAACACAAATCAAGTCAAAAATGGTTTAAAGAGTTGGATTTAAAAGGTTAAAAAAGAACTTACATCAACTCCATAACTCTAAGTTCACATTATTTGTCAAAAGAATAAAAAACATGTAAAACAACATGATGCAAGAGCACACATTTAAAGCATTTTACATTCTATTTAATCTAGTTATGTTATTGTTAACCCTATATATATAATTTGATACGATTTCTACATATTGTCTCAATAATAAATTGTCACACCCTGATATACATAAATAATTTGTCTTCTTAATAAAAACTATATTTCTTAGTACTTCGTCACTTCGATTTTATATGTACGTATATTCATTTAACAAGAAAATGTTAACAAAATATTTAACTTGGTCATTGTTTAAACTTTAAAGTTGAATAAACAAAGTATTAGGCTATTAAATATAACTAAATGTTAGTGTGTAGTTTCTATGGGAGAACTAAGAAAGATAAAAAGATTAAAAAAAACTCCTATCAAATTATATTAAAAAAATTGAAAGCCAGCTTTCTACCAAACTTGTTTTCAGAATTTATTCAAAAGGGACTTTTTTTCAATTATAGAAAAATGGATTAAAACCATTGCTGATGAGATCACCAGAGGTGAGGTGAGTAGGGCTGTAAACGAATCGAACGTTTAGCGAACAGTTCGTGAACCGTTTGGCGGGAAGTTCGTTTATGTTCGTTCGTTTAATAAACGAACGAACATGAACAACAAATTTCGTTCGATTAGTTAATTGAACGAACATGAACAAAGGTCTCATTCGTTCGATTGTGTTCGTGAACGTTCGGTAAGGTGTTCGTGAACATTCGTTGATTTGCGTTCGTTTATGTTCGTATGTTTGTGTTTTAATTGAAGATCTGTGTACTTTCTGATATTTTATTTGTACTTTTTATATTATTAAACTTTTATTTATTTTATTTCCATAACAATTAAACTAATAAACTCACTTTCACCTTGTTTATGCATCATTTCCCTTTCATTTCTCATTATTTACATCCGCGAATACAATCGACATCCGTTCCACAATTAGGGATTCAAGTTCGAGTGCTACTCTCTGGGCCATCTATCTTTATCCTTCGTCATGTTCGCCAAATTTATTTTTGTTCGTTTGTGTTCGTGAAACGTTCGCGAACACGCTCATTTCCTTAATGAACGAACACGAACATAAAATCTTGTTCGGTAAGTGTTCATGAACCGTTCGTGAACACATTTATTTCCTTAACGAACGAACACGAACAAGGCCTTGTTCGTGTTCGTTCGGTTCGTTTACAGCCCTAGAGGTGAGACCCTAACGTACCACCTCGCTACACTAATATTCGTTGTTAGATATAGATATATATATATATATATATATATATATATATATATATATCACATATATATATATATATCACACTATATTTATTATCCGAATATTTATATAGTTTTTTTATAACAAATTGGAGGCCTTTATTTTTTGTAGGTCCTAGGCCTCAGCCTAGCTCAATTATACTATTGGGCCGGCCCTGGCTCCTACTATGTTTTGAACAAGGAGATGCGGGTATTAAAGACTCGCTTAATTCGCCTCAAGAAACCAGGGGTGGGTCGGCCCATGTAATCCTTCAAAAGTTTGGTTAATGGGTTTAAGGGGTTAATTGTTGTATGTTTTTATTAGTTAGCCAAGTCGAGTCATCCTTATATATACCGCCAAGTTATTGTTATTGCATGAGAGTCATCATATTCGGTTTTGAATTATTTTTCTGAGTATAATATACGTGAGAATTATTCACCAATATCCTTATGTGTTAATTACCTATTCTTGGGCCATGATATATTATATATGTTAGTCACAATTCACAAATACAAATCTTATAACCTTTAAAAGTTTGTAAAAGTTTATTTACTCAAAACACCAGGCCAACATTAAACGAGATCACCGGTTCAATCATCACTCCTAAAAAATCTACCGGCCGTTCAACCACTGTCAGTTAAACGCATACGATCCAAACCAACAAGGGGTTCGGTTCTTAGGCCGGAGGGTATGGGGGCGCCACCCTTGCTATCTCAGCCTCCATGGCGCCTGGGTGGTGGCGCCACCCCACACCCTGCTAGCTAAACTGGGGCACCATTGATGGGGCTTTACCATGGTAACGAGGAAGAAGGGAGGGGGGCAGGTGGGGCCCACATCATTTCATCCAATAACAATTTTTTTGTAAATTTTGTTTAAGAGGGGGTGTTATCCCACACCCTGCAAGTTAAAGGAGTGCGTTATAAGGCCCCTGGCTGATGTGGATCCTAGGTGGCGCTGACATGTCCTGATAAAGCCCCTAGGGGCTCCATCCCACACCCGGCCTTAGTTCAACCACCTTCTCCAATCTCCATCCTTGTTTTAACAACATTATTTTGTTCTGAGTAAGTGGTTTTGATCCATCCTAGATGGTGTATTTACAACTATGTTTAGTAATTAAATATGTTAAAATAAACTCCTTTTAACCCATACTAAAACCTTGCATGAAGCAACCACGTGAAGTGTGAACAGACCATGCACTTGACCCATCAATTTTGGCATACGCAACAATGAACCGGTAGAGAAACTTTGACCAAGTCTTTGCAAATTCCATTATTATTATTATTATTATTTATTTTATTATTGTGGGTTTGCAAACAAACAAAAAACAAGTTGTGGTTAAGTCATTGAGATCTGTAAGCTATATATGCGCTGGTTAATGGGTTGCTTGTTGCTACAATCAAACCCCCCTTGTGCCAATAGGTTACAACTCCATGACTGTAGGCTCAAGCAATCTTTCAACCCTAGACCACCATGTGAACCACCTGTTTTTCAAGTGTTCATTATTGTTAGTTTTTATTCCGTCGATTCCAAATTTTAAGATTTGGTGTTACTTGTCAAATGAGGTTGATACTATGTTGTACGCATTAAAAAATCTACGTTTTCAGTCTCGTTTAGTCGTATTTGTGTTTCCTTTGAACCAAAATAGGAGCAGGGGCGGAGGTAGTGTATAAGCAGGGGTAGCCCATGCTACCCCTCAACTACATCTTCATAGTGTAAAAATACCCCTCAACTCCGTCTACGTAGTGTAAAATTTTTATTTTTTACAAGATTTGAGCTAGATCTGCCACTAACTAGGAGCGGACACGGAACAGTTTTTTAAGCATGATTTAGAATCAGATTCCCCTTCTATTTACCCCCAAGTTATAAACATGCATCATCTAAAAAATGAAATATAGATATGATTAGATAACTGAAAATAAAATGTTTATGAAATGAGAGAAAAACACAAGTTGTATGGGCATACAATGGAGGTTGGATCATATATTTTACGTGTTTTATAAATAATAAAATTGAGGAGAGTTCATTGGGGAACACTAAAAAATGAGAAACCGGGAAACACTCTTAAAAGTTCAACTTAACATGTTAAAAATTTTTATATAGAAGAATTTTAAACATTAAACATTATTTTTATAAATATATAATATACGCATATATACATATATATATTATAAACATTAATCATTAAAAAATTTAAATATATATAATATTTTTATACATAAGAAGTAACTTCCATTCTAGTCCCTAACAATTAGAGTAAATTATATTTTTATAAGTTGCGTAATTTTTATAAGTAATTATTTTTTACCAGCGCGTAATTATTGTGTGTAATTACATATATATGTTGTGTAACTATTTTATCTTAAGCATAATATATATTAAGCATTAAACAATTTTAAATATACATAATATTTTTATATATAAGAATTATCTTCTATTTTAGTCCCTGAGGGTATTCTGGTCAATTAACCCAAAAATAAGAAACCAAGTTAGCTATTTAAATGAAAAACATTAAAAAATGCAAACCTCAGGGCTATATTTGTTATGAATTAGATTTTTGGACTATATTATTTAAAAAGGACAAACCTTAGGGGTGAAAATGGATATTTACTCTTTTATTACAAATGATTCTACATGTATTTATAAGGAAAAACGTCGGAAAAGATTTTAAAAAAGTTGATTTTTAACATGTTAAGTTGAATTTTTAAGAGTGTTCCCTGATTCTTTACTTTTTTAATGTCCGTCAATGTACGTTACACTAATAAAATAAACTTTCACATCCGGACATGACTAGTTTTGTTTTGTTTATGGTACTTCATATTTCGTATACTATTTATTATATACATAATACCATATTTGCTAGCTATATTACATTAATACAACATGGTGAAAATAAATATCTACTTGTTAGTTAACAAACACTATTTCACTAAAAAACTCAAATCAAGTAGAGTTTAAACGAGTTGCAATTTCACATCAATTGATTCAAAATGGAAGCTTGTTTAACAAACAACCTGCTAAACAAGCCTAAACGATGTTCCCATGAGCCAAGGTTTGAGTTTACATATAAAACTTAAAACGAGCCGACAATTAACTCCCTAACAACTTATATTATTATTATTATTATTATTATTATTATTATTATTATTATTATTATTATTATTATTATTATTATTATTATCATTATTATTATAACATGCATCAATTACGTACCCATGCACGGTCAATGATCCATTTTGCAAAACTAACTTATTTATGAATCAACAATTAAAAATTGCCAATGATCTCTAGATCAAGTGGTGGAAGGTTTCCATTTCTTTTGAGAGATGCAGGTTTAACTCCCACTTGGTGCAGAGTGAGACCTCGGTTCGATCCTTGAGCCGAACGAGTTTTATTGGTAATTTCACTGTTGTGCCTATGAGCGGGTAGGTTACCGGGTTTTCCCCGGAATTGGTGGTGGACTCGGGTTACCCTTGGGGTACTCCGTTTGGTCCGGTGAGTGTTCTAAGAAGGTTTGGGATTGATTCAGTTGTCCGTTAAAATAAAGAGTTATGAAACAATTATACAAGCATTAAACAACAAAGTCGAAACATTAATAAGTTTTCGTGCCTTCATGATCGCCGTATTCCAAGCACAATATCTCTATAAATAACTTCAACATCTTCACCACAAAACCACCAACTTCACCTTCTCATAATTCTCACATTGATCACTTTACACTAATAAACACACAGCCAATATTTTCACTATGAGGATCTCCAGCTTCCTTTTAGTAGCATTCCTTCTCATGTTCATCTCAACCGTTGTCGTCCAAGCTGCGGACGACAAGAAGAATCCTGCACCCAAGCCGAAGCCGGTTGAGGATGATGCGACTAACTACGACGTCTGGACACCTGATCCGGAGACTGGACGACAACTGGCGTATTGTAAATCGAAAGGGGCGTGTTACCAGAAGGTGTTGACGTGTCCCGCCGAGTGCCCCGAGAGGAAGCCCAAGAAGAACAGGAAGCAGAAAGGGTGTTTTATTCATTGTGGTAGCAAGTGTGAAGCTACTTGCAAATGTAAGCAACATGATGTTAAACGAAATGTTTTTTTTTTTTTTTTTATAATATTGTACTTTTTTTAGTGAACACTGCTAGGACACTGGTAGCAGTGTTCGCAGTGTTCACGTTTGGATAGGTGAATTTGTTTCAACGGTTTATGAACACCCTTACAAACTGGGAACTTGCGCTTGAAATGCGCAACGCAAAAAAAAACATTTATTGCAAAAAAAAAAAACCGGCCGCAAAAAGGCCTTTTGGGATCATTGCTAGTGAAAAAGTGGTCGCAATTGTTCAGTTTTCTAGTAGTGTAATGTATGCATATCTTTCGTACTAACCGAGGTCTAAATTTGACAGGGAGAAGAGCGAAATGTAACGGGTATGGTGCTTTATGTTACGATCCAAGGTTCATCGGTGGCGACGGAGTTATGTTCTACTTCCACGGCGGTAAAGGACGTAGTTTCGCACTCGTATCCGACACCAACCTCCAAATCAATGCTCTATTCATTGGAAACCGCCCTAACGGTAGGAAGCGCGACTACACATGGGTCCAATCGGTCGCGATAATGTTTGACACCCACACCCTAATCATTTCAGCCAAAAAAGTGTCCCAATGGGACGACTCTGTTGACGTGCTCCTCGTGAAATGGGACGGTCAGGAAGTGACCGTCCCATTCGAGGGGGACGCAGAGTGGAAAACCAACACTGGAGTAAGAGAAGTGTTGGTTGAGCGAACCGACGACACTAACTCTGTTAGAGTTAGTGTCGGTGGGTTGGTCGAGATCGACATGAAGGCCGTCCCCGTGACTAAAGAAGAAGACAAAGCACATAACTACCAGTTACCGTCTAACGACGCTTTTGCCCACTTTGAGACACAGTTTAAATTCTCGAACCTTTCCGACGACGTGGAGGGCATTTTGGGGAAAACTTATAGGCCGGGGTATGAAAGTCCGGTGAAGCGAGGAGTCGCCATGCCGATAATGGGTGGGGAAGACAAGTATGAAGTTCCAAAACTAACCTCAGCTGCTTGCAATGTATGCATGTTTCAGAAGAAACCTGCTGGTGGTTTGGCTGATGTTTGATGTTTTGGTTGTTGAATAATATGTTACCATTACAATTGTTTGGATTGCATGTACATGCAACTGTTGTGTAATTTGTTGGTGTCAATAAAGGTATTTGTCAATAAAATGAAAGAACAAAGGTTTGTTATTATGTGTATGGTTGTTTATCAAGTCTTATGTACAAGCTAACTATGCAAACTTATAATCTAATGGACCTACTCCACAAGAAAGAACAAATATTTATTCTTATGTATACAACCTAGAACCCATGCTATGAAAGTGTCAAACCATATCTATAGCTATAATTATAACTAGGGTAGTAGTTACATGTGCGTTGCGCATAGATGCGGTTGAAATTCAGAATGTATCGCACACCATAACAAAATAATATCTAAATGTGTTATGTTATTTTTATCATAACTCGGCTTTGAAGATAAAAAATAAGAAAAAGTAAAATAATGCAATAAATAACAAAGGTAAATAAAGGTAAAACGAAAAAGAAAATGATTGGAATTCGATCGGTTTAGGAGTTGTATAATAACTTTATGAGTAAACTGCAATTTTACCCCCTGGGGTTTAGGGTGATTGGCACCCTTACCCCCCCTAACGAAATAATTGCAATTTTACCCCTCAACGTTTGCTGTTATGTCACAACCTTACCCCCCGGCTTCAAATTTGTTGACTGATCTGTTGACTATAACTTGAAATGACTATAATGCCCTTTCATATTACCCCATGTGTTTTGTTCACTCTGTGATATTACCCCCTGCCACCACTGCCACCGCCATTCACCACCACAACCACCACTGCCACCTCCAGCCATTTGACTTAATACACCGATCACATCGACCATTTGACTTAATACACCGATTACATTCGTCATTATTCGCCATCCACTCTAGCTTGAAACCGGTGGGGATAGAGAACAGATAGGCAAAGATGGGGATAGAGAGGGGATGAGAAAGAGTATATATGAAAGGGATATTAAGTTGTGGTTGTGATGTTGAATGGCGGTGGCAGGGGGTAATATCACAGAGTGAACAAAATACAGAGGGTGATATGAAAGGGCATTATAGTCGTTTCAAGTTATAGTCAACAGATCAGTCAACAAATTTGAAGCCGGGGGGTAAGGTTGCGACATAACAGCAAACGTTGGGGGGTAAAATTGCAATTATTTCGTTAGGGGGGGTAAGGGTGCCAATCACCCTAAACCCCAGGGGGTAAAATTGCAGTTTACTCTAACTTTATTAATGTTCAAAGTATTAAAGTAATTTGGTTAAAGTAAATAAAAAGAATACAATAATTAAACTAAATAGGGTGCAAATGAAAGTTTATACTAAATGACAAAATATACTAAAGGACGAATAATAATAATAATAATAATAATAATAATAATAATAATAATAATAATAATAATAATAATAATAATCTATACATATAATAAAAGAAACCTGATTTGGGACACGTGTCACTCATTGAGGACTCCTTGATTAAATGGGTATTTGATGCGGATACCCTGACCCATGAAGAAACATCTGGATCTCTTATAACCCGTTCCTTAGCCCTAATTCCCATCGCTTCCTGTTTCCCTTTTCAAATTCTGTGTGGAAACTCTAACGTTTTTTCACAAAGTTCATTGCTAACATGAATCTATCGATCTCCTTCTTCACCATTCTCGCAAATCCCCTTCCAGTGCCATATGTAAGTCCACGAATCTTCAGTTCTTATAGATTTCAGTTTTATCATCAATTGCTTTAAATGATTTTCGCTCGAATAGGATCATAAAACGTGGTTATTATCATCATCATCATCATCATCGTATTGACTCATTGGTTAAATATATAGAGTGATGATTGATTTGTTTGTGAAATAACTAATTAGGGATCATGGGGAGGGGTCGTAAGTTCTGATCTGTTATTTTGTTTTTGCCATGCTATTGTAGGTTGAATATGTAAGCATAGTCATTCGAAATCGTTAATATTCGTGTTGTGTTTTCTGATATAAAGTTTGTTATTCACATCTTCAATTTTTTACTTTAATCATTGTAATATTATAAACAGTTTAATAAGCTTTTATTGGTATGTGAAACTGTGTTTTCTCACTAATAGATTCTATTTATCTCCTTCAAAGTATATGTAATTTGTATGCATTTGTTCATGTAATCAACCCCTAATTTACGATATAGTTTCATGTTTGGTTTTGGGTCCATATCACTGTTAGACCTTTATATGCCCTTACCCAAATATGTTGTATATAGCTATGAAAATAACATGCAAATTGAGATATCATAGTCATCGTTTAAGCATTTCTTTAATAGTTAGTTTCACACAAATGGTATCCTGCTATTGAATTTCGTAAACTACGCTAAGTTACATTAGATTTTAAGTGCAGCAAGTTTCTTTTATACCATATAGAGAGTCAAATGTCTTTGAACAAATTCAAGGACTTTTCTTTGGGTTTTCAGTTCATTTAAAGTGTTTGGAACCCACACACAATGATGATAATTATTTGGCGTATGGTATTAAGTTGCTCTGTAGGACACTACACTATAAATTATAGGACTTTTAGTGAAAAAAATCCACCGTCGTTCTTTTGGTAAAGGTATAATAAGTTGGTAATTGGTAGGTGAAGGGCCATAGGAAAACTTTGTGTAGAGAATGGT
This sequence comes from Helianthus tuberosus, assembly GCA_030545235.1. NCBI lineage: Eukaryota > Viridiplantae > Streptophyta > Magnoliopsida > Asterales > Asteraceae > Helianthus > Helianthus tuberosus. The sequence goes on along the minus strand of CM060362.1, from coordinate 14,490,013 downwards.
TTAAGCGATCACCGGTGGATATTTAGCGAATTTACATTGTCATAGTTTGCATGAGAAACTTAATCTCTTAATGCTTTTATCCTGGAAACAGGGCCTGCCCTAGAGGTGGGCGGAAGGACCACCGGCCAGGGTCCGTTTTATCCTAGGGCACGTTTAAAAAAATTCCTACATATAGATGCATATAAAAAACTATCAAACCCAAAATACATCAAAAAATTGATGTGGCTCAGCTGGTTTTAGCACTTTGTCTCTCTGTTTAGAGCACATGTTCGACTCCATTAGTCTGCCTTTTTTCTTTCTGTTATACCCATTTAACCTATAAGTTTGTTTTGGATATATTAAATAAAAGACAATGGATCTTTGTTAATTCGATCTACATTGAAAACTGAGAGCCATACTCCTTCAACTTTTAAAGACAAACCAAAATCACATGGCAAGACTTTAGCACAAAAAAGGAAAAGATCAAAATACTAAATATTAAGCAAGTGTTTGCTGGGTGAATTAAAAAAATATACTTTTAACAGTTTATCACTTCCATATCAGTGTAGTCGGCAAATTAATTTATTTGAAGAGAGCTTTATGAATCATCGGTTATCTATTAGCCTATTACGGCATATTATTCACTCATTCGAATTTTATCACTTTGGTAATTGCATTGTTTATTGGTATAACTTTAATCGTTGTTTCAAGAAAATACTTTACGTTATCTATTTCATTAAGGCCTAAGGGGCACGTTTTTCCGGGCTTGAACAGGGCACCTAAATTCTCAAGGCCGGCCCTGCCCTGCCTGGAAACATTGTCACACTGATAATGCATATTGATATTAAACTTGTGAATGGTTAAACTGCAGGAACCTCATAAGTCACTACAAGCGCTAGACAAGACTATGAAGACATTGATTATTGAATTTGCATGAGTACCAGGTTAAACTTTCATTGATTTTCTTTTTTATAAATCATTGTAATCTTATTTACCATTTTACGTATGCAATCATAAATTTATTCAGTTATGTTATTAGTGTAATATTTTACTCCAATGGAATATTTACAAATATTTGAACTATTTGTGTATTTTGTTAATTATCATTGTGTATTACTTTATTCTACATTTCCGTTAATAACATTAATATTTTATTTCCATTAAATCATAATGTAAAGGTTTATAGTATTTTTATTGTTAAACCGCGTGTACACGCGGGGTCTAACCTAGTAATAATAATAAAACACTATAGAAGAGAACTGTAGAAATTCTCTTCTTTAATATTATATATAATTAGGCAAATTAGATTTAAATAATCCAATTTTTTTTATTGGTCAATAATAGTTCCAACCGGATTTATTCCCCACAGTAGTTTCATCTTTTTCATTCTGTTTGTTTTATGATCCGCCGTAAAAAAAAAACTAACGGTGTTAATCAGATTCTTACGTGGCTGTTGAGTTGGCAATACTAGAGCTTCAGCCCGCAAAATAATTATACCGAGACTTTATCTTCAAATATAACATATACTAGGTTATCACCCGGGTGCTACCCGGGTTGGAGAAAACTATTAACATAAATATCAAGTGTACAAATAAAATAAAATACAAAGTCTCATGTTACATAAATTAGTGATACAGTGGATACACAATTTAAAGATAGTCGAGTCCCTTTGAAGATTCATATCCTTCGAGTTACCAAAACCTTTCCCTTAGTAAATTGAGTATATAAATATAAAATGCAGGGAAAGAGATGGTTCACTTGGATCTTTAGGAGCTTAAGGTCTTTCTCTTTAGTCATTTCTTGTGTTTGAATCTGGTTAGGGGGGAGGATAAAGGAAACATAATGCAGCTCCTAAACTAAATCGGCACTACATATGCTATATATTAAGCATTAAAAACCAAATCGTCATCATCAAATACATATGCAATATGAAGGATGAGGTGGCTATGAAGAGCTGCAAAATGTGTACCAAATGGCCCGTTTGACACGTACTAAACTGGCCCTTACATAATGCGCCCAACCCACCCATCTTGCAAGCTCCTAGTACTATAACAATTCCAACATGAAGAATTGCAAAACGAAAATCACACAACGGGTCACATGGATGCTGGAAAGTTGGAAAGTTTGAAAGTCTAAACTTTAGCTAATCATCTGGTGCTCTTTCCAAATTTATCTAAAAAATATGGACCCAATATCTATCACATCCAACAAAAGTAAACGCTATTAAGTGTTCATTTTGCATATTAAACCTTCTAACCTATGAACGATTGATGATTAGAATTATAGAACACACATTTGAATGATGATATCAGCAAGTTGACAATATTTTTCAAAACACAAAGACCAATCAATATCACGTAATATGTTCAGTTCCGTTAATCAATAAAACAATTAACAACAAATAAATAAGGATTTAAAAAAATACCTGACACAAGTGAGCCTAGGCAAGATACCATAAGCACCCCAGCTGCAACAATATAAAAGTAGACTTAAAAAGTTATTTATTTCAATATAACAAAAAATCCTTATAATAATATAAGCAATTAAAACGTACTTTTCCATATAAAGTTGTTATTATGTAAAGTTATATGCCTTGAGATGATACAAGGAGCCAAGATTAACCCATGAATAGCACAAAAACTATTAGTATTAAGTGTCATATGAACTTATATAAAATTACCGAAAAAGTTAGTGATTAAAAAAAAACCATGAGGTGGCATAATGTTCTTAACAAAAAGAAATCAGATTAGCAGGGGCCAGATATTTGCAATCGTCACATGACAATATTAAGTGTTCCCATAATAACATTATTTGTAAACACCTTATATCTTCACAATTTCAACCCGTTTACTTGTGCAAAAATCCCTAGTGATGGAGTTAAAGACTTCAGCTAAAAGGGAAACGAAGTCAACCCAACCATCAAAACTCGTACTATCTTTTTCTCTTCAAATTGACCCGTTTGACGTATTACTCAACCCGGCCACAACCCGCTCAGAAAAAAATAAATCTATTATATATAATTGAATCCCAAGAGAGAAAGAAAAAGAGTACTTGGAAATTCTTGATAAAATCCAATAAGTTCTCTAGTGATATAATCCCTCCGCCTGTCACAAAATTTAAAGTCTTAAACTTAGCTAACACTAATCGTATTACATTTATTCCAAGTTCATATCAAGGTTTTCAAATTTACGATACAAATCACCCAACAAATGCTAATCCAAGATTGAACAGTGTATATAAGAATATTGTAGATATTTTAAATATAATTAGCAAAAAGACAGTTCGATGTGTTACCTCAATGATGAATCCAGAAAAAAATAGCTTGCTTTGGTAACTCGTACCACACGGCTTATGGTTGTATCAGCTTAGGCATTTGTCCGATTGACCAGCTTCAATATGTACATTGAAAAAATCACAAGCAGGTATAGAGCCAGGTTGCTGGGTTTGACTCTGTGTGGTCAAATTGATCTCCTACAGTTTGACTCTTTGTGGTCAAATTGATCTCACGCCTAAATCCATTCTGTAAGATGTTACTCCAAGCGAACTTAACCCAAACTGAAAAACAGAGATGACCCGTTAACAATTTAGTTGCTGATCCATAATTAGTGGATCCTATAAAATATAAAAACAAAAACAAAAAATGGCAGGTTATTGATTGTGAAAGAGTAAGGCAATATGTAAAAACAGATTAACCTGAGTGAATGGTGGATGCATGTAGTTGGGTTAGTTCTCAGCATCATGGTTTCCGCTACACTTGTCGATCCCCTTCTCTTATATTTGAAAATTTTAAATTAGCATTGGAAGTTGAGGTGCTGCAAATAAGACAATTTATAACATATGTTAACTTAAAAACTTTGGGAATATTACTAATAAGACCATTCGTCGTCTCTCATTGACATAACACCATGAATGCACGATTGGACAATCGACCACCGTCATAAGGTTCGCCATGCTCTAAGCTTTCAATGGGTACCATTCACGCGCCGAAAGACTCACCGGAGCCTTGTCATATTCTTCCTCGATTTAGAGCTAGAAGATGGGTATTCCATTCCTATGCATTTAGAGCTAGAATCATTCCAATGTTTGGTTTTTATTAAAAAAAATCAGAAATTGCACCTTTTTATTCTTTTCTTGCAAACCTTATTAGTGATTGTACCACTATGTGGTTCCACAAAGATTGATGCAATTGTATGCAAGATTAAATTAACAAAGAATAGGTCTTTGCCCTGGATCAAAAACACATAAATAGGTCACCTTCCAATGGCATAATAACCAATAACTGGAATACCTCAATGGTTTTGACAGAGGTTTTTGAGGCGTATTAAGTGTTTGTGAACTTGAAGCTTCTACCTTGAAGCGAGTCCAGATCCAGGAAGAAGATTATTCCAAATTTTAATCCCCAAAATTCAATGAAGTTTAAATTACCAATTCAACTATTAAATTTCAAGTTTTAATCACTGTACTTCAAGTTTCATTCAACATCAAAGGTCACCTGTTTGATAAAGTCTAATAAAAATCAAGTTTCATTTAACATCAGTTTCACATAATCACATCTAACCTGGTGTAGTGGTCAGTGAGAGTCCGGCTGGTTGCAACTGCAGTAGCTAGAATGCAGCCAGGTAGACCAGTAGTGGCGGCGGCCGGAACCAGTGACCAGTGGGGATGAGTTGATTGCCTCTTCGCTGCTGCTCAACTGTTGGTCTTGTTTGCCTCTCTTTTTTTGTTGCTGGTTGCTTCTTCACTTTCATTTTCCTCTGTTCACCCTGTCATCTCACTTTGTAACCCACCCTCGTCTCTCAATAATCAGGGAGATTATGATGCAACTGCGTGGGATTGAATACAGTCAATAAGTACCAACACATGGCAGACTTATAAATAACAAAATAAAAACCTATACCACTTGTCTCTCCATGGCACAAAACAAAAGCAAATCAACACGTCTGACCCATCTAACCTCCGCCGTTAACTTCACTATTCATTTCCATTGTATTATTAACATATAGGTTAATAATACTGCCATTAACTGCAGTGAAACTTGCCAATTTTAGTCTCGGTGCTGTTAAAATGAGGGTAAGAGGATGTTGTTGTAGCCGTTGGAAAGCGGCGGTTCCTTATTCTTACCCTTTGTCACGATACCTTCTTCTCTTTCTCTGTTGGTGTAAAATCATAATAGAGGATGTCGAGATGGACAAAACAAAATTTATCTAAAGTAAGATCTAAATCGGAGGTGCGTACATAATAGCAACTCAACAAACAAATCAACAACATCAAGTTCAAACTCCCAACTGTTCTCAGCGGCATCAAACATTAATTTTGATATGTTGACCTATTTACCAAATTAAAACAACAATTTTGACTTGTTTACTAAAAATATAATAAAACGATATAGAAGAAGGTACCCAATTCTTAATCATTTTCCTGTAAAAAATACATATTGGTGTTGGGATAGATCGTTCAGATTGGTTACCGGGTCAGAACAACTTCGGGCCAACTATGTAGTTAGTGTGGGTTCAAACGGGCCAGTCCAGCCAGCAGTTGACACCTTATTGTTAATAAACTTATTAAATAAGAATGGTAAAAACTATATTTATAAATAAGACATAAAGCGATTTGTAATGAATAACACCAATTAGAAAATAAGGTTTCTCAAACTTACTTCTAAATCATTTGTCAAAATACCCTATGAGCCCTATCAAACATGCATAATACATCAAGTCTAACACAAACCACAAATTAATAAACCTAATTTCAAGATCCCCAAATCAAAAACATCAAAGATCTAATAAAACAACCAAAAAACACAATTTGCCCACAAATATCATGAAATTAAATAAAAAAAAGTTACCTTTTTGCAAGTTAAGGGTGAAGCAAGAAAGTAAACACAATCAGTGTTTCTTTTCAGAACCTCATCTTCCTTCGGCTCTGTTTCTTGATTTGATCTCCATTTTCAATTGTTTCTCAAGCTCAGCCACCTCCATTTTTTAAGAATCATAAAGCCCAAATCAATTGTTTCTCGACTGTATAATTTTCAAAACAAAAAAAAACTGAAGTCTAAAACACAGTAACCTTTTCTTCGCATTTTTTCCACAAATTACAACATGCATTCATATCCAGTGACTTACAAACCATTTATTTCCTTTTTGAAGACGGTTTTCGGTTCCCTATATACCTAAATGTCCCATTCGCGCCTGCCTTTTTCTAGTCACTATACGCTTTCAAGGCTAGTACACTGTTCACAACTCTAGATAACCTCCCACCCCGTGTGTTACAATGAAAATAACCGAATAAGTAAAACATCATTCGCCAATCTGCAAATGATTATGGTTTGTTTCTAGTTAACTTTCACCTGTTCTAGATCAAATCCAACATTAAAATCAAAATCAGATAAGTAAACCACAAAATCAAAGTACAAAATAGAAAAAAAAAACGAAGAACCATGAAAGACCACACCGCAGAAAAGAAATCAGGTCGCCGGTTTCGGAGCGGAACCCTAGCCGCCGCAGAACCGACATATGCGGATTTAAGGATGATGAATTAGCGAAGAACCAAAACCCCCAAAAAATGTAGGGATTGAAAGCGTATACTAACTAACCTGGATTGATCTTTCTCTTCTGTTAAGATTAGAAAAAAAAAACTTATTGTGAAAACACACGAAAGATGAACATTAATAGTTTGCGAAATCAAAGAATACATATATGAAATCTGATAAAACTCTAAGTTGGAAGAATACACAAACCGTGAATTTCTTGTTGATCTCTTGATTGCAAAGTTTTGATACCTAGGGTTTAAAAAAAGAAGAGAGTGTGATCAGCTCTTTCAGAAACGCTGATGATCTGGTTATGTAGAGAGGAAGTAATAGAGATAATGATGATAAAAACGAAAACTTACATTGATGAGATTAGTATTGTAAGATTGATAAATATTCAACCAATTGATCTTGATCGGTAGGAAATGTGAAGGAGAAGATGCTCTAGGGTTTCAATTAATTTATGTCTTCTCACCATTCATAAAACGAAAACATTTTGAAGAGAAGATCAGTTGCTTAGAATGGAGATGGAGATGGAGATGGAGGCTCTCTAGGGTTTTGGAAAAGAAACGCAGATATCGTACAAATGAAGTCGGGTTAAAATTAAAGGAAACGGATCCCGCGTTAACCCATATACACGAATTTTTATGACCCGAATTTTGGAGCCAAAACCAAAATCTAGGTTGTGTTAGCTAATGCCACATCATTTTCCAAGCCCTCATGCAATGCCACATAAGCCCTTATTTATCATGTTTATTATATATAATAGATAATAGACTAGATTATTACCCCGTGTATTACACGGGTTGAAAAAAATATAATTTCACATACTAAATAATAAAATAATATATCTTTAAAAACCTCATTTTTGTATGTATCCAGGATCGGCCCATTAGCCCAAAAACAATACCAGGGCTTCAGCCCTTAAAAATGTATGTATGTGTAAGTGGATGTGTGTATATGTGTGTCTTCTAGAAAGGTGTCCGCACGATGCAGCGGGAAACACAAATACTGTCATGGTGTGCATGGTACAGTTGGTTCAGTTATAATCTCTCAACCGAAGCTGAAACGGAGACTTCGGTTAGTCTATTATATTAAACAATCGGTTTTCAGTTAATCGATTAGATTGACGGTTTTTGATCTGGGTCGTTTAATTTCGGTTAATAGCCAATGGTGGTATAAAAATTAGAAATATATGAATGATTCGGTTCAGTTGATTTTGGTTAAAACCTTCCCATAAGCCGAGCTCAGATTTTTTATTTAGAACTTAAACGGTCCACAAGAAAGAAAGAACCCATACTCTGAAATTTGTAACCAGAACTATAATTGTAACTAGACCGAGACTGAGTATCAACTCATAACCATGTATATTGTTCGTATCCAGGCCAGATTAGCCCAAAACAAAGGTAGGGCTTTGGCCCTTCAAAGCCCACAGCCCCCTCCCAAAAAGTAGAGGTGCACAAAAAACTCGAACCCGGTATTAGAAAAACCGGGTTTTTAAACCTGAACCCAACCCTACCCATAGGGTAGGGACCTGGTATGCATATTCTGTTCAATACCCGAACCCAAAGTTTTTTCGTACCCAGTTTGTATCCGGGTTTCCATAAAACCCGTACCCTAGTTTTTGTAATACCCGTTACCGGGTTTTCGTAATACCCGGACCCGTTGTGTACAACAGCTTTTTTTGAACGTTTAGAGCCTGTGTGAGGTTTTTTTGGGCAGATTTCAATGCATAAAATATATATAAATAAAAGTTTTCATTATATTTCTATGTTTATGCAAAAACAATGAGTCGAAAAACCCGATCCATACCCGAACTACAGCTGGACCCGGAAATAGGGTATTCTAATACCCGGGTATTGACTACCCGAACCCGGATACACAGGGTATAGATTTTCTGGCCAATACCCGGACCCGAACCCGACCCGGATATGACCAATACCCGAAAAGTCAAAACCCGGTCATATCCGTACCGGGTATAAAAAAAACCCGGTTTGTGCACCTCTACCTAAAAGTATGTCTCTCTTATATATAGAAATAACCATTGGGTGTCAGCCCAGTGGCCACCGACCCCCACCTTAAACCGGCTCAAGGATCCATGAGGTCTCGGGTTCGAATCCTGGCAACAGGCTCTTCAGTTCCCCTTGAGTTGGCAGGGGTTTCACCGCCAGACAGCGTTGTCGGGTCGCTAGCTTGGGAAGGGGGATCCCTTCCACGGTCAGGGGTACCGTGCATCTACCCTTTTTTATATATAGAAATACACTGAAGGTTTTTTTTTTTTTTTTTTTTTTTGATAAAAATGATATTAAGTATAAAAAGTGTAAAAAATTTACTGAATTTTTAGTACGGTTAACTTAGGGTGTAAGGAGTTGTTAAACACTTGAGAGTGGCAAACTAAAAAATTTACCAATCAGAGTGCGCCATGTCAATCAGTGAAAAGTGTTTAAACTTTGCTGAAAAGTGTTGGCAATTGTTTAGACACTTGCTGAAGTGGTAAACTTTTTAAAAAAAAAAAGAAAAAGGTAGGATTGGTTGAGAGATTGCATGGACCCCACCCCACCGCACCGCACACACACTCTTCACCGCATTGACAACCCACCACCGATTTGGTAAAGTTTGAGCGGTAAACTAGTGTTGGTGGTGGTGTTTACCGAGTGGTAAACTCACTTTACCACACTTTGCCGACTCCGCTCCGGATCCCCTTAGTGTACGTATTTATCCCTTGGAGAGTAAAATTTTACTGAATTTTACGTTCACACTAAAATCTTTGTGGCATTGAACTTGAGAATTTTGCAGTTTTTATTATGTAACATCTGATCAGAAATTTGTAATTTATTATAAAAAAATAATAGTTTATTATGTGGCGTGCTACGCATTCGATGACGGGATATCCCTTTACAAAGTTTTTTGCTGACTAGGAGCTGTCGAAGGCGACCAACACTTTCGGCTGCATCTCCGACCCACCTCACACCACTACAAACACTACCACAATCCACCAGTCACCACCTTATTCTATGACGTAACTTAAGACGCAAGTTAACGCGCTTTTCATGCACACGAAGCTTCTACCGCTAAACTTTTCACTACACCTATACAAGGATCACCAAATGCGGCTGACGAAACTTCAATGTTGCATCTCCTTGATCCAATGCAGACCTGTAACATTTACCATTTGTTAGCTGAAACTATTTAAACAAACATGCACATAAAAAAGTCAAAGGGTTGACCTTTTGTAGTATTGAAAGTGCATTAGGACTCCTGCAGTAACCATGACTGAAGCTTCCACATTTCCCTTGAGGCGTTCCAAAGCTAGCAAACTTGATTGACGATATGACTTGATTAGGATGAGGGCACTCGAGCAAAACTCTCGGCTTTGGCGTTGACTTTGACTTTCTTGTTGGATTATCTCGACTCCATGCTTCCATCGGGAGCGGGTGAGATTCAGAGACTTGCGCACACAAACTTTCCAATTCTTGTGTCGTGAAGGATATTTGTGAAGGGTCTCCACCTATTTCCTCGAACAAGACCAACACATTCCCGCTTGGTTTCAACCATGATCGAGGTACATGGTACCTACAAAATTAAGTCAATTCTTAAAAAGAGTAAAATGTCATTTTCGTCCCTAAGGTTTGGCCAGTTTTGCGACTTTCGTCCGAAGGTTTTTTTCCGCATCTGGATCCAAAAGGTTTAAAATTTTGTCATTTTCATCCGGCTCGTTTCCTCCATCCATATTTCTCCATTAATTCAGGGGTATTTCTGTCTTTTTAACTTAAAAGGGAGATTCGGTCTTTTTCACTTTATGTAAAGAGACCGAATACCCCTGAAAAAAGACCGAATAGCCCTTTAAGTTGACAAAAAAGACGGAAATACCCCTAGCTTAACGGAGAAAATTGGATGGAGTTAATGAGCCGGATGAAAATGGCAAGATTTCAAACCTTTTGGATCCAGATGCGAAAAAACAAACCTTCGGACGAAAAAGATTCAAAGACGGATGATAAATATTAAAACTTTATGAAGTATGTTCAATAAAAACTTCACTTACAGCTTTTGTGATGGTTTTCCACAATTCTTGAGGCATTTGTTTGAACTATATGACCCTTTGTAACTACAAGCCGAGCAACCGCCGGTTGGAGCAATGTAAGTGGGCCAATAACGCCCGATGCTTTGACCATTGACCCACGCCTCACCTTTCCCCATTCCCGTGAAGTCTATCGCAATTGGACTATCACCCGTAGGGGCATCAAAACCAGTCTGTTTCAACATAATGTCTTGATTAACATACAAAACTTGTCAAAGTTGACTTTTTGGTTGACTTTGATATTACCTTGTACCAAGTCAAAGGTTGACTTTTAGGTGATCCCGAGACCCAAAGCGATGAACCACCGGTGTTCAAGCCTTGTGATTCTCCTTTCAGTCCAATTTGATATGTCCATTGTTGAGATGAAAGGTCAAAGTTTGACCCGTTTTTTAAGCCGTCTAGCTCCACTGGACCGGTGATACCCGCACCCTTTTTATCGAAAAAGGCCCCATAATTCTGCACATAAAGACATGATAAATACCCAATGCATTCATTTCTTGTTACCCATTTCAAAATCTTTAAAATTTACTGAAGTCAAACCTGAAGTCCAACGGTCAAACTCAAGAGATCGACTGTGTTCTTTCCCGGTTTGAGAACCACAGAGATATCCTTTGTAAAACCTGGGTTTCCGGCATTGCCGATTGCACTACCTACAAGTTAAAAACATCAAACATTCATAAAGATTCAAGAAACATAATATAAGTTTCTTTTTTTTTATTTGTTGCTTTATTGTACCTTCAAGTTGACCGTTAACGAACAAATGAAGAACATGACCGAGTGATTTCACATGAAGAGTTGTTTGAAATCCGTCGTGAAGGAACGGCTCGTTTCCCTTAATGTTAGTGCTGCAAAATAAAACAAACATTTTTTATTGTCAATTTTGACATCTTTATAAACAGTTAATGCGTCATTTTAGGGGAGTAAACAAGCCTAGCCGCTCGTGAGCTACTCAAGATCGGCTCGCTAAAAGCTTGAATTGAGCCGAGCTTAAACGAGCTCGAGCTGGCTCACAAGCCGAAACGAGCCTACTATTCATATAATTTTTATTTAATGCATACGTATCTATAAAATTATTATAAAAATAACTAAATAATATATATTTTATTATGTATAAAAATATCGATAAAAAATAAATTAAAAAATATAAATTAACTGATAAATAATAAACGAGCCGAGCCCTAGCTTGAAAACCTACTCACAAGTCGAGCTTGAGCCAGAAAACTTCTTTTACCTTATTGAATACCACAAATAATCACTTTGATCAGCCGTAGTATTAATTTGCTCCACTAATCCCGGTCTATTGAATGCATCATTACTCGAGATCCCCACCGGTTCACTAACATAACTCCATTCCGAAGAAATCGCCTTTGAGTCGCTTAAATCATCAACACTTGCAGCTACAAACCTTTTGATGGTAGCCATCGAGTTTATCTGCCAAAGCTCAAATTGTCAAACGGAGTTTGACTTTTAAATCAAAAAGGATCATATTGTCAAAGATTATTTGAATTGACTGTAAAAGTCAAACTAACCTTGGCAGTGTTAAACACTACATTCTTGCAGTCGGACAAGATGCTAACAGACCAAGCGGGCAAGTGATAAGAATTGCCATTGAAGTTAACATTTTTGTCGTTTTTTGTATCGACATTCGCGAGAAAAGCAGCACATGTCGACGATGTCTTATAAACACTAGCCTATCCAAAGAAATATATATGTTAGTTAAACTGTTAAAGTACATCCTTAGTTTAAAAACAGATCAATAACGGGAATACTTCACCTCTAAATTTTGACCAAGGGAAGTAGTTGTTGGGTCGGTTGCTATCAACGCGTCTTCACAAAGCTTGATGGCCTTATGTAAATCTTTTAAGTGACCCCACTTTGGTTGTCGAGGCGCTCCTGCAAGTAATCAGATGTATAATCTTTGTGAGAAAAAAAAAGACACATACAGATTAACATATACAAAATGACCCGCGAAACAAGATTAAGAAGAAAACATACCATACTCATCAAGTGGAGCATCGTAATCATAACTTGTCGCAATAAACGGACCTCCAGTAGTACGGCCAAAGTTAGTCCCACCATGGTACTGTTACGGACCATACAACATACCGATAAATATTAACCATTTTTTAAATTATTAAGGATGATGTACAGGGAGATCACCTAACTATTCAAGTTTTTACGGCCACCCAAGTATGTATCTAGTTTCGTTTATACCAATATGACCAAAAAACTATGAATAACAAAAATTTGGAGTAAAATGCCATTTTCGTCCCTAAGGTGTGACCAGTTTTGCGACTTTCGTCCAAATGTTTGTTTTTCCACATTTGGACCCAAAAGGTTTGAAATCTTGCCATTTTCATCCGGCTCGTTAATTCCATCCATTTTCTTCCATTAAGTCAGGGGTATTTCCGTCTTTTTTGTTAACTTAAAGGGTAATTCGGTCTGTTTCACTTTATGTAAAAAGACCAAATACCGCTGAAAAAAACCTTGACGAAAGTTGCAAAACGGGCGAAACCTCAGGGAAGAAAATGGTATTTTACTCAAAATTTTGATTTAAATTAGGTGACCTCCTTACATTCTATATATGACATTAAACACGCACGATACGCATATACTAACCATATAATAATTTTGAAATGTTCCACCTCTTTGGTAGAAACGCGCGACGGCGAACGCAATATCTTCTACCGGTCTATAAGGCACGGCACCACCAAACGAAAGAAACCACCCGGTCCAGTTTTCGGTCCACATTGTGGGCTTGTTTTCAGCGTTCGGTTTGTACCCATCACAGTAGAACCCGTTGCAAGTGTCTATCTACATTCATAGTTAAAGAAAGCGCATGTTAATCTTTTGTTAATGGGTCAAAAAACTAACCGAAGGTTACTCTGGTCTTTGTTTAGTATTACAAGTGGGTCGGGAGCGTCTCGTTGCTGACACATCACCCATGGTACTCCTGTATCTAAAGATGTAGCCATACTTGCTGCCCATTTGATGTAAGATTTTGCGGCAGGACCGTAACTGCTATCAATATTACCATATTCGTTCTCGATCTGTCGATAAAATGCATAAGAATTTTTTTATGTTCATGTAAAATGAAGAGTTAAAACGGGCTAGAAAATGGTCCATCCTAAAACGGGCATAACTTTTGCTCTGTTTGGAGTTATGGGGCCCATAAGTAATGTATGGATATGTCTCAACGGGCCAGATAATGTGACAACCCAATTTTATTTCCTTTTTATTGTAAGAACACGTGAGTATTTGATTTGAGTAATATAGGTGTTTATAGAGGAGGGCAAAAAAACCGGTTTGTTAACCAGAACCGGTTATTAACCGGAACCAGTAGACCAGTAACCGGTTCCTAGTTAATAAGCTGGTTCGTAGCTAGTTATAGATGTATAGGATGGTAATCGGTTATTTTTAACGGAAAAAAACCTAAAAAAACGATGATTTTTTTTTAAAATAACCAGTTAATTAACCGAAATAATCGGTTATTAACCGAACCAGTTAAAGTAATAACGGGTTAAAGCAAAAATGAGAAAATAACCACCTGAACTGGTTACTGAGATTAACCGAAATGTGCACTTCTAGTGTTTGTTTTGAAAGTCATTTTGATTATTATTGAGTCAATTTCAATTTTTCAAAATTCGGCTTGAGCTACCAAATTTAGGTTTACTCTATAAAAGAGGGTTTTATCTAATGGTCTAAGCATTCAATATTATATTAAAAAACTTATCATAAAATTTAATTTTGTTATTGCTTCCACTCTATGTCAGTTTATGATAAACTAACCTGAGATAAGATTATAGGTCCACCTTGAGACGCATAAAGATTCTCGTCCTTCATCATGCTAACTATATTGGCTGTAAACCGTTTCATTTCGGCCTAAAACAAACACGATTTGGTCAGCAAACGGTTGGCCAGATAAGGAAACTTTTAAAAGTTGAAACCAACTTAGAGAAAATTATTAACCTTAAACGGCTCGTTATCAGTTCGAAGCTCGATTCCTGGTATGAAATGTAACCAGAGCGGAAATCCACTGTTACGCGAAAAAAAAAGGTTAAGCATAAACACATAAACACGAAATTTTGGAGCATTGTGAATATTAAAGATTGTAATTATTTAATTAACACTAACCCGTAATTCCACTCGGCACAAACGTAAGGACCGATTCGAAGATGAACATAAAGACCAGCATCGGCTACCAGTTTCACAAAATGAACCAAATCTTTTCTTCCTTCAAAGTCATACTGTTGAGTGTTGAATGTATTAAAATTTAATCAACATATCAATTCCTTAATTGGGTCTTAATCACATTAAAAATTAACATTAATTGGGTCAAGATAATTTTTATATTAAAAAAAAATCCCAAAAAGGGTATAACAGAATCTGAATCACTGGGCTAGCTGATTCAAGAACATCTTGCAACTTCCATCAAGAACATTAACACCCAAATATCAACAAAACATTTCCCACCAGAAAAATCAAGATTCTTAAAGATCAAAGAAAACAACAAAAGATGATCAAGAATTCATCAAATTTTGTCTAACACCTAAACATTAAAAATCATTTCCCACAAAAAAAAAAAAAAAAAAAAAAAATCAAGATTTTTAAAGATCAAAGAAAACAACAAAACAAAGATCAAAACTTTATCACTTTCTCAAACACCCAAACATCAAGAAACATTTGCCACCAAAAAATAGGCAAAAGGGTACTCCAAACATCCAGCAATTACAGTTCTTGTTCCAAGATTCTTAAAGATCAAAGAAACCAACAAAACAAAGATCAAAACTTTATCAATCTTTTAAAACACCCAAACATTAACAAAGATTTCCCACCAAAGAGAAGCCAAAAGGGTACTCAAAACTCCAAACATCCAGCAATTTCAACTCTTGTTCCAAAATTCTTGAAAAATCATAAATAAACAACAAAATAAAGATTCAAAATTTATCAATTTTCTCAAACACCCAAACATTAACAAACATTTCCCACCAAAAAGAAGCCAAAAGGGTACTCAAAACTCCAAACATCCAGCAATTACAGTTCTTGTTCCAAGATTCTTGAAAAATCATAAATAAATAAATATACAAACAAATTAAAAAAAAAAAAAAAAAAAAAAACTAACCTGGCCTCTAACAGGCTCATGCAAATTCCAAAACACATAAGTTTCAATCACATCCAATCCTCCATCTTTAGATTTCTGAATTAGCCCTGCCCACATCTGCAAATTTATTTAAACAAACTTTAATCTTATACAAAAAAAAAAAAACACACACACACACACCCACACCAAACCAAATGTATCTGTGTGTCGGTGGTTGAAGTATGAACTATGAACATAAAAAAAAAAAAAAAAAAAAACCACCCACACCAAATGTATGTATGTGTGTGTGTGTCGGTGGTTGAACTATTAACATGTGTCACTTACATCTGGTGTACTCCGAGGATAATGAATAGAACCAGAAACTAACACCCGCCGTTTGCCGTCAATAACTAACGCCCGGTGATCATACGTCACATTCACCGCCGTCACCACCGTTACCGCCACCGCCACCAGCAACCAAACAATCAAGAACTTCATTATTATTATTATTATTTTTCTTAACAAGTATAAATGTGTTTTTTTTTCAACTTAAATCAGGGCAAAAAGCATGTTTTCTTAAAGCAATTGCTTTGCTTTTGCCGGGAAAAAAAATAACTGTATTTATTATTATTAAGTAAAGAATCAAAGTAAGATGTGTGAAGTGAAAGATGAAGTTGAAGGTATTTATAATGCACGTGTAGTTGTTATCAACATCTTCAATTATTCATGTGCAATGAAAGATCAACTCATTTTGTTGGTGATTAATAAGCTAGACTGACCAACATTATTTATAGTGAATATCAAGTTGTTTGGTACCGTCTAACCGGTCATGCATAGTAATATTATGACCTATGACCAGTGGTAGATGCTGGATTTATTTTCTTGACGTGACGATTGAAAGATTTAACCATATTTTTAAAGGGTGAGATTGACGTTTTTGCAAATAGTACACTAAAAAAACTTTTTATGGGGTGTGGCGGCCCCCAACCATAGCTGTAGATCCGCCACTTGTTATGATTTAAGATTTATAAATGTAGTTTTTAAAAGACTTAGTTGGTGTTATCTGCATTTTTAGGCCGGTTTTCGCTGGTCTCATTGGCGAAGCTTCCCCCCCCCCCCCAATTTTTCCGAAACCGGGGGTGGAAACGTATATACCTAAAAAATTTCTATACGAAAGTACTATTCATAACACTACGCATCGAAAAGTTCGAGGGGTCGGGCGCCCCCTCGGACTAAGCCTAAGTTGCGCCCCTGGCTGGTCTGTTTCTTGTTTTATGTGACTTTCTTCTTATCATCAGGGGCGGACCCACCCTTTGGCCAAGGTGGGCGGCCGCACCCCTTGAAAAAAAAATTGTGTATATTTTAGGCAAAAAAACCCGACCGCACCACTTGAAAATATGGTTGAACATGTCATCCGTACCCTCAACAAATAATTCTTGAGTCCGCCACTGCTTATCATTAAAAAAAGTCTAGCTGCGCAACTTGTTGAGACTTATTTGGGGTTATTTATACTTTTTAGGCCGGTTTCCCCCGGTCTTATTCTTGTTTTATGTTATTTTCTTCTTGCCGTTCAAAATAAATAAAGTCTAGCGAGATAACTTGTTGTCTGTTTACCTTTTATTTCGACGTATTAGATTGCTAGTGGAAAATATAATATATGGTTTATTCATTTAAAACATATATAAATTTTTTTACAGAAGGTAAACGTGCAATAAGGTGTGCCGCTATCTCTTTAAAATACATAAAATAATTATATATATTTTAAAATAATATATAAAAAATAATGACTACAAATTCGTCGCATATCAAAGATGGTGAATTTTTATTTGACGGAGAACAAGGACAAAAGTGTGGCTCACGGAAATGTTAACAGGGGATGTTACAGAATGCAGAGTGGTAAGTTTTGCTAAAAGGGACCTATAGTTTGATTGGTTGGCAGATTAAGTCCCTGTGATTTGATTGGTGGGCCCACTGTTGTGGCGGGTACGGTTTAATTTGTGGTTTTTTTATTACTTGAAAAAGCGAGTGAAATTGTAAAGTTTTGAATATAGAAGGTTTCTAAAAACCGCATGGTTACGCAACAAGTTTAGATTAGGATGGTGTTAATGTTTTATGCTTTCTTATGTAAGTAGTAGTATGTAACCATCATTCGTGTGGGTAACTCTTTAAATAATAATGAAAGATAAAATAAAAAATTTAAAAAATGGAAATAATAGATTATTTAGATTATTGTATGTATGTAAAAATCATGTAATAAGTTGTAAAATAAAAATATGACTTCGTAATTGGGTATTTTCTTCGTGTTTGTTGGAGCGTGTTAATGGACGTTTTTTTGGTCGTGTATGGTTGTCTGGCTGATATGGTGGGGAGAGAGAGAGAGAGAGAGGAGATAGTGATGTGGAGGAGAGAGGGAGGGGAGGCATTTGTGTAAACGAGCACCCTGAATTGATTTTATGAGACGGAAGGAGAGTGGGATGGTAGCTGATGTGGATAAGAAAGAAGAAAGAATCGAAGAAAAAAGAGTCATCCGTCGTTATAATATTATAATTTGTTGCTATAAGTTAAACACACATTCCTAACTTAATAATCACGATAACAATTGATTGAAAAAATGCGCTATATATCCGGTTCTTTGTTATTTTTTTGAACGAAAAATTTAGATCACTGACAGACCACTGGAGTATCATCGTGCTACCAGTGGAACCACCCGATCATAATAACTATACACCAATTTAGGAAGAAACTCAATAAATTTAGAAAAAACCTCCCTTGTAGGAATCAAATCCATAACTTAATGTCACTAGGCTAAAATGCGATACGCATGTATCCGGGTCTAAACGTGTCACGTACCCATTTCTTCCGGTCAAGCTTGCAAAATTCCTCACATGCATGGGTTTGTATATCCATATTTTAAGGTTCTATGTGGTTAAATGATTACATGTTGTAGTTTTCTTTTTTCAAATTCTAATATTTTCTAAATGTAACTATGTATTTTTAAGTCTCAAAAGCCATGGATAGGCGCGACCAAAGCGACAAACATGTAACACACAGACCAATATTCTATGACTACCTGCCAACAAATTTTTGTTTTAATTCATTAATTTATATCATTCCTAATATATAATTAGTGTAATTTACTAACCAAATTTTTGAATTGAAGACACCATTACTTTATATATTGCTTAACACTCTTACAAATTTTAAAATATGTTGGATTTCGTAACAGACAATTGTTTTTCGTATCGTTAACGATGTGTAAGGTTAAATATATATTATTTTATATTTAATCTAGTAGCCATTATAATCATTTACATTATATGGATCAAAATATATAACAATCCTATTAAATAATTAGTTGGTAATTGTTGATGGGCCTAATTACCCTTATTAACTAATTAGGATTTCCTCTTGGGTGCATATATAAGGAGAATAATGTGGAAGTTAAAGGGTTAGACAATTACACAAACCCTAATAACACAATAACATCACTCATGAAATCGCCTCTCTCTCCTAACCGAACTCCCTTATTCGGTTTCCCTTACCACCATCATTAGATTGCACCCTAAGGAGGAACCAGACCAAGCTGACAATCATGTCAAACACTGTTGCTGCGTCTCCATCTGGATTCTCTGCTGGCCTGTGCTGATGCAATCAAAGGTATGTTTTCATGTTTTCCATTATGTCTAAACAGAACTGATCAACATGTGGTATCAGAGCATATGTTGATTAGTCAGTTCTGTTTTCGTATCCATTATTCTGGGATTGAAATATGGAAAACAGAAGTTTTGAAAACTCAATAAAACTCACGGCTGTTTTCGGGTCATATGTGCTGAGATCAATGTTTTTTCGGGAAAAGAATGTTTTTTAAATGACTCGGAATCATAATGGTAGATCTTAATTGTACCGAAATCTGTTTAAAGCCTTAAAATTCAGGTTTCGGGTTCCAGAATCGTGTTTTTATTTTTAGGGTTCATCATGTGTTCTTAGGAAAATTCGAAATTCCTTTATGTTTTGGAATATAATTTGGATTTTGAGTGTTATTTCCCTGTTTGATCCAATTTAATCTGTTAAGTTTATTCGAAAACTGTTAAAAGATATACAGTTATAATTTTCGAAATATTATGATAAAATTAGATCATCACTAAAACAGGAAACCATATCTCAAAATCCCTAACAATTCGAATTTTCGGTTATGTTTTCACATTAATAGCTGTAACAGAAGTTTCGAGATAAGTTTTAACCACCCGAGACAAAGGTCTCGACTCGAGACTACAAGAACTCGACTCGAAATCATAAGTGTTCTCAAATGTTTATAACTCGAGACAATGATTTCGACTCGAGATCATAAGGTCTCGACTCGAGACCACTGAGGTTTCGACTAAGGGCTTAAATCTGTACAACTCGAGACAAAGGTCTCGACTCGAGACCATAAAGGTCACAACTCGAGACCTCATAAGGAGTCGAGATCTCATAATTCACAGCAGTCGAGACCATGATTACGACTCGAGACACTGAGGTTGCGACTCGAGACCATTAATAAGTCGAGACCTCATAATGTTATAAGCTGAGTCGAGACTTGACTCGAGATCTCACTTGAGACCTCATAACTGACTCGAGACCTGACTCGAAACCTCATAACTGGATCCGCCCCGAACCCCGTGCAGGGGGCACGCTGTCAGGTGGTTTGCTACTAAATAATTGGTTTTTGTAATTAGTTAGTTAATTAATAAGGATCAAATAATATTTTACAAAACCAAAATGGCTTTACTTGAATGAGCTTCTGATGTATCATTTCTGGCCAAAGCTGACTTGATGCATCTACTTATCATCCAAGTATTACGGAAGCTAAGTTAAGTGTGCATCATAAACATGAATGTCTTAATACCTGGCCAAAGCTGATTTAATTCCTTCATAGATGGCATACTTAACAAGTGCATAACTAAAGTGATTGTCTCAATTTCTGGCCAAAGCTGATTTGTTACAACCACTTTGCACACATGCTTAAATGATTACACTTCTGGCCAAAGCTGATTTGTTTTCGTTTAAGTAGAACTTTAAATAAGTCTATTATTTTGATGTTAGTAATAGACATATCACAACCTCTTCACATAATGATCCTTAGATTAATGATCCTTTATTTTTATTTTATGATCATTTCGTCTGCCTTATTCTTAGTACCCATAATTTTACTCACTATAATTTTCTTCTATAAGTCTATATCTCATCCACTCTAATTCCTAAATCTAATATGTTTTGCTTAAAGTTTCTATAAGAATTAGCTCTTAAATTAAATCCTTGATTATCTCTTAAGACACGATAGTCCTATTGCTCTCTTCTGATAAAGCACTACAGAAGAAAAGTAGAGCATGATGATTAGGATAAATCGAACATGGTGTCTCTTATGATAATCAAGAATAAGTTGTTACTCACCTTAGAACCATTTAAAACTTTAAAAGAGGATTGTTCTAAGGTCCATAGACAAATTACAAGTAAAAATTCCAACTTTAAGGTTCTTCAAGGGAAAATCTCAGTGCATAATTATGCCATTAGACTAGACATAAGCAACGAGACTATCCATTATTCTAGAGAATAGTTGGATAAATTAATTAGATAGTCACTTACTAATGATATTTAAGTCTACTAATTATAATATTCCTATTAACACATGATTAGTTGAATCTAGTTTTAAACGTTTCCTTACCAGAAGTCAACAAATAACTAACATGAGAGTTAGTGACAAAATTAAATGTTAAGACTATAAGAACCATAATAAGCAGTCTTCTAATAACGCTTTTCGATA
Organism: Helianthus tuberosus; assembly: GCA_030545235.1. Classification (NCBI taxonomy): domain Eukaryota; kingdom Viridiplantae; phylum Streptophyta; class Magnoliopsida; order Asterales; family Asteraceae; genus Helianthus; species Helianthus tuberosus. The sequence goes on along the minus strand of CM060362.1, from coordinate 14,468,550 downwards.
CCTTATATATTCTGAAGATTAATCAGAATATAGTATCATAATTAAGCAATGTTATGAAGGTTGTGAGGTTTGCATAGTCAACATAAAGTCACACTTATCTTAAACTCTCATCTTATTTGTTCTAAATATCTGGATTGAAACATTACTAAGATAAAACTAGATGATACCTTACATTTTTCACAACTTTTGTCATCATGTAAATGAGAATTTGACAAAAGGAAAATGAGAGTTATAAATTTCATCCATTACAACCAAAATTCATGAGAAATCATGACATGGTTATGAGGATGATTTTTTCATCTAATCTCATTCTAAGTGATTTTAAATCATGACGTTACAGCCCTAAATATTACTTGGCTTAAGGAATAAGTATGGGTCCATCATAAGTCATTCATTGATATTTGTGGAACTTATTCCAAATGGAATATTCAGACATAATTCATTTATCATTTAAAAGACTATCAACTTGTATCTAAATTTTGTCGCATATGGCCCACGTTCTTAGAAGAAATCTATTCATGTATGTACTTAATAAGATTTATATTAAATATGTCCCTAAAGTTTCTTATGATATTTGGACATTAAAGAAATCAAAAAAAGTCTAACGTATATATGATTGGTTCCCACGTCACGTAGCTCATTGAAACTTCTCTTGTAGCATTTCTAGAGATATTAAAGATCAGTGGGAGCATTAAGTGTCTTAATAATAACTTGCAATAGTTGCAAGAGGTGGGGGAGTGAAAATTTTACATTACCTAAATTTGCACCTCTTGTACAAGACACCGCTCCATCACGACACTGTTCTATCATAACTTGTCTCCTTAAAATCTAATGCTACTCTTACAAAAGTTTCATTGTTGCTTAATTGTGGGCACACTTAGATTTCTTCCCTAAACTAACATAATCCTCAACAAGAGAAATCACAACGACTAACGTCATTAACTTGTTTCTCTATTAGAATTTGTTGGTCGTTACATATTGACCCTAAGCATGCTGAGTTCCTAAAGTTTTCTAAGGTCAGTAGGAGAAGTCAAAGTCCTTATCATGATTTGTAAGGAATACAAGTGTAACACCCTAGAATTTAAACCCTTGATTTTAAATAAAATATAGTTAAGTACATGACTTTCATTTACAAAATTAAGTAATAACCATGACTTAGTCGAGTAATGACTAAGATACAAAGGTTTTTAAACTGTATTAAAATTGTATTAACAACCATACACAGAAACTACAAAAGATCTAAAACGTTGCGGAAGCTTCAAAATAGAGTGTTCGGTTCTTCAGTTTATCACTTGATCGCCATCCTTAAGAACTACCAATTTACCTATGATCAAGACCATCGAAGACGTTAGTTTTGATGTTATTATGTGATATAGATCCAAGAATTAAACATCAAGGTTGAAATAAACAAAATATAAAAGTTTAATCTGGGTCCACCGTAAATTACGGTATCACCGTAATTTACGGTGAGTTTTGGATTTGTATGGTCACCGTAAATCAGTAGGTTCATACCGTAGCAAGTATACCCTCCACCGTAAATTACGGTAATACCGTAATTTACGGTGGTACCTGGGAATTCCATGTCTTGTTTGTTTTGTTCAAGTCCCTCGAACCCAACTCTTGGAACTTATTTTTCTAACAACTACTACATCAGATTCTAGCAATTTCTAACATATATATATATATATATATATATATATATATATCAAGCAATGTCAAAGAACAATTAATCACAATCCGGAGTCTTAATCATGTTTTACTTGATTATATTTGACCCGTTTGGTTCATCTACGAAACCTCCTCTACGACGACTACCAACGGATATCAACCGAGATTATTAAATCAATCAATATAACAATTTCATCGTTTAATTTAATCGACTCTTATTCAAAAATTCAATTACACATTAAATCATCAAGTCTAATAAATATAACGGTTCAAGTTACATGCGTAAATTTTCTAACAATTGATTTGACCCGTCTCGCTTGACTAAGACGAAGGTCACTTCCGTGATACATTGAACTATATTGTTTACCATGTTTTCAAAACTATAACATAAAACTATTAATTAATTCATAGTGTAACGAAATGGTAAATTCGTACCTTTAGAGCACGCCTTTCCCCCGTGAATTCCCTTCGGCTTGTCCGCTTGATGATCCGGACTCTTTGCCTAGAAAATTCAGTTTTACAACTTGTTTAGAACTCTTTTTATGACCATATTCATATCATTGTGAAAAATGATCAAATCTGCGTTCCCATCAAATTTAACATAAAAATCCTCACTTAGGCATTTCATCAAACACCTAACGGGTCAGATTTATCTACCATCATCTCCAAGTTCATGACTTGCAAATTAAACCTCAAATTCCATTTTAATTAGTAAACCTTGCATACATATTTAGCATCAACATCACAGGAATTACCTCCTATAATGAAATTTATACTAGAATTATTATTCAAATCCTAGTGTTCAACATCATCTTATAAAACCCATAACCTAGCTTCCATGGATTCATGGAATTTCCTGAATTTGGGCATAATTTCACATGTAGTTGTCTAGGTTTTACTCCTAGACACTATATCATCATTTATCTAACTAAATTACTATCATGCATCAACAAATTTCAGATTGCTTAAATTCATGAGGATTTCAAGTAGTGAATTCTCATCAAATTTTACATACCTCTTAATCCTCTTGCGATGAGGATCACAATTCTAAGCTCGGATTTCGTTTTGGATAGGATTTGCACCTCCAATTTAAGGGATTTGTGGATTTTAGGGTTTGTTCATGGTGGGTGTCGCCCCCTGATGTTTCTGGTCGACCAGGAATTGAAGTGGGGGTTAAGTTTGGGTTTTGTTTGTTTATTAGACTTTAAATTTCAGTTTTAACAACTTTAACCCCTTCACTTTGATCATTATTGATTTTAGTAAGCTTTAACTCTACTTTATGGTTATTTCTAGACTTTTAACTAATTAGGTTAAATTTCCTAGTTAGTAAATTCTTGTTTATATAAACCTTACTAATTTCCAGTTTAAGGTTTCCCATTTTTCGGGGTGTTACAAGTCCACCCCCCTTAAAAAGGGTTTCGTCCTCGAAACCGTAATACGTACCAAATAATGTAGGGTGAAGACGTCGCATCTCCTCTTCGGACTCCCATGTAGTGTCCGAACCTTTCCTATGCTCCCATTTGACTTTGACTTGATCGATTTGTTTATTTCGTAAACGTTTGACCTTTCTGTCTAGAATTTCAACCGGTCTCACCACATAATTTAGACTATTATCCACTTCAATATCATCGTAATGGATATAGGTCTTTTCGTCAGCTAGGCACTTTCTTAATTGAGATACGTGAAACGTGCCATGGATCCCACTTAGCTCCTCCGGCAGTTCAAGACGGTAAGCTACCTTGCCGACTCTCCCGATAATTTTAAATGGCCCGATAAACCTTGGGCTTAACTTCCCCTTCTTTCTAAATCTAATAACGCCTTTCCATGGGGACACTTTTAGCATGACCATGTCACCCACTTGAAATTCAATTGGCCTTTTCCTTTTATCTACATACGCCTTTTGCCTGTCTTGAGCCGCTTTCAAGTGTGCCCGAACTTTATCGATCTTTTCGTTTGTTGCTCTTACTATGTCTTGATGGGCGAGTTCGCGTGGACCCACTTCACCCCAACAAACCGGGGTTCGACACTTCCTACCGTAAAGCAGTTCGTATGGTGCCATTTTAATACTAGATTGGTAACTATTGTTATACGAAAACTCGACTAACGGTAGGTGAACATCCCAACTGCCTCCAAAGTCGATTATGCATGCCCGTAGCATGTCTCCCAATATTTGTATCGTTCTTTCACTTTGTCCATCTGTTTGAGGATGGTACGCAGTGCTAATGAACAATTTGGTCCCCATTTGTTCTTGGAAATCACGCCAGAAATTCGAAGTAAACCGGGTATCCCTATCAGAAACAATGGACACCGGCACTCCATGACGTGCTATGATTTCATTGGTATAGACTTCTGACATCTTTTCTGACGTATAAGTCTCACGAATCGGAATGAAGTGAGCACTTTTCGTCAATCTATCCACCACTACCCATATTGCATCAAAACCACGATTCGTCTTAGGCAACTTGGTTAACAGGTCCATTGTAATATGTTCCCATTTCCAAACCGGAATTTCTAACGGTTGGAGTTTGCCGTATGGTTTCTGGTGCTCCGCCTTGACTTGTAAACATGTCAAGCATTTTTCCACATATTTCGCCACGTCCCTCTTCATTCCGGGCCACCAATAGTTTTGTTTCAAATCATTGTACATCTTGGTCGCACCCGGATGAATTGAATAACGGGATTTATGAGCTTCATTTAGTAGAAGCGCCTTTACTCCACATGTATGTGGGACCCATATCCTTCCGGATCGAGTCTTTAACCCGTGATTCCCTTCCGACAAGTCTTTCAACTGTCCAATTATTCTTTCCTTCTTCCAATTCTCTTCTTTTACTGCTTCTAATTGCGCTTCTCGAATACGTTCAAGTATACCCGAGGTTACCACGAGTTGCATCGATCGTACTCGTATCGGGACATAATCCGCTTTTCTGCTCAGAGCGTCCGCTACCACATTTGCCTTTCCGGGGTGATAATGTATCTCACAGTCATAGTCTTTCACCGTTTCCAACCATCGCCTTTGTCGCATGTTTAACTCCTTCTGATCGAAGAAGTATTTCAAGCTCTTGTGGTCGGTGAATATGGTGCATTTTACCCCATACAAATAATGCCTCCATATTTTTAATGCAAATACCACCGCTGCCAACTCAAGATCGTGTGTGGGGTATTTCTTCTCGTGTATCTTCAATTGTCTCGAGGCATAGGCTATTACCTTGCCCCGTTGCATCAACACGCAACCGAGCCCCGATAATGAAGCATCCGAATAAACCACCATGTCTTCGACTCCGTCCGGCAATGTCAGTACCGGAGCTTGAGTTAGTCTTTCTTTTAGCGTCCGAAACGCTTTTTCTTGATCGACTCCCCAAACAAACTTTGCTTTCTTTTGGGTTAGCTTTGTTAGCGGCGATGCAATCTTGGAGAAATCTTGAATGAATCTCCTATAATATCCAGCAAGCCCCAAAAAGCTTCTAATTTCCGAAGGGTTCTTCGGAGGATTCCATTTTGACACCGCCTCTATCTTTGACGGATCCACCAAAACTCCGTCGGCATTTATGACATGGCCGAGAAATTGCACCTCTCGTAACCAAAAGGCACATTTAGAGAATTTTGCATATAGCTTCTCTCGTCTAAGTGTCTCTAACACTTCTTGTAAGTGGTGTGCGTGTTCAGCTTCACTTTTCGAGTACACCAAGATATCATCGATAAACACGATGACCGATTTATCCAACATTGGCTTGCAAACCCGGTTCATGAGGTCCATGAAAGCCGCGGGCGCATTTGTTAGCCCAAATGACATCACGAGAAATTCGTAATGTCCGTATCTTGTGCGGAAAGCCGTCTTCGGCACATCCTCTTCTTTGACCTTTAGTTGATGATACCCCGATCTAAGGTCAATTTTGGAAAACCAATTCGCACCTTGTAGTTGGTCGAATAAATCATCTATCCTCGGGAGCGGGTATCGGTTCTTTACCGTGAATTTGTTTAACTCCCGGTAATCAATACACATACGCATGCTCCCGTCCTTCTTCCTTACGAACAATACCGGTGCGCCCCAAGGAGACACACTCGGCCTTATGAATCCCTTATCAAGCAGGTCTTGGATTTGGGACATCAACTCTTGTAGTTCCGACGGTGCAAGTCGGTACGGGGCTTTTGCCACAGGTTTCGCGCCCGGAATCAATTCGATCCCGAACTCTACTTCCCGTTCAGGCGGTATTCCCAGTAAATCTTCCGGAAAAACATCTTCATAATCTCGTACTACCGGTACATCTCCAATCTTCCGTGATTCTTTCTCGGTCTCATTTGCATAAATTATGAATGCCTTGCATCCCCGCTTCATGAGCTTGTGAGCTTTCAACATCGAACATACTATGGGGTTGCCTCGTTTTTCGCCATAAATGGTGACGTGTTTTCCGCTCGGAGATGTTAGTTTTATCTCTTTGCGAAAACACACGACCTTTGCATGGTATTGAGATAGCCAATCCATCCCCACGACTACTTGGAATTCTCCCATAGACATCGGGATTAGATTTATCAAATATTCTTCATCATCGATGCTCAGTTTACAATTTTCACATACATCACAAACAATAAAGCTTTTGTTATTACCTATCTCTACTTCTAAAGGCACAGGTAATTTCGTTAGAATAAATGAAGGATGTCGAATAAACCCATATGAAACAAAGGATTTATTCGCACCCGTATCAAATAACACGTGTGCGGGAATTGAATTTACAGCAAATATACCTGAGACCACGTCAGGTTCAATTTTCGCTTCTGCAGCAGTTAGTTGGAAAGATCTTGCCTTTGCTTTCGGGGCTTCACCTTTCGGTTCTTGCCCATCCTTCTTTCCAACCAGTTCCGGGCATTCCGACTTCTTGTGACCCGTTCGATAACAGTTGTAACAAATCGTCACTTTCTCCGGGCATGACATAGCCATATGTCCCTTTTTCTTGCATATGGGACATGGCTTATCTTTGTAACGACATTCGCCCTTATGATTCTTCCCACAAATTTTGCAACCTGATGTACTACCTCTAGCGTCGGATTTCTTTGCGGATTCACCCGTTCTTGCTTTCTTGGCAGGGCTTGGATTCACATCTTGTGCCCTTCGTTCGCCCCGTTCTATACTCTTCTTCAATTCAATCTCCCTTTCCCGAGCAGCGTTAACAATCTCGGTAAGGGTCTCGTACTTTGAAGGGGTTATGAACTCTCTATATTCCGCACTTAGCATATTATGATAATAATAGACCTTTTGCTCCTCGTTCGTTATCAAATCATCACAGAACTTCATCTTGTCCATAAACATTCCCGTGATCTTGTCTATGGATTCACCTTTGTGTCTGAGTTGCATGAACTCTTCCTTGATCTTGTTTATGACCGCTTTGGGGCTATGATGTTTAAGAAACGGCGTCTTAAACTCCTCCCAAGACATGGCCTTAGCCGCTTCACTTCCAATCTCCTTCTTTTTGTTGTCCCACCAATCTTTCGCTTGATTCCTTAGTTGACCCGTACCAAAGGCTACGTAGTCTTCTTCGTCACAATGGGTTCTCTCGAATACCCCTTCGATGTCACTTAGCCATCGTTGGCACACTATTGGATCAACCTCCCCATTGTATACTGGTGGTTTACAAGCCATGAATTCCTTGTATGAACAAGGCTTTCGTCCTCCACGCTTTTCCTTTACTACATTTGAATCATCTTCCAGTTTCTTGATTCTATCTTCTACTATTGATAAAACCGTGTCTTGGATTTTATCAATAAAGTCCGACAAACTGTTTTCGGTCGCCTTTCCAACCTCTTCGGCAATCACTTCCCTCACTTGTTCGGTGACTCTTGGCACCGCATTATCATTGTCTCCATCAGCCATCTCGATTTCTGAAATGTTTACATAGATTGTTAAACATTCTATTTATAACACATGCTTTACTTGTTTTGATTTAATCAAGTTCGTAACTTGATTTAATCTTTCTTGTTTTAACTCAATCAAGTTCGTAACTTGATTTAATAATTCTTGTTTCTATCCAATCAAGTCCATAACTTGATTTGATCATTCATGTTTCTATTTAATCAAGTCCATAACTTGATTTGATCATTCATGTTTCTATTTAATCAAGTCCATAACTTGATTTGATCATTCATGTTTCTATTTAATCAAGTCCGTAACTTGATTTGATAGTTCATGTTTCATGCATTTCTTGCTTTTTGAGTGAGCTTACACACTCTTTTCATGCATATTGTCCATTTCTCATTTTATACGTAGTACATAATTTATTAACAAAACAAGTTAATTCTTACCGGACGATCGATCAAGCTTGAACCGAACACTTATTGACAACCATGAGCTCTGATTACCAACTTATAACACCCTAGAATTTAAACCCTTGATTTTAAATAAAATATAGTTAAGTACATGACTTTCATTTACAAAATTAAGTAATAACCATGACTTAGTCGAGTAATGACTAAGATACAAAGGTTTTTAAACTGTATTAAAATTGTATTAACAACCATACACAGAAACTACAAAAGATCTAAAACGTTGCGGAAGCTTCAAAATAGAGTGTTCGGTTCTTCAGTTTATCACTTGATCGCCATCCTTAAGAACTACCAATTTACCTATGATCAAGACCATCGAAGACGTTAGTTTTGATGTTATTATGTGATATAGATCCAAGAATTAAACATCAAGGTTGAAATAAACAAAATATAAAAGTTTAATCTGGGTCCACCGTAAATTACGGTATCACCGTAATTTACGGTGAGTTTTGGATTTGTATGGTCACCGTAAATCAGTAGGTTCATACCGTAGCAAGTATACCCTCCACCGTAAATTACGGTAATACCGTAATTTACGGTGGTACCTGGGAATTCCATGTCTTGTTTGTTTTGTTCAAGTCCCTCGAACCCAACTCTTGGAACTTATTTTTCTAACAACTACTACATCAGATTCTAGCAATTTCTAACATATTATATATATATATATATATATATATATATCAAGCAATGTCAAAGAACAATTAATCACAATCCGGAGTCTTAATCATGTTTTACTTGATTATATTTGACCCGTTTGGTTCATCTACGAAACCTCCTCTACGACGACTACCAACGGATATCAACCGAGATTATTAAATCAATCAATATAACAATTTCATCGTTTAATTTAATCGACTCTTATTCAAAAATTCAATTACACATTAAATCATCAAGTCTAATAAATATAACGGTTCAAGTTACATGCGTAAATTTTCTAACAATTGATTTGACCCGTCTCGCTTGACTAAGACGAAGGTCACTTCCGTGATACATTGAACTATATTGTTTACCATGTTTTCAAAACTATAACATAAAACTATTAATTAATTCATAGTGTAACGAAATGGTAAATTCGTACCTTTAGAGCACGCCTTTCCCCCGTGAATTCCCTTCGGCTTGTCCGCTTGATGATCCGGACTCTTTGCCTAGAAAATTCAGTTTTACAACTTGTTTAGAACTCTTTTTATGACCATATTCATATCATTGTGAAAAATGATCAAATCTGCGTTCCCATCAAATTTAACATAAAAATCCTCACTTAGGCATTTCATCAAACACCTAACGGGTCAGATTTATCTACCATCATCTCCAAGTTCATGACTTGCAAATTAAACCTCAAATTCCATTTTAATTAGTAAACCTTGCATACATATTTAGCATCAACATCACAGGAATTACCTCCTATAATGAAATTTATACTAGAATTATTATTCAAATCCTAGTGTTCAACATCATCTTATAAAACCCATAACCTAGCTTCCATGGATTCATGGAATTTCCTGAATTTGGGCATAATTTCACATGTAGTTGTCTAGGTTTTACTCCTAGACACTATATCATCATTTATCTAACTAAATTACTATCATGCATCAACAAATTTCAGATTGCTTAAATTCATGAGGATTTCAAGTAGTGAATTCTCATCAAATTTTACATACCTCTTAATCCTCTTGCGATGAGGATCACAATTCTAAGCTCGGATTTCGTTTTGGATAGGATTTGCACCTCCAATTTAAGGGATTTGTGGATTTTAGGGTTTGTTCATGGTGGGTGTCGCCCCCTGATGTTTCTGGTCGATCAGGAATTGAAGTGGGGGTTAAGTTTGGGTTTTGTTTGTTTATTAGACTTTAAATTTCAGTTTTAACAACTTTAACCCCTTCACTTTGATCATTATTGATTTTAGTAAGCTTTAACTCTACTTTATGGTTATTTCTAGACTTTTAACTAATTAGGTTAAATTTCCTAGTTAGTAAATTCTTGTTTATATAAACCTTACTAATTTCCAGTTTAAGGTTTCCCATTTTTCGGGGTGTTACAACAAGAGGCGGGGGGAAGAATGTCATTAAATTTCACTCTGAATTTAACTCCGATTACACCTCTTGTACACCATACTGCACTAACTCTTACAAACTTAGAATGAAAATGATAGCAACCTAACCAAGAGCTAATCCATAAAACTAAAACTTCTAATGAACCCAATCTTCAACTCAGGAGGTCATCTAGGTTTAAAAACCTACTAACTTTGATGATTACATAACATCCCTAATGAAGTTGAAATGGACTTTGGAAAAGTTTACCAATCCTATCTCTTCAAATTAAGCCATTAGTGTCAATCAATCTTCTAAATGGAATAAAACAGTTTTCTAGTAAAACTGATTTTATATGTGTTCGTATAACGTTTGGGATTTGATTGAATTACCTAAGAGTGTTCATAACTAAACCAAATCCTGATACAAACATTAAGACACTAAGAAACATGATTGATTGTCAAAGGTTATACTTAGAAAGAGATAAATTATCAAAGTTTTCTTTGAGGATCATCACTGTTCTAGTAGCTTATAATAGTTTAAGGCTACATTAGATGAACATTAAAAACAATTTTCCTTAACAAATGGCTGACATATTTACATGTTCATAAAACAACCTGAAAGTTCCAAACTGAAGGTTAAAGAACACTTTGTTTGTAAGCCAATAAAATCCATGTATGTGTTAATGCAAACATCATAATATGATGAAATCTTAACGTAATTATTTTTCATCAATAACCAAGTGGATTAATGTACCTACCTCAAAATGAGTGGGAGCAACTAAAATAAACTTGTCTATATAGATGACATTCTTTTGACAGGTATATGTTACATAAGTCAAAGCATTGTTAACACAAACTTTGATAAAATAGATCTCAGAGATATCTCTTAAGTGATAGATATCATAACATACTGAGATATACCCAATGGGACATTAGTTCCGTTCCATAAGTTTAACATTAAATGGGTCCTTACATATGTAACAAACAATACTGCTCTCCTTTAGAGGATAATAGGGTATGTGAGATTATTTCGTTACGCTTCATTAATTGGAAGCCTTATGTAAGTTCAAGTCTATACTCGTTTAGATATTACTCACATTGCAACACACTAGATATGTCTAGATTAATGTGAAGCATCTAATGGAGTATTACAATATCTTTAAAAGAAACGAGAAGCTACAATTTAAAGAAGAAGTGAGAATTAAAACCGGTTTATTACTTTAACTTTGAGATATTCAAAGATGACAAAATGTAATTTCGGGTATATCTTTATATCAGCAGACAAAACCTATTTCATGGAGGAGTCATAATGCACTGATATTAACAACCTAAGTTATAACGACATAATATAGTCAGTAAATGTTGTTGGAAATTCATCAGTGGACTCATAAGTTTATTAACTCCATATAATTAATGTTTTGAAGACTTAGTGTGATAAAGTCAGCTACCATGACTCCTTGAACAGTAACAGTTCAAGAGGTGTTGCATTAAATTTCGATACACAATTAATTATTCGTTTATGAACGAATTGAGGAAACTAAGTTTTGTATCGAATACATTCATGATATGCTTAAGGATCCTATAACTGAAGGGCTATTACCCATAAGTCTTATTAAGTGAGCTCATAGACGGGTATTAATTAATGGCCATGCGCAATTGCATATCGTACTATGAATGACTAAGTATTAGTTAATTTTCCTCATCAGTTTGATTTTGTATGTCTCTAAGAATATGTCAAGTCGACATAATGGCATATAGACAAATAAAGTTACAAATCAAACAAAGGGCTTATGCGTATTTTGATCATAACGATTAGGTTTTAAATTAAGGCTATAGTATGACTAATGGGGGTCCCGAGTCGCATAATGATTCAACGGCTGTATTTCTCTGCTATAGTACTTGTTTAAGGCTAAAATGAGTGTTAACTCCTGATCAGGCTTATCTAATACTCATAGTAAATGATTACTCGGCTAAGTGGGAGAATGTAAGGTTAAATATATATTATTTTATATTTAATCTAGTAGCCATTATAATCATTTACATTATATGGATCAAAATATATAACAATCCTATTAAATAATTAGTTGGTAATTGTTGATGGGCCTAATTACCCTTATTAACTAATTAGGGTTTCCTCCTGGGTGCATATATAAGGAGAATAACGTGGAGGTTAAAGGGTTAGACAATTACACAAACCCTAATAACACAATAACATCACTCATGAAATCGCCCCTCTCTCCTAACCGAACTCCCTTATTCGGTTTCCCTTACCACCATCATTAGATTGCACCCTAAGGAGGAACCAGACCAAGCTGACAATCATGTCAAACACTGTTGCTGCGTCTCCATCTGGATTCTCTGTTGGCCTGTGCTGATGCAATCAAAGGTATGTTTTCATGTTTTCCATTATGTCTAAACAGAACTGATCAACACGATGATGTTCATTTAAAAAAAATAAACTTAAAAGAAAAAAAACAAGTGCAAGATAGCAAAGGCCTCTTAGTTCTATTAGTACATTAGCTTCTAAACACACTATTAATGGTTATTTCCTTTAATATAGTGCATAATAACATGCAACTAAAAAAAGGGTAAATCTATCCTCCCCCCCCCCCCCCCCCCACCCTCTATTTGGACTCCTGTCATCGCTTATAGGACACCTATTTGCCAATACGCGGCGTATCGGGTGGCCTCAAAACAGGCTTCATTGGTGTCATGCTCTAATATTGAGGCAATCGTATACGTTGCGTATTGGCCAATGTGTGGCCTATACACAACAAATGTAATTTTTTGGTTTAAACTTGGGCATGTTTTGTGGTTTTTGTGATACACGCTTCACATTGACTAATACGAGGCGTATAAAAAGTTTTTTACCCCCGCATTAACGTTTTAACAACATTTATTAAGGTATTATCTTAAAAACATATAAAAAAAATATTTATCGTTTTTATATTTTATATTTTTGCAAAGATTTTTAGATTTTTTTGTCAAAAATTTATTGTTTGAATAACATTTATTAAGTTTTTATCTTAAAAAAATAAACATACGATATTTATTGTTTTTAATTTTATATATTTGTAAAGATTTTTATATGTTTTTTTTCAAATATTTATCATTTCAACCACATTTATTAAGTTTTAATTTATAAAAAACATAATACTAGCAATATTATATAATACAACTATATACAATTAATCAAAACTAAACTAATATTTGATACATAACCAATCACATATGCTAAACAATATAACAAATAGAACTATACATATATAACATCAGCTTCTATATACATAACAAAAGAAAAGATACAACTGAATACAAAAATAAAGAGAATCACCTTGTCTATATCGGCAGATCCTGATCTGCCGATCTGCCGGCTGATGCTGACCTGGCAGACTAGGATCTGGATGCTGTCGTGCCGGTGGGAGCGGTTGGGAATCAGGACCGTCCCGCATCCGGCGTTCCTACAACTCCTCAACCACCTACCCTAGCATTTCCTCAAGTCGGTCGATCCAGCGAGTAATTAGTAATTGTCTGCAGTAGGCCGGTGGCGATATTTGATTTGTGTTTTTACTCATTTTTGGTCTCAGTTACATTCCGATATAAATGTTATCGAATACAATATTGTATTCAAAATAAAGTATTTTTTTGGTGTCGTAAAGTATACATAGTACCGATATTTTACCGAACTGAACTCATACCGATCGAACAACATTAGTATAAGTATCATCATTCATTTTTATTGTTTTTTATCGATGTAAAATATGTGTCGATACTTTTTTGCGTGTGTCACAGTCACACCTTTATTTTTTTATTATATGAGACTATTTTTGTGTAATTAAACCTCATATTATTCTTTTTTTTTTTTTTTTTTTTTTTGCTTTTGCAATATATGCAAGTTTTCTGTTGCATCATGCGGGAGATTTTTCACTGACTTACGAAATAACATAATAATTGGATAAGTACAATTGAAGACATAATAACTTGGTTATTAATGTCATAAGATGGCAATGATCAAAAGGTTTTCTAACTACAAGAGTATCTTTATTATTGGACTCTCATAGAAATATTGTTGGTGCTTAGAAATAAAAGGATTAAGGCATTGATCTTAGGGGTGGTTGCACCTTTAAAGCAAAATTGATTGAGGTAGGTGGGTGGGTGCTCGAATTGGCATCGACCAACAACTCTAAGATTTGATGTTGTGTATGACCTTTCTTATAATAAACAAGATAATGAAGTCGAACATAGGTTAACGAGTGCGAGAGTTACTCTTCATCTTCTTATTTTTTAATTAAACATTACCTGTCGAGAATGCCCGAATGTCTGAGATTACAACGACCAGTAAATGTCTACACGTTATGTCTTGAATCTTCAAATCTTTCCTTAAATATTTACTAACATCACATGTAATATAGTGTATTTATACATCTTAGTTTTTAAACTTGATCTAATTATTTAATATGTCATGTTAAAAACCGTGTTACAATCTAAATGTTGTTATCTTTATTTGCCTTAAAATATCAAACAAGACGCTAGAGGTACCATGTTACGTAAGTCATGACTCATGTGGTCAACATCCAACTATTTAATAAATACATTCTTATCTTGAATATCCCTATTTATATACATGGGCCTTTGATTGTGTCGTGACATCAACATTTCACTTTACGTGCACACATTATACATACTTGATCTTGTTCGAAAAGAAATGGCAATTTGTGGTAATTAATATATACTAAATAATATACAAATAATTATTATTAGCTAAAATTAGTTTAAATTAAATGGGTTTTTTAAGTAAAAAGTATATGTATAATCTTTACTTAAAATAACATGATTTAACTAATAATGTTACTAAATAACTTGTCCAAATAGTATTTTTAGTAATAATCTTGCATCCATTTTTTTTAAAGTTAGTTACTAATTACATATGCCTTATGTATCTAATATTAATATATTATTATAGTAATATCATTTTATAAAATGTCACCCTTAAATGAATATTTTAATCTTAACTAGGTTTGTTGACGCCACGCGTTGCAGCGAAATGGAGTAAATAGTAATGTTAAACAAACATTATTTGAAAATGAAGCATATTGTTTAAAAAGCGAAACCATCAAAATCGGTTCAGTTTATTATTCCGTAAAACGATACCAAATAAATACTCTATTTTGAATACATCTTCATTTTTTTAACAATACTTATATCGGAATGTCCAGGGAAAAAATAAGCACAACTACATACTTAAGTTTATTTATTTAAATTAAAAACACAAGTTATTATATTAAATTAATTGATAACCTTAATATAATTTAAAAAAGAATTATGAAAAACAAAAAGTAAATGACAAAGGAAATATGGTTTTAAAAAGGGAAAAAATAAGAAATATGTTAAAAATAAATATAATAAATAAATATTGCAATATTACAATAATAAATTATTAATAAAATATATATTATTATAAATTTGAAATTACTATTTATCGTCCTTCATCAACAATATACATAATATAATATAATATAATTGATCTTTTTTTATTATTATTGTTTTTATTTTATTCTATCTTTTATGTGATATATTTTAGTTAACTATTTTAATAAATCACATAATATTTTAGCTATTTTTTTAGGTTTACAATTAGGGTCAAGAAAATATTGAACCAACAGTCACGTCTGACATTTTATTTGAAGTTGGACAATAAGTTAAAATGAATGCAGATTAAACACTTAGATAAATTGATATATTATTACATGTAAAAATAAATAAACTTTAAGGTAGTGTTTGGTATGCAGGAATGAGAGGTGGAATGAAATGAGTGATTACGAGGGAATGAAGAAAAGAGTATTTGTTTGGTCAATGGAATGGAATCACCCATTACAAAAGGCATTTCATTCCCTCAAAATCATTCCTTCCAATCCCCATGTTTTTTTTTTCTATTCCATCCTCTCTTGCACCATTCATCAACAACACCACAAGTACAACCTACAACCTTCGCCACAACCCACCACCACCCACCACCGACGCCATCGCCGCCACCCGCCACCACCTCACCCCGACAGCCACCGCCGCCGCCGCCACCCACTCGCCACCGTTATCACCCACAGCTGCGACCAACCGCCAACGCCACTCGTCGTCGCCGCCCACCCCCATCATCGTCGACGCCACCACCAACCGCCGCCACCGCCACCAACCTCCACCTTTGCTGCCACCCACCACCAACGGCCACCTTGTCGCCACCACCACTCGTCGTCATCGCCGCACCACCACCACCCATCGCCGCCGCCGACACCCACCACCGCCACCTATAACCACCCACAATCACTACCCCCGACCACCACCAACACTCACCGCTAATTTTATTACTCCGTTTTTCTTGCATACAGAACAATACACAATAATAATTCATTCCATTCACATGGTAAGTGGTAACCAAACAAGATATGGAATGGTAATGATCCATTGCTTTCCCTCGTCCATTTCATTACCTCGTCCATTCCATTTCTTCGTCCATTCCATTACCCCATACCAAACAGACCCTAAGGGTTTCCTTTATAGGGGAATCAAAATTAAAAATTGACAAGTGCTTAGCAAAATTATGAACATAAATAAACGTTTAAATTTATGTGATCAACGATTTAGGCATTATTTTCAACTGAATTAGACTTTTCCGTTCGCTACGTATAGTATAGTCTTGTTTATGACCCTTTTTTAATTGAACCGTTCCTGTTATGTATACCTACTAAAAATATGAATATGCTAAGTGTTAGAATGAAGTACGTATCAATATTTTTAGATGTTGATCAAAACGGATATAGTTAGGTTAAGTAACAACATTTTTTATTCATTTAACTTTTATATTTAATGCATGTATGTGCTTTAAAAACTATATTATATAAATAATAGTCTTAACTTCCGTAGCTATGTTAAATAACATAATTTAGAAAGTTGTACGTAATCACATTTGAATATATTTTTCGTCTAATTTTAACCTATTTTGGCATGTTTTCTAGCTAATTTTATAGGCAAATTGGATTTTAATAATCCGAATTAGCTTTTTTTTGCCGATAATAATCTCAACTCAGTTAATTATCCACAGTTATCTGAATTTTTCTATTTTGTTTGTAAAATAGTCCGTCGGTAAAAAAAACATTACGGAGTTAAGTTTTTTTCCAAATTACAAACCGATGTTTTCGGTCTTTTGATCAGAACGATGATACGAGTCGATTGATGTAAAACTTACATTGAAACAGTGCTTTAAACGACTTGATTTTTGTTAGTTAGAAGTTCAAACACCCGAATTGATGCACCGTTTTCGTCGTTTAGAGCACTGTTTCGAGGTAAGTTTGACATCAATAGAATCGTATCCTCGTTCTGATCAAAAGTTGGAAAACACCAGTTTGTAATTTGGAAAAAAACTTAACTCCGTTATGTTTTTTTAACGACGGAATTTTTTTACAAACAAAATAGAAGAGTTCGGATTATTGTGGTAATTAACTGAGTTGGGATTATTATCGGCAAAAAAAACCAGTTCGGATTATTAAAATCCAATTTCCAGTTTTATATTATTCATCCACATCTTTTAATATGGAAACTTTTTTTAGTTCCAAGTTTTAACATGAGCACACCAATGGCAAAAAAAGCCCAAGCCCGACGGGTATACCTGAAACCCGAAACATACGGGCAGTGTATACCCAAAGCCCGATGGGTATGGGCCGGGTATGGGCTTAAAAAGGGGGAAAAATCGGGTACGGCCGTAAGTATGGGATTTAGTGATACCCGACCCATTTACCCGAATAATACCCGAAAGAATCATATTATAAATTTCCATATATATCAACATACTACATGCACTTATTACTATAGGATTAGGATCATTGCTGAACAAATCGATTCTTGTTCACATATTAAATAATTTTTCATGTTAGTTTGTCATCTTGTTCGATACTGTTGGCATGAAGTTAGTTTTTTACACTCTTGTTCACACAAGATTGCTTAGTGTTCAAAGATTATTTCTTAAAATCTAGTTACTAAATTTGTTTAAGTAGGTTACTAATTATATTCACTGATTGTTGCTTACAGATTGCATAAAAAGATGATAGTTTACTGTTACATTTATTCAAAGATCGAGTTGTTACTAACTTGTTACCTTTGTTCATGAAAGATGAATTCTGGCATTATTTTTTCCTGTACATTTCAGATTTTTTTTGTCAATTTGGTTGAATTCATATCGATTTCGAGTTATTTGAATTCGAATCGTTTCAAACTCGATCTATGAACAAATTGCACATTTGTCCCAACGGGTATTTTTAAGAAATTAACGGGTATACCCGATACCCGCGGGTAAGTCCGATACCTGACGGGTAATTAGCCGACAAATACCCGACGGGTAACAGGCCGGGTATGAGACAAAGAATTACAACCGGGTACAGGTATGAGATTACCAATACCCGGCCCAAAACCGGCCCATTGCCATTCCTACACACCATTACTATATTGAAGAATTGAATCAAGACCACTCAGATAGTAGATTTTGTGTAACAAGACTCCCATATGATCACAAAAGAATTATGTTGTACTAAAAGATTTCAAAACAAAGATCAATGGATATTGAATGTGGAGGGTGTATGGCTTGGTTGTATACCTGTATTATAAAAGATTTCAGTGTACACCTTAATCCAAAACAAAAATTGAGATCGGAGAACACTGATGATCATCGCTTTTTGTTTAGAACGGTGGTACAAATAATAATGTTTAAACTGGTTCAGTTTCGGTTTTCCTCTGCTTTTGTTGATTTTAATCAAAAGGAAATGAAATACTTAATATGTTTCTTTATAGGACCAGAAACTAGACCAATGACACTCGTACCAGTTTAGGTCGGTATTATTTAGACACGGAATATATAGACCCGTACATGTCATCAAATTTTTAAACTTGCCATTTGTCATATTGCTTATTTCCTATAATCATTTCATATTTCTAGCTTCTTCCTTTTTTTTGTGAAGGGCATTTGATATTTCTAGCAACTAGCTAGAGAATCTATCTACTATAATAAAAGAAACTTGTTTTGAGACACGTGTCATTCATTGAAGGCGTCTACATTTGTAATTTCCTGTCTTTTCATACTTATCTTATATCAATTAATTAAATAATAAATAATTAAATAATATTAAATCTTATCTTACTTTACTTTGAATGTCGGATATAATCATTCTATTTTTTCTAATAATATATTATCTTCAAATTTAAGTTATAAATATTTTCTGTTTTTTCTAATAATATATTATCTTCAAATTTAAGTTATAAATTAAAGATATTTTTTAAATAATAGCACAAAACAATAATCTTAAACTTAAAAAAACAATAATACGCTCATATAAAAAATTTAAAGTACAAACAAAATATACAAAATAACTTATTAGACATTAGATCAAACTTTGAAAAAACACTAATTAGGAAGAGAAGCTAATAATATAATTCTGTTTTTAATTTTCCGTGCACTAATTTTAACGTTATTTTACTAAGTTCGTGAAAATAACATTAAAAGCGGCGGACGGTTAATAATGCATCATCATCATGTGGTGGCGTTGATAACAGAAAGACAAAAGGGAACATGCACTAATCGGTCTTTGTACCGATTGCTGAGTGTTATGTGCCTTATGTCCAAGGCTTGATGCAAAACTACTATCGAGCCGAGGGTCTCACTGAAAGCAGCCTCTACATCTTACATTACTCAGACTCTACCTTATCTTTGCTATTGGTGGAATTTACTGAGTATGATGATGATGATTTAGTACATATAATTAGATTTATTCAACCCGTATAACACACGAGGTTTATAAGTATATAACTTTTTTTATTATTTAGTTTATAAAATTACATTTATCCAACCCAAGTAATATACAAGGTTATTAAAATTACATTTATTTAACTTGTGTAATACACAGTGTTTTTAAAGATATAACTTTTTTTATTATTTAGTATATATAATTAGATTTATTCAACCCGTACAAATCACGAGTTTTTATTATTTGGTATATAAAATTACATTTATTTAGTACAATACATGTGATTCTTAGAGATATAATTTTAATATATAAAATTACATTTATTTAACCCGTGTAATAAACGAGATTTTTAAAGAATAATTTTTTTAATTTAACATATAAAATTACATTTATTCAACCCGTGTAATACACGGGGTTCTAACCTAGTAAATATTTAAAGTAAAAATCCATTCATACATGAAGAGGTTTAAAGATACGATATTTTATTATATATGGTAATATGCAACTTTACCCTATTCTTGAATAATGGCAATGTACACTTCTAGTGGAATAATGGAATAGTTACATATTTGGCACTTGAATTCGACAATTCATGTGTGGCAAAATCATTAGATTATTATTGTTGTTTTTTAAACGTACCATATTTTATGGTATTATAATTCATCTTCATAGTAATAGTCATGAGATACGCTATATTCGTTAGCGCATCCAATTTATATGCGTATATCAAACTAACTTTCATTTATGCCGACTAAAAGTTATATAACACGCAACCCTATTTCGAGTATCGACTTTATACGCAAACATCGGCCTTATACACACACATCTACTTTTTTTATACTCA
This sequence comes from Helianthus tuberosus, assembly GCA_030545235.1. Taxonomy (NCBI): domain Eukaryota; kingdom Viridiplantae; phylum Streptophyta; class Magnoliopsida; order Asterales; family Asteraceae; genus Helianthus; species Helianthus tuberosus. The sequence continues at coordinate 14,447,915 of CM060362.1, read as the reverse complement.
CGCATCCTCTTTAACACTTGAAAATTTAGGTTAATGAAAATACTACGTTTGATGATGATGTATTAGTATAAAGCTAGCCAAGCTAAGATGAGTTCGTATTACTCGCCAATCTCGTATATAAAAATATTTTTATTTTATACCGGTATATAATCATTATCTGTTTTTCTATTTATTTATTCAAGTTTTCACTTAAAAGTATGTATTTAATGGAGATTGGTTGAACGATTTTACACATGTCTACACTGAAAATCAAAACCATTGACTATACTAATTATTTATTTAATTCTTCACAGATTTAGGTGCTGTTTGTTTTTGCTTAAAACGTCTGCAAAGAGCCTATGTCTGCAAGCGGGCAAACATAAGGCCTTGAAGACTGTTTGTTTTTTTTCTTTAAACAGATCTGAACTCAGCTTTTTCCATCTTAAAAAATAAGCTATGGATCTCTTGCTTAAAACATCTTCACAAGAACCAAAACAAAAACCCTAAAACAAATGAAGACCCAGACATTATAACACAACACTCCCCTCATCCACCTCTCGATTCCCCTCTTCTCCCTCAGATTGAGTCGCCGGACTCCGGCGACGATACCAGCCAACTCCGATCACCACACATCCAATTTGACAGCTCCTTCTAAACAAAAGTACAGATCTAAAAAATGACTTCTTCACATGTGACTGATGCTAACAAATAAAAATAATGAATTTATTCAATATATTTTATTTTGTAACATTTTAGATTTCTAAAGTTACCAACCTGGAAGTGATGAAACGACTTGGGGTTAAATTGGTGGAAAGTAGTTTAAATGCTAATTACATGTTTTATTCAGATAAAGGTTTAAGTAATAGAGTTTTTTACGATTATATAATTAAGAAATTGTTTAAAACGTATGTATTTCATAAGAAACTTCATATTTCTAAATTCTAAGGACACGTTCATTTGTGAATTTAATCACAAAGATAAATTCATACTTGATTAGTTGATTTGATAAATATATATATATATATAAATAATATTATCAAATAACTATTGAAAAAAAAAACTAGTAAAATGAACCGTTACTAGACTATGGTAGAGGTAATGTAAATATACAAAAAAAAAAATTTTTTTGGGTAAACGTTCTAGTATTATGGTTTTTTTTTATGTTATACAGACGATATCCAGTTTATAAAACAAACAGTATTATATTTTCAGCTTGCAGACCTTCAGACCACATCTTCAGTTGCAGACATAAAATCAGCTGAAATCAGACTGCAGACAGTTTTTGTCTGCAAAAACAAACAGCACCTTAGTATCTTTTTATTACTTGATCTAACATTATTAAATTAGAAAACCTGTTAGGTTAATAGAAAGTTGCATATCATCATACCAACTCATCATTCTAACACTTATACTCGATTTTTAGGTTATTTTAACCAGTGGCGCATCTAGACCACTTTTGTGGGTTCCCAGGAACCCATTCGGTTTAAAAAAAAATAGGAAAAATTAGTGAGAACCTCATATGATTTGGAAAAAAATAGTGAGAATTAGTGACAATCTACCAAAAGGAATCCAGTGAAATTTTTTTTTAGATCTGTCACTGATTTTAACTTGTTTACTCGATTTTCAGGTTACGATAAATAAAAATAAGAAGTACATTAGTATATTAATATGTGGGACAAAGTACTAATTATAAAACTATGTTTTAGTTTTTGTTTAGTGGCCGGTGTGGGGGAAAGGTAGTTTTGTCATAGATAAGAGCACCAACAAGTTTGGGCTCCATAATCGCACAAATGTAACGTGAACATTGCAAACACACCATGTGAATATTTTTATATTATCATGTTTTATTTTAGAGTTAATTGCCAAAATCGTCCCTGAGGTTTGGGCAAGTTTGCCATTTTCGTCCAAAATGACACTTTTGTACCAAATTGCCCCCAACGTTTGTAACTTTTTGTCATTTTCATCAAAACCACTAACTTAGTTTATTTTTCTGTTAAGTTGAGGATATTTGGATGAAACTGGGAAATATAAAACCACAGGGATGATTTTGGCAATTTACTCAAACTCTTTTAAATTTCTTTTATTTAATTAATTTTGTTACATATATAATAAAAAAGAATATACATGCAATTTTTATATGAAAAAAATAATAGCTTTGTAATATAATTTTTATAAATTTTCACCTAACCACTAACTAAGTTAATTTTACTATTAAGGCGAATGATGTTTATAAACTAAGACAATAATTAATTTCTAATTTTTTATATAGATCAGTTTTATAAAAATAAAATCTACTTAAATCTCTAAATTTTATAAAACTAAAATGTTAGTGACCTTATTGAAAAGGGTCAAATAAAAAAATCTTATCATATGTACCAAGTTTGTAATTCATCTTCTACTCTTTTAAATTCGCTCATAAGGAAAAACAGAAGCCAGTGCCCCCCCCCCCCCCCCCCCCCCCTTACCAAAACCTTAAAATTACCCACCAAATTGTAATTATAATGCTGTGAACCAAAAGTTTATTTATTCAAGCCACTCAGAAAAAATATTAGTTAGTTACCCTTGTTTCTCTCGCGGGACGCGAGAAAGCCTCTGATCAGCCCTATAAATAGACGAGAACGAATTCATTTGGAATTCGTTCATTCTTGCAATCACTCTCTCTACTTTCTGAATAGTAATTATAATTCCCGGGCATAATACCCACTTAAAAAGTGAAGCTCTGCCTCGTTGTAAGTATTATAACCCCCGGTTACGTATTAGTTACTCTGCCCGATTGATCTAGAGCTCCGTAACGCATGTCTAGGCTCTGTCCGACTTAGTCGTTGGAGTTCTGTCTCGGGGGGAGGGTATAGCTAATGTAAATTGGGTTATTATACTAACGCTTGTGCATTGTTTAATTTAATAGAATATAACCAGGAAGTCACAAGGAAATACCGAAATTAGCAATGTGAGTTAATCCTCTTTTTGAACACTTTTTTACAAAACCTCAATTATTTAAATTACAATTCACAATGATTGAGTATTTGTAAATCTACAATTATCGTCGGTATGTTGGGGTTTTGTATGCATAACTTGTTACTACACTTTGAGTAGTAACATGAACACAAGTCAGGATTGACAGTACTGTGGGTGGTAATTAAAGTAGATGTAAACAAATGTAATTGCGGGTTGCCCTCAATGCTGTAAAATGATTAAACTGGGATTCACTCACCAGTATTTCTCACCGACAAAAATGTTTTAAACGCGTTTCAGGTAATGAAATGTGAAAGCCAAATAGAAGCCAGCTGGAGAGCACTGAAGGCTTGGAAAAAGTGGCTATAAAAGTTACCTAAATAAAGTAAAAGTTTTATTTCAATAAATTAGGGTTTATCCCTATAATCATGTTGTAATGAAAACTTGGGTTTTTCCCATGTAGTTATTATTATAAAAATGTGGTGTTTTACTCTGATAAACTATTTCTTAACTACGCTCCTGATGAAATTTCAGCTGCCAAATTAATAAACACCGATACCACCGAATGTATGAGCCCGCAGCCGCCCACCTCCCGGGGCAGGGGTCTGGGGTTGCGACATAAGGGGTATCCCAAACATACGACAACTGAAACGTTAATATCATCCTTTACACCAACCATACAACTGACTCTGCAAAGAATCAAATAACATCGTTTTAGTGAGAGTGAACCGGACTTTAATATTGAGAATCGTGAAGAAAAATCATGGCGATAACAATCACAGCACCTGCACCAATTGCAACGAAGGCCGAAATGCTAAGAACTGTTTGCTTGTTATCAAGAGTCGGAGGGACCAAGTCAACGTCTGAACCGGTTGAGTTAGGGTTGAGTACTACCGGTTTAGGAAGCACAACTGGACAACTTCTGTTCACTGTAGCACCGCAAAAGGTTGAATTGCCAGCTACAGAGAATGGAGATATGCTGTTGAATGAAGCACCGCCTGGAAATTTAACTTGTAGTTGATTGTGTGTAACATTGAATCGATGCGAAACTGTTCGTGCCACCTAGGCGACTGTTCGTGCCACCTAGGCGAATTGTTTTAAAAAACCAAGGGCAGTTTTGACTTTTCACTATCCTGGACGTCGGCTGATGTGGCGGTTCCCATGATCTCAGAAAACCTAGAGCTGCTGAATTCGGTTGAGCGGTCGAGCGACTTTGAGAAGGACATGCTACGGAAAGAGTCTTCGAGGGAGCGGAGCGGTAGGAGTTGATCGGGCTGACCTGACACGATGCCGTCTGGTTCAAGAGTGTAGGCGGGAATTGTGTACATGACACAGCGCATCCTACGTGGGCCACGTGTGTCGAGAACGTTAAGCTCGTAGGTGATGTGAGCGATGTCGTAGCTGCCACTTGGCACTTTTGGTAAGACTTTCTTTGAATAAAATCGTTTCGATCGTCCAGATGGCGGTGGGATATTGGCACCGGAATGTGGAGGCTGTGTATCATATATTATGAACTTTGTCCCAAGAAAATTAGACCTGTAAAAAACAACACAAAGATTAAAAAAAATTAGAGTTAATTGCCAGAATCATCCCTGAGGTTTGGGCAAGTTTGCGATTTTCGTCCAAAATGACACTTTTGTACCAAATTGACCCCAATGTTTGTAACTTTTTGCCATTTTCATCCAAACCACTAACTTAGTTTATTTTTTCTGTTAAGTTGAGGATATTTGGATGAAACTGACAAATATAAAACCACAGGGATGATTTTGGCAATTTACTCAAACTCTTTTAAATTTCTTTTATTTAAGAGTGAATTGCAAGTTTTGTCCTTTATCTTTATGCCTCTTTGCAGGCGGTGTCCTTTATGTTTAAAATTGACGAGTTTTGCACTTAATGTTTGAAAATCTTGCATGTTATGTCCTTTAGCACTAATCTAGTTAGATTTTTCTGTTAAATTTGGTCATGTGACTTGCATGTGAGGGTATATTTGTCTCTTCACCATTACAAGGACCATTGTATAAATATTTAATATCTAGGGACTTATGTGTAAACTAATGAAAAAGAATATATATACCCAAAAGCATGTATTCTCTCTCATCTCTCTCAGCATGTTCTTCACACTCCACCACCGCAACTACCAGGCACCACCCCCACCATAGTCAACATCACCATATTACTTTGGTTTAAAGTTGTTTATATTGAAGAATAACAAAGCATGAGGATACAACAAAACTACAAATTGAGGCTTAATTTGTGCTGCTAGATGAATAATGTGTCCACTTATAATAAACTTGCTTGTTGGAACAAACCGGAGGCAAGGGCTTGCAACCCTTTGCACCGACCGCCACCAACACAACCTGAAAAACTAGTTTGAGCAATGCCTTGTTTGCAGGTCTAACTCGCAATGGCAACGACGGTGGCCTTCAGTTTTGACACTTCGCAGATCTAGCAGTGGCGATGGTTTATATTAAAGTCCCTAGCCCCAAACTGATTTAGGATGTTGACCCTCCACAGGTATCAAGGTTTCTTGAGGTGCCAGATCCCATTATAAATTTGTGATTTTGGTGAAACTATTGGTGAAATTGAAGAGAACCCAGATGGATTTATTGAAATTGAACAAGAATATATTGGATTTGTGAGATAATTGAAAGAGAACCCACATGGGTTTCTTGAAATTGAACAAGAATATATTGGATTTGTGAGATGAAAAGAGTAATTGTTGGTGGTGGCGCAGATGGATAACAGGGGTTGCGGCGAAGGTGGTATCGGAGATTGAGGACGGGTGGATGCGTAAGGAGACCGAGGAGAGTCGGCGACGGATCCCGACGGTGACGGAGGATGGGTCGGGTGAACCGGTAGGGTGGGAGAAGGGGAGAGAGAAAGGAGAGGAGGGTGGTATGAATATAACCACCACTTTGATCCTTGTCTGCCTTTATTGGATTAATTTAAAGGGAAAAGAGAAAGAAACTGTGCTTCTTGGTAATGGGTTTTCGTTCAAGCAGGTGGTGGTGGTGGTGGAAGGTGGTGGTAAACAGGGTAGAGAATAGTTTTATATATATTACATAATTAGTCCCTGTAAAGGTAAAATGACAGAAATACCCTCATGTGCAAGGCACATGATCAGATTTAGCGAAGAAATTTAACTGAGTTAGGCTCAAAGGATAAAACGTGCTTGATTTTCAAACATAAAGGACAAAACTCGTCAAATTTAAACATAAAGGACACCGCCTGCAAAGAGGCATAAAGACAAAGGACAAAACTTGCAATTCACTCTTTATTTAATTAATTTTGTTACATATATAATAAAAAAGAATATACATGCAATTTTTATATGAAAAAAATAATAGCTTTGTCACATAATTTTTATAAATTTTCATCCAACCACTAAGTAAGTTAATTTTTCTATTAAGGCGAATGATGCTTACAAACTAAGACATTAATTAATTTCTAATGTTTTATATAGATCAGTTTTATAAAAATAAAATCTACTTAAACCTCTAAATTTTATAAAACTAAAGTGCTGGTGACCTTATTGAAAAGTTAAATAAAAAAATCTTATCATATGTACCAAGTTTATAATTCATCTTCTACTCTTTTAAATTCTCTCCTAAGGAAAAATAGAAGCCAGTGCCCCCCCCCCCCCCCCTCTATCAAATAACGTATCGTTACCAAACCTTAAAATTACCCACCAAATTGTAATTATAATGCTGTGAACCAAAAGTTTATTTACTCAAGCCACTCAGAATAAGTATTAGTTAGTTACCCTTGTTTCTCTCGCGGGACGCGAGAAAGCCTCTGATCGGCCCTATAAATAGACGAGAACGGCTTCATTTGGAATTCGTTATTCTCGCAATCACTCTGTCTACTTTCTGAATAGTAATTATAATTCCCGGGCATAATACCCACTTAAAAAGCGAAGCTCTGCCTCGTTGTAAGTATTATAACCCCCGGTTACGTATTAGTTACTCTGCCTGATTGATCAAGAGCTCCGTAACGCATGTCTAGGCTCTGCCCGACTTAGTCGTTGGAGTTCTGTCTTGGGGGGAAGGTATAGCTAATGTAAATTGGGTTATTATACTAACGCGTGTGCATTGTTTAATTTAATAGATTATTACCAGGACGTCACAAGGAAATACCTAAATTAGCAATGTGAGTTAATCCTCTTTTTGAACACTTTTTGTAAACGGTTTTACAAACCTCAATTATTTAAATTACAATTCACAGTGATTGAGTATTTTTAAATCTACAATTATCGTCGGCATGTTGGGGTTTTGTATACATAACTTGTTACTACATTGTGAGTAGTAACATGACCACAAGTCAGGATTGACAGTACCGTAGGTGGTAATTAAAGTAGATGTAAACAAATGTAATTACGGGTTGCCCTCAACGCTGTAAAATGATAAAACCTGTTTTGATTAAACTGGGATTCACTCACCAGTATTTCTCACTGACAAAAATGTTTAAAACGCGTTTCAGGTAACAAAATGTGAAAGCCAAAATAGAAGCCAGCTGGAGAGCACTGAAGGCTTGGAAAAAGTGGCTATAAAAGTTACCTAAATAAAGTAAAAGTTTTATTTCAATAAATTAGGGTTTATCCTTATAAACATGTTGTAATGAAAACTTGGGTTTTTCCCATGTAGTTATTATTATAAAAATGTGGTGTTTTACTCTGATAAACTATTTCTTAACTACGCTCCTGATGAAATTTCAGCTGCCAAATTAATAAACACCGATACCACCGAATGTATGAGCCCGCAGCCGCCCACCTCCCGGGGCAGGGGTCTGGGGTTGCGACATAAGGGGTATCCCAAACATACGACAACTGAAACGTTAATATCATCCTTTGCAACAACCATACAACTGACTCTGCAAAGAATCAAATAACATCGTTTTAGTGAGAGTGAACCGGACTTTAATATTGAGAACCTTGAAGAAAAATCATGGCGATAACAATCACAACACCTGCACCAATTGCAACGAAGGCCGAAATGCTAAGAACTGTTTGCTTGTTATCAAGGGTCGGATGGACCAAGTCAACGTCTGAACCGGTTGAGTTAGGGTTGAGTACTACCGGTTTAGGAAGCACAACTGGACAACTTCTGTTCACTGTAGCACCACAAAAGGTTGAATTGCCAGCTACAGAGAATGGATGTATGCTGTTGAATGAAGCACCGCCTGGAAATTTAACTTGTAGTTGATTGTGTGAAACATTGAATCGATGCGAAACTGTTCGTGCCACCTAGGCGACTGTTCGTGCCACCTAGGCGAATTGTTTTAAAAAACCAAGGGCATTTTTGACTTTTCACTATCCGGGATGTCGGCTGATGTGGCGGCTTTCATGATCTCAGAAAACCTAGAGCTACTGAATTCGGTTGAGCAGTCGAGCGACTTTGAGAAGGACATGCTACGGAAAGAGTCTTCGAGGGAGCGGAGCGGCAGGAGTTGGTCGGGCTGACCTGACACGATGCCGCCTGGTTCAAGAGTGGAGGCGGGAATCGTGTACATGACTCAGCGCATCCTACATGGGCCACGTGTGTCGAGAACGTTAAGCTCGTAGGTGATGTGAGCGATGTCGTAGCTGCCACTTGGCACTTTTGGTGAGACTTTCTTTGAATAAAATCTTTTCGATCGTCCAGGTGGCGGTGGGATATTGGCACCAGAATGTGGAGGCTATATATCATATATTATGAACTTTGTCCCAAGAAAATTAGACCTGTAAAAAACAACACAAATATTAAAAAAATTAGAGTTAATTGCCAAAATCGTCCCTGAGGTTTCCGCATGTTTGCCATTTTCGTCCAAAATGACATTTTGTACCAAATTGCCGCCAACGTTTGTAACTTTTTGCCATTTTCATCCAAACCACTAACTTAGTTTATTTTTTCTGTTAAGTTGAGGATATTTGAATGAAATTGGCAAATATAAAACCACAGGGATGATTTTGGTAATTTACTCAAACTCTTTTAAATTTCTTTTATTTAATTAATCTTGTTACATATATAATAAAAAAGAATATACATGCAATTTTTATATGAAAAAAATAATAGCTTTGTTACATAATATTTATAAAACTTCATCCAACCACTAATTAAGTTAATTTTTCTATTAAGGCGAATGACGTTTATAAACTAAGACAGGAATTAATTTCTAATTTTTTATATAGATCAGTTTTATAAAAATAAAATCTACTTAAATCTCTAATTTTTTAAAACTAAAATGCTAGTGACCTTATTGAAAAAGGTCAAATAAAAAAATATTATCATATGTACCAAGTTTGTAATTCATCTTCTACTCTTCTAAATTCGCTCATAAGGAAAAACAGAAGTCAGTGCCCCCCCTCTCTATCAAACAACGTATCGTTACCAGACATTAAAATTACCCACCAAATTGTAGTTATAATGCTATGAACCAAAAGTTCATTTACTCAAGGCACTCAGAATAAATATTAGTTAGTTATCCCTATAATCTTAATTAAATAAATATTTTATTTCTACCAACATATTTTCTAGGTGCTCAACACATTTAAAAAATATGTAACGTTTTACAATTTTTTTCTATCTCTACAACTGATAAATACTAAAAGTTGTAATCGATTGTTATGTGTTGCACACCAATGACGTTTTCTCTTTATAAAACTGATTTATATAAAGAAGCTGTAAATTAATTTCTGTCTTAATTTATAAAATTTAAAACATCATTCACCATAACAGAAAAAATAAACTGAGTTATTCATTTGGATGAAAATTTATAAAAATTATGTGAGAAAACTATTAATTTTTTTTTTTCTAAAAACTCCATGTATATTCTTTTTTATTATATATGTAACAAAAATAATTAAATAAAAGAAATTAAAAAGGGTTTGAGTAAATTGCCAAAATTGTCCATGTGGTTTTATATTTGCCAGTTTTATCCAAATATCCTCAACTTAACAGAAAAAATAAACTAAGTTAGTGGTTTGGATGAAAATGGCAAAAAGTTACAAACGTTTGGGACAATTTGGTATAAAAGTGTAATTTTGGATGAAAACAGCAAACGTGCCCAAACCTCAAGGACGATTTTGGCAATTAACTCTTTATTTTAATAAAAAAAAACTATATCAATTATGTTAACGTGCTACAAATGTAAGAAAAAGTTTTGATTTTATTATGCTAATCAATAGGATTGGTTAAATCACAACTTATGCTGTGGTCTTATACTCTTATAGAGGTTATGATAAGATACCGATTAAAACGAAGTTTGAACCTCAGTCTTGTAACGGAGAATCAGATGCTTATCACTCTACTCTACGACTCTTGAAGGTTAAAGAAAAAAAATGTTAAAATCATGGTGGTTGAATCTTGATATTTCCAAACTATAAATTTTCAACAAAGTTGTGCTATATGTTGTTGTAACATAGGCCTTGGGAGTTTTTCAAAAAACTTTTGCATTTTTTCAATTTTAACCCTAAGATTTTAATCTCTTGCATTTTAACCCTTTGACTTTTTTACTTTTACCAAAAAGCTTTTCATCTTTTACAATTCAACCCCCAACACTTTTTTGTTTTCAACTTTGACCCCCCATACTTTTCATCTTTCATAAGTTTTTTGTTATAAATTTTTCGAGTCAACACACAACATGTGCCTAGGATTCAACGTTTTTATTTTTTTGTTTTTTCCCATTTGACAGGCAGTCGCAACGCGTCTATTTTTCTTCATTTGACAACTTCGTCGCAACACGCATGTCTTGGATCGACTTAGTTATTTTTTCTACGTTTTACATTTATGTCTCTTTTTTCCAAATTAACACGCTGCAACGGGCGTACGTGGTTCAACGATTCTACGGTTGTTTTTCGTTCGGTGTTATTTTTTACTTTTTTATTTATTTTATTTTTACAAGCTCTTCTGATGTTGGTGGTTGTTGGCAGTGCTGTGGCATTAGAGCTACTTGGCACGATTTTACGAACGTATTTAACCTATGAAGTTTTTTACTAATAATTTGTTTCGAGTTTACAACTATATCTCTTTTACTTAAGAAAAACTGATTTTTATGTGCACATTTTTATGTGCGTGTCGATATAAATTCGATTTGCTCTACGTTTCGACGTAAACTTTTTATGGCAACAATTAAGCAGTATGAGGTATGAACTATTAAGAGACAGTATAATGCTTAACCGTTCAGAGACAAATCTCTGACCAATTCAGATTAGAGCTCTTAACCATTGAGACTCGGTATAATAATTAATCATTCAGATGCAAATGTCGGAACCATTCAGATGCAAATGTCTGAACCATTTAGATGCAAATGCCTGAAACATTCAGACATTTACTCACGAAACAAATAGTATGAATCATTAAGTGTTGAACTAGTAAGAGGTTTGAACCATTCAGACCTTCATTAAGAGGTAAACAAACAGCCCCTTAATTATTAACTAACCCATGCCGGCTGAATTTGTAGGCCCCGGCCGCAACGCGGCGGAGTCTTACATCTAGTTTAATATTAAGATATATCAATTATATGATTTATTAAGTAGAAATGTATCGATCTCACATAGGGTCCTTAGAAGCATATGATCTTACGTAAAATCTCAGATTCTCAGTATTGGTTATATGATTGTAGTCCGATCGGATCTTATTAGCTTGAATTAGTGAATATATGTTAGCGTTATAGTTAAAAAAATCTCCACGTGAACCCACCCACCTTATATACAATTGTAATTTTGGATGTTAGATAGAAGGGTAAACAACTTTGTTTTCGCATGTGTAAATAGGGCTGGCATATCGTGTATACCCGTACACGATAAGACACGACACGATAAGACGTGATACACGAAATCTCACACACGAACACGACACGATAACTTATCGTGTCCGTTTTTTCAAACACGACACGATATACACGAAAATTACATGTTAATACCTGTTAACATGACTGTTCGACTGTTATACACGAAAATTACCTGTTAATACATGTTAACACGAACACGACATGCTATCTGAGAGTTACAGAGGGAGTTTAGGGTTTTATTTTTTTTGAATTGAATGAGGAATGAAAATAGAAAGGAATTAACGAACCCACACGCACATGGCTCATGAGTTTTATTTAATTTAATTTCTTATCGTTGTATTAACAGGTAAACAGGTATTTAACCTGTTTATACACGAAAATTAACAGGTAATTTTTTGTCTACCTGTTTGGTACACGATACCTGTTAACTTCGTGTAGGTTCGTGTCGTGTATTCGTGTAAAATTGCCAGCCCTATGTGTAAATAGATGGTTTAAGTGTTTATTATCAAAAAACATGGTTACTTTGAGTATGATTTGTTTTATAGGTATTTGGAGCTTAACGGATGGCTTTTGGAGCTTGACAGGAGGTTTTCAGGAAGCATTATGAAGGATTGGAAGCTTACACGCAAGACAGGAGTTGAAAAACGCGAAAAATAGAAAGAAATCGGTTAGGGGTGCAACATTGCGCCATACATCAATTAAGCATGCGAAATTTCGATTTTCACCCACTTTTAAAGATACGTTCAATCCCAAACGTAAATACCTTCAACCCTAATCGTTTTTTGGCCTCCCAAGGACGAACTTTCAAGTTCCCAACCGCAATTTTCATCAATCTTTCATGCAATCAAGATCCAAGACAATCCTGGAAGATTCAATCATGATAATGCAAGGCTAGATTCTTGTGTTACCACCTCAGGGGGGATGGTTCATGTATGTAAAACTCAAACCTTGTTTATTTAGTTTTTTGATTGTTTTTCATGGCTTGAAAGATACTTGTAGTTTATTTAGTTTAAAAGAATTGTTTGTGTTGCAATTATTCATCTTTTATCATTCACATTCGTTTTTCTTGCATCGTGAGTAGTTTGGTTATTGGGTGGGTTTTTGGCACTTATGATTTGGTAATTAAATTGCATGAGTTATTATTAAAAACTTGTCTTTCATTCTCACTCGAATTAAACCATTAACAAGACCTTTTGGTATCTATCTAATTAAACAGGTTTGGGTGAATCACTGAACTGGAAATCTGGAGGGGGTTGCTTTTCTTTAAATTTGATAACTTTTTTAATCATACTCGATCAAAACTTTCAAAACTCAATTAAAGTAATAGTTTTTCTTAGTTTCTTGTTAATCTATGTTTTTATAATCAACACTAATTACACATTCCCTTTGGAGACGACTCTACTTACCCTTGCTAGTAAAGGTACTTAGGACCAATTATTAAACTTGTTTTTGACCCACCTTTCGACATCCATCAATGTTGAGAATGACAATAATATTAAGTAGTAATGTTTAAATTTTATTTAATTTATTCATTAATCTCAACAATTGTTAAGCAAAAGGGAGGTGACTTTTACTTGGATAAAAGCGATGTATCACTAAATTGTGTCGTAGCTATGCGATGTTAGCCTATTTACTTCTTTTAGAAACCTAGCTTAGAACATTCCTTTAATGATTGTCTCAAAAGTGAGAAGGTATATTTATAAAAGCCTAGACAGTCCTAACGCTATAAAATAATTGATATCATCAACGGAAATATCTCATGGTGAAGAGGGTCATTGATGGATTAGCGATGTAACTTTCACCAAACAGATAAATGATAGTGTGTATAGTCCGATTACCGATAGAATATTTTATCTTTAATTTATTTATTCTTATCAATAATATAAAAAATGTATTTTGTTTTCTTAATGTAAACAAATATTAGATATAAACTGTAAAAAAAAAACTATTTAGAATAAAATTTAAAATATAAATACATATATACAATATAAACATATGCAAGAGAAAAATCTAGCTGATTTATATTCGTGAAATGATGTTGATCCCGACAATATAGCCGATCCTGATTGTCGTTGCCTCATCGATGCGATCGTTCTCCTATGGTCGCTCAGAGCAATTTCATCATCCTTCGGTCATTCTCACCTCCGACCATGGTTGCAGAAGTCGCTAGGCGCTCCCAAATCAGTCGACTGGGAAGTTGCGAATTGTCGGCCTAGAAGGAGAGTACTCGGACATGATAATTAAAAAGAAAATAATTTTCAAGAAATTATATATATATGTCAAATATCACAATTTTACTAATATTTACAACAAAATACATAAACATCAATGTAAATAAAAAAACATACATGTACAAATACTATTAAAGTATTTCAAAAATTATTCATTCATTAATACTATAGACATATATATTATGTTTTATTTTTTTAAATCAAACTCATCCTAAGTTGACCGACTAAATCCGATTCTGGTCGAGATTGACCGTCTTTAATCGATTTCGAATAATTAAACGGAGTTGAAAATTATCGTCTCAAACACCGTACCTTGGATCGTTTATTTGATCTTCTAGACCTTGTTTTACAACATTACTTTCAACAATAATACTGTATAGTAGTGTAATTACATACATATATAACATGAGGCTTAATTTGGTGGTAGAGTAACGAACCACCACTAGACTTATGGCACCATGATCACCGCCACATGGTCCACAACCACAAGGAAGAAAAAAACTAATAGAAAAAGATAAGGGGTGGTTTTGACTTGATGAGGTGCAAGCCTTTTGGTGGTGGCGGTCCCGGACTCAATGAACAAACAAAAACAAAACATTACGCGTATTCGTTTGTCAACAAAGTATCTTTGATTGCAATCATGATTATATTATATAGTTTTTTTATTAATAAACTTTTTATGAGACAAAATATGGATTTGAACACGTTATTTTGTAAAGTATGATATTGAACCTTAATTGGTGTATTGAAAATAGGTTAAATTCGGCTTTAGCTAGTTGGCTCGTATGTGATTCTGTTCATAACTCGTTTGAATAATACGACTAGAAGTTGTCGGTTGACTTAGTTGCACCGTAAAGACTGAACCATAATTGTGAAGTAAGAAAATAAAATTATTAAATATATGATGAACCTGAAATCTACCGAAACGAACCCACTGAAAAATGTTACTGAATACAATATGTTAGTCGGTCTCGAAAAACTAGAAAACTTTTTTTTTTTCTAGAAATGTGACTCTATGCATCTTCAAATGAAAATCCCAACAATCAAAATTTCTAACCATAAAAACATTTCACTTAATCATGAAAAACTTACTTATTGTGTAAATGTTGTGTTTGCCTAGTCGCCTCACGAGTCAATCATGAGGTCTACGAGAATTGACTATAGATGATCCAAATCCTGGTAATGCACTTAACACCCCCCCCCCCCCCCCCGCGTCATTTCAAATTGGTCAAACACAATCCTTTGAGTTTCTTCAACCTGATTTCAACAAAATTGGTTTTGACTTTTGTCGATCCGAATTAGTTCCAACTTGAACTGGTTTGGGACATAAACCCAGGTTGTGCACCTCTATCAGTTTCTCTATTCATGGACTATGGTGGACTTCATTATTAAGATTCAAGGCTTTAAGAACCTGCTAAAAAGTAAAAAATATAAAGGGTCCAATATAATTTGTTTAAAGAAAGGAACTTTTTTAGTATTACTTGGCTTCTTAAAAGTTATAAAGACTTGATAACCATTGCCTAGACTTAATTAATATGGCTTTTTTTAGTATCAATATAATCAGATATATTGATAATCAATAGTAGCTTATTTGATCACAATAGCCTAAAACTAAAATTAATTAAAAAGTTAGTATCTATAAAACTTGTTTACGGATCCATGTTTTGGTATTCAAATATGCATTTTTTGTTTCTTTTTCCATATAAAAGTAAAATATAAGTTGATAACGGTCTAATTTAATTCTCTTACAAATTTATGTGTATAAAAATTCATTAAAAATTATCAATGATTTGTGTTAATTTAAAAAAAAAAACTCTTATATTTCCACATAATACCACCATATATAAACCCTATAAAATTTGTTACCACCTCCAAAAACAATCCTTAAATCAATGTAATTAACAAATAACAACTTTATACTAATCATATATATTACATGTAATCATACAAAGTTTTGATTCACAACTTTTGTTTTGGCTTTAGCTTATTCATCATTAAAACAATTATTATTATTAGGTTGCATTTCTTTTCTTCCTTTTGTCAGTTGTTAACATGGAATCATGGTTGCAATTTATTGGAGAATTATTTGTTACATTTAGATTTTGTTTTAAATTATAAGGTTATATTATAACATAAGAATTTCATTTTTCTAATATTGTATATTTGATCATTGAACTTTAAGTTATGTGATATCTGTTGGAGTTGTAGGCTTCGTCCCTTGTGGGCAGCCGATAATTGGGAGAAGTTGTACTTGTAAACAATTATCACTCAATAAAATACAAACCCTAATTGTCCTCGTGGATGTAGATTACACATTGTGACCAAACAACGCAAATCTCGTGTTTTCTTTATCGCTCTCGTTTGTTGTTCATGTGTGTTTAATACCTAACAATATCACAATCTAATATTGACTTTCACCTGACAAAAACTCAAGTTAAATCTTTCGGGTAAGAAAAGGCTTAATGATCTCTCAAATAAACTCTTGACATATTTATGTAAAACTTACCTTTCTATAAACTACCTTTGTAGGTTGTTATTGTTCTTAATCTTTTTGCTTTGGATCCTAAAGCAGTGGCGGAACTAGAATAAAACTTTAGGGGTATCCCAATTTTTTAACCGTACCGCCCTTGAGAATGTGTGGGCTCTCGGAGCCCTATTCGAGTATAAAAAATGAGCATCTAAACATAGCACAGGAACTAAAAGTTTTTGGGCTGGAAGATTATAAGTTGGTTTAAACAAGGACAACCCAGAAACAATTTCACATTTGATAGTTTAACTTTCATTTCGACAATTTTTATTTCGATTTCATGGGTATTAATTTTTTTTACACATTGGAATGAGAAATAGTTATATATAATAATAAGTGTTAGACTGAAAATTGATAAGTAAATTATATAATAAATCAATATATCGTAAAAGAACGATGTCCGGTAATAATAATAATACAGTAATACACTATAGGAAAATACAAGTAAGGGTCTTCAATGTCCGGTAATAATAATACAGTAATACACTATAGGAAAACAAAAGTAAGGGTCTTCAATAATATTTGTAATTTTGTATATGACATTGGATTAAGATAAGGCCCAAATAAACACAAAATAATATTTGTATATGGCATTGGATTTTGTATATGGCATTGGATTAAGATAAGGCCCAAGTAAACACAAAATAATATTTGTATATGGCATTGGATTAAGATAAGGCCCAAACAAACACAAGACTTATTATTAGGGTGGGCTTTTAAACACTTGGGTTTAATTTAGGCTCCCCTTGTTCCCACACCCCCTATATCTTATTTTCACATCCCCTAGTGTATACGGGGCCGTATACAAATATACGGCCCGTATAGAATGTTTTTGAATAGGAAAATGCGCAGAGAATGTTTTTTTGATTTTACTATATACGGCCCGGATAATGTTATACGAGCCGTATACATGTTTATACGATTTGTAAAACGTATACGGCTCAATAGATTTATTTTGGGAGGTTTTTGATGTTACCAAATGTATACGGGCCGTATAACTGTATACGGGCCATATATAAGGATGTTTTTTCAAGTATCACGTTTTTTCCAGTAAAAACACCATCATTCTAGGGTTTCTAAACTCTTCATCACCTTTAACAACGTTGATCGGAACACGCCGCTTAAATCGGCGCACAAGTAGAGTAACGTTACCGATCAGTCCGTTGATCGAGTAACTAGCAGAAGAACCCGACACAAACAAGTTCTCCACAGTTTGTTATTCAGATCTCTATTCGGTCATCTTTCCAAACTACAACACACGATAACTTTAAACTTTATAGTGTGTGATTTGACCAGGAAATGATTGGAGGTGATTGCTACTTTTAATAAGCTGTCATAGTTGGCAAATTCGATTTCAACAAATCTTTTCCTTTTCCTTCAATTTCTAGAACATTCTCTGTAACATGAAGACGTGTCGGGTTCTTCTACAAGTGGTATTTTAATGAAGTATTGAAGATTGAATGTGCAAACCGCAACCATTTTTTACTACGGAAATGGTGGCTATGTGAAATACAAACCGCAACCATTTTTAACTACGGAAACGGTGGCTATGCGAAATACAAACCACAATCTTTTGTGACTATGGGAAACACAAGTTTTCTTTTTGAGCTTGATGGATGTCTGTTATCTCAGTTGAGGCAGGCATTGTTTAAATCTGAATATAACTAGATGTTACGTGTAACTTCATTAAACCAAGAACAAAGCCTATTTTCGAAACACATGTGTTCGTTTCAGCGTTGTTTATCACCCTGTGTGAGCATTGGAAACCCGACAAACAGTCTTGACAACTGTGACAGCTTATCTGTCTGTATGTGTCACATCCATCCTGTTATAGCAATCGATATGATTAATTTTACAGATTTTTTTCTAATTAGCGTTGTTAACTACCAAAAGAATGCATACACAAATAGTTCTAGTGGACGAAGCAAAGAGACCGTTGTGTATCTGAATCAGGTTCTCAAACAAACACTACTAAAGATGAGTTGGTGATAAATACCGGAGCTGTTATCTCGGTTGTTCAGTACTTTCGTGATAATAAAACAAGCAGGCATTGATTTTGCCAAGATTGAAGGAAAGAATCTGGCCATAAGCGTTGTGGATTCTCAACGTTATTCGAATGTAAGTGGATTGAGTGATACGCTTATCTATTCTGGTCAAGGTGGGCATGGTTTGTTTGGGAGTAAATCACCACCCAAAGATCAACAACTTGTGAGTGGGAATATGGCTATTAAGAATAGTATGGATAAGAAATCACCGGTTCGGGTGATAAGGAAAGTTGCCTCGTTGAAATCGAAGAAAAGAGTAACTAGCAGAAGACGTGTCGGGTTCTTCTGCTAGTTATTCAGAATGTTTTGAATCATCACAGAAGACGTGTCGGTCCTGCTAGTTATTCGGAATGTTTCGAATCATAACAGAAGACGGATGCGGTTTGCATATTCAATCTTCATTGCTTCATTAAAATTACAACACACGATAAAATGCTTGGAAAATTGCATCAACTCTCCTATATCAACATACTCTTCTCCAGACGCTTAGTTGTTATGAATGACAACTTGAGGGGTCTAGTTAACTTTCAGATTCAGGAAGCAGATGATTTGTCAAAAAACATGGTCAACGTAGTAAAATGTGAGCTTTTACACCAACCATATCAAGATACTTTGTGTTAGTTGCTTCTCTTGTTAAGTTTCTGAACCAACCGAAATCCACAAATTCCAATAGTTTCTTCGTAGATTCCGTCCGGTTTCAAAGCCGGTTGAGGATTACGAGTGTTCTACACTCGTTCAAAGCCGGTTGATGATTACAAGGATCGTTCTAATAGATTAAAGAGAATAAACCATTTTTTACCCTTTAAATACGGGCCGTATAATATTATACGGCCCGTATACAATCATCGTATACATTGGATACTATCGGTTAATTTTTTTTTCACATGGTGTATACGGGCCGTATAATAGTATACGGCCCGTATTCTTATGGTAAAAAAATGGTTTATTCTCTTTAATCTATTAGAACGATCCAAAAAACGAAGAACAAAGTCAAATGTGATCAAACTTGGACATCAGACGTAAATCTTGATTCAGATCTCTATTCGGTCATCTTTCCAAACTACAACACACGATAAGTTTACACTTTATATAGTGTGTGATTTGACCGGTTGTATTCAGTTATTTATGTTGATCCACAAATTCCAACAAATCTTTCACTCCAGTACTTGAAACTTGAGCTCAAGAATCAATTCAAAACCCTCACCCTCTCTTTCTCAAAAATCAACCAGAAAACCAAAGGAAAAAGGGCAGATAATGGCTGATGGTTCTTCGTTGAGGAAACCAAACGTAGACGGAGATGATAGGCCTGGTAACCGGAAGAGAAAAAACCCCAGCGACGACGTCGACGATTATTTTCACAGTGGTGACAATTCTTGCTCAACTCTTCTATCATGAACGGATTATTGGCCATTATTCGACCGAGTAATCAATTGTATTTTGTTTAGTTGCTTCTCTTGTTAAGTTTCTGAACCAACCGAAATCCACAAATTCCAACAGTTTCTTCGTAGATTCCGTCCGGTTTCCAAACTCTTTCACTCAAAGTTAATATTCACTGTGGTGGATGCAAGCATAAAGTTAGAAAAAATACTCAAGAAGATTGAAGGGTACACAACTGAAGGTTCACTGCACGAAAAGTTTCTTACGAACGATATGTATCAGGAAGCTCAACTTGAACGGACGATATGTATCAGGAAGCTCAACTTGAACGAACGATAGGTATCTTCTATCATGCGACGGACCCAATTCTTGCTCAAGTCTTGTGGGCCCGTATCGGAATCAGGCGTTGGAAGGATTGTAGTAGTAGGACATTGGCACCACTGTGAAAATAATGAACGTATTATTGGCCATTATTCCAACAGTTTATTCGTAGATTTCGTCGGGTTTTCAAAGCCGGTTGATGAAACCGAAGCTGTTATTTCTGTTGTTCAGTACTTCCGAGATCTGAACCAACCGAAATCCACAATTCTTGCAAGTTAAATCCACAATCAATGTATACAGGTGCAAGAGAATGGCGAGTTATTTCAGTTATTTCTGTTGATCCACAAATTCTATCAAATTGTGTCTAATGCAAGGATCTTCGTGCATTGTTTAAATCAGAATCAGGTTCTCAAGACAAGGATCGTTCTAATAGATTAAAGAGAATAAACCCTCGTTTCTTCATCTTCATCTTCAAGAACAATGATGAACTGATGATGTTTTTTTCGGAGAACGTGGTGGATTGCGGTGGTTTGGGTCTAGGGTTGTCAGAGAGAGAAAAGGAGGGGGAGAGAGCCTAATACAATCATTTTTTACCCATAGTATACGATCCGTATAATAGTATACGGCCCGTATACACGGATCGTATACATTGTATACGATCCGGTAATTTTTTTTAACTTTGTGTATACGGGCCGTATAATTGTACACGGCCCGTATTCTTGTCGTAAAAAATGGTAAAAATTGGTTTATTCTCTTTAATATATTAGAACGATCCAAAAAACGAAAGGGATTTCGAGCAGTTGGTATTAAACCAATGATTTGTCGAGAAACCATACTGTCAAGAAACTAACATCTTTTAATACTTCATTTGTTGAGAAACCATACTGTCAAGAAACTAACATCTTTTAATACTTCATTTGTCAGATAATACTTCATTTGTCGAGAAACCATACTGTAAAGATCTCTACACAAACTCTTCTACATCTTTTAACCAATTGTCCATTACTTAAGACCTTGAAAGATTTGTTGAAATCGAAGAAAAGAGTAACTAGCAGAAGACGTGTCGGGTTCTTCCAACAAATTGTGTATGTGCTTGTGCTGTAGAAACCGGTGATGAATTTGTGTATCTGAATGAGGTTCTCTGCCTTAGATCGGTCATTCCTTGTGATACATGAACGTTGTATTCTTGTCTTTCAGAAGAGTTGGTATTGAACCAAGAATACTTCAAACATTCTAAACCCTAGCTAGAAACAAACCAACAAAATCCTGATAGTGAAAAACATGAGCAACAATTTTTTATTTTCCTTCAATTTCGAGAACATTCTCCCTGTGTATGTGCTTGTGCTGTAGAAACCGGTGGTGAATTTGCGTACACAACTGAAGGTTCAGTGCACGAAAAGTTTCTTACGAAATGTACGTGACAAAACGAGTATGTTGGGAATTAAACGCATGTACGTGACAAAACAAGGATCGTTCTAATAGATTTCAGTTGTTTCTGTTGATCCACAAATTTCATCAAAAGATGTCTAATGCAAGGATCTTCGTGCATTGTTTAAATCAGAATCAGGTTCTCAAGACAAGGATCGTTCTAATAGATTAAAGAGAATAAACCCTCGTTTCTTCATCTTCATCTTCATGAACAATGATGAACAGATGATGTTTTTTTCGCAGAACCGTTGGTATATGTCGACCACAAAGAGAACAGTGCAGCGATAGTTGAGTCTCCTCCTTCGCGGTGGATTGCGGTGGTTTGGGTCTAGGGTTGTCAGAGAGAGAAAATGAGGGGGAAAGAGAGTCTGAGACAATAACAGACAACAAGTTCACCGCTTTTTTAGTTGCTTCTCTTGTTAAGTGAGACAATTCATAGAGAACAAATTCACAGCAGAATGAAATTTTATTGAAAAGTTGTAATTTCTCCACTCACCGTGAAACCGGTGATGAATTTGTGTACACAACTGAACATTCATTAACGTATTTTAACGTATTGTTGGACTTCTTGTTCCTAATGTACGCAAACAAGTTCTCCACAGTTTGTTATTCAGATCTCTATTCGGTTATCTTTCCAAACTGCAACACACGATAAGTTTAAACTTTATAGTGTGTGATTTGACCAGGAAATGATTGGAGGTGATTTATACTTTTAATAATCTGTCACAGTTGTCAAATTCGTTGTGTGCATTCATAGTTTAGACAACAATCTGTGTGTGTCACATCCATCCTGTTTCAACATCATGAGGTAAAACCGGTTTCAACATCAAGGGTTGTTTTTCACCCTGTGTGAGCATTGGAAGCCTGACAAACAGTCTTGCAATTACGTCTTCAATCAAGACCGCATTGTTAATTTTAATGATGATTCGAAACATTCCGAATAACTAGCAGAAGAACCCGACACGTCTTCTATGATGATTCCAAACATTCACGAACCACAATGGACTCAGACTCATACTACTCACCCTCCCCTGAGGAAAAGTTTTCCCGACGACTCATGATAAAGAAGTTGGTTTGTGTTCATATCAGCGTTGCTTATCACCCTGTGTGAGCATTGTAAGCCCGGCCACTAGCAGAAGAACCCGACACGTCTTCTATGATGATTCGAAACATTCACGAACAACAATGGACTCAGACTCATTGTTGCGAATTTGGTTTCTTCGGTACAGGTTGATGAAACTGAAGCTGTTATTTCGGTTGTTCAGTAGTTTCGAGACGACGCGGCTTCTCCTTACAACTCTCATCAAATGCCACACCCTTCCTTTTATTCTGTAAATATTAAATAAAGAATAACACCATGCCCGTAACCCCGCGTTGATAGCTTCCATTTTATTACAGTCATACAACGCGCCTTTTTGTTCTTCAATCTTTGTTACTTGTTAATGTTTTATTTTTTTCTACTTTTAGAAAGGTTTGACCACCTCACGACTGTAAAATATCTCGTGTGATTGACACCTTAAATCCCTTAAATACTTTGAGAAAAATCTAATTGTCGAAGAATACGGGTCGTATAACAGTATACGACCAAGTAACTTATTTACACATGGTGTATACGGGCCGTATACTGTTATACGGCCCGTATAGAATTAAAAAAACTGACAAAGTCTGCTGGCACAGACTTTGTTAGTTTTTTAAATTTGTAGGTCCCTCGGAGGTTGAGGTTTAACCTATTCCTTGTTATGTCTAACACACTAGCAAGTGCGGAATCCAAGCTAGCATGCAAACCGAGATAGAACAAGCACAAACACAACACACAATCTTCAACGATTAACACCACTTGTATTAATGCGTATGAAAGGTTCGGTTACAATGCAATGTTTACAAATCAGTTTTGCAAACTCTCTCAGTGTGTGTGTTCTCTCTGAATGTCTCTCTCTATGTCTAACTTTCGAACTCTCTAACTGTCTACCGAAGTGAACACAACACATGGGTATATATATACCCGAACACAGTATGTCTGGTCGAAGGATCAGATAGATTGATCGAAAGATCATCTATCGATCTGAAACAGCTCGAAGGATCAACATGTACCTCGAAGGATGATATCCTTCGTGGTCCATCTATCGAAAGCTTATCTTTCGAGCTCATCGAAGGATCTAAACTATCCTTCGATGACACATCCTTCGACCCAAACATCTTTCAACCATTGTCTAACTGTTTGGCCAAGTCAAACCGGAGGATGGTTGACTTGGTCAAACTTACATCAATCTTACATCAAAGACATCGTTTTGTATCAAGAGTAAATACAGACAAAGTACAGACACAAGTGCACCAACAAACTCCCCCTTGGCTGTAGCTTTGTCTCGATCTTATAGCTTTGTCTCGATCTTAATTCTTGTAGGTCCTTCGTGTCTTCAATTCTTTGACGTCTTTTCAAGTCTTCAATGTCGGAGGATCTTTAAAGTCTTCACGTCTTGAAAGCAGAAAGTGTACCAACAAACTCCCCGTTTCAGGTAGGAAGTGTGTTGACAAACTCCCCCTTAACATAAGCTCCCCCTTGAGTTATGCTCGTGAAAGTCTTGATTTTTATGAATTGAGATCCTTGTGGTGTTGATGATGGTCAGCGGCAACTCGATCATCTTCATCATTTGAGTGCCTTCACGTCGTGTCTTCATTCCGAAGCTTGTCATCGACCATGTTCTCCTTGCCTTTAGAATCTGCACATGCAAGAAATCTAAACGCGTAATGAGAACAACTGCTTGGAATATAGTACCATAACAAATGACACACATGTGACCATTGTTTAAACAAACACCGTCCGACAGTTTGAAAGTTTTAACAAATTTTATCAATTTCAAGTTTTAACTTTCAACACTTGCAAATTTCGACCGTTTATGAAGATTCAGTCGTTTCGGTTTTCGTTCAGGTTTCAGGTAACGAAGACTCGAGTTCCAACATCGTACGATCGAAAATAAGATAGAAATAAAATCTTTTTGGCTTTTATAAAGTTTATATTAAAACACACATAAAATCTTTTTGGTATTTTATTTTATTTATTTATTTTTTTTTTTTTTGAATATTTCAAATGTAAAGACTGAAAGCAGTAAATAAATATATACAAAGATGCAGAAACTGAAAGCATTAAATAAATATTTACAGACATTCTTTTTGCGAGTTTCGAGGGTAAGAGAATCATATCAGTGTACGGTCATGTCAAAACGCTCTTGTTGTTCAGTTAATTAACATTAAGATAAGCATCCTATAACAATTATCGGTATTGTTGTCCACATAAGCTCAACTTATCAGATGTAATCATGGCGAGGGGATACGTTAAGGTATAATTTATACTTACCGACCGGTGTTCATCCACATCACGACACATTCCCGTATCAAGGTATGCACGAGGGTTCATCTTACCGGTGAGTATACCGATTATCATCTGTTTGACCGTATATGATGTGAGAAACTCACTTATTTTGATTTGAAAACAAGCCCTTTGTGATAGAATCACTTATTGATGAGGAACTTGATTTTCATATGCATGAGGGCACATGAGCAAGTCCGTGAACAGGTCAGTACTTTCGTACAGCAGAGAGACGAACTTGACTCCCGGAAAGAATTTGTGATATATTATCACTTATTTGTTTGGACATGTGATTGTTGATCACTTATTGAGGTCGAATGCAGTATGTACACGTATGTATGGTATCATGGAAGATCTAGACTTGCGTCCCCGTTATTTTTCGGAAAAAGATACAACCATGATACCCAGATGATAAGCAGCATAAAGACCGAATATTTCAGAACCTCGGCAATCTCTCAAACGAAATTTCGGTACTAAGACCATATGCCAATGAATGGTTCCCACCTGGTCTTCAGTCGATTTAAGTTTATATCACCCTGCACACTTTAAAATGATTGTGAGCCTACCGATACATCTTATATAGAGCTGCTTATCATTTTTCATTTTAGGTTTAAAGAGGTTTAGACAGACCACTGATGTACTATCATTTTCTCTTTTTCTCGCCAGGAAACTCATTTTTGTTTTTCTATTGTTTTTGTGTTTTTGAAATTTTTCGATGTTTTTGGATTTTTCAAACTTGGATTTACTCCCCCTAAAATCAACAAACTAAGACAAATTTAAAACACAAAGGTATTTACAAAAATGATTTTCCGATGTTGGTTTTATTCTTGCTTGACCTTAATGCCGTTTACCAGTAATAAATAGTCAAATCTTGATTTGTCAAATGCTTTGGTAAAAAGGTCGGCACGTTGGTCATCGGTGTGGACGTAAGCAACATCGATTAGCCTTTTCTCAAAGCAATCACGTATGAAGTGATACTTAATTTCGATGTGCTTAGTCTTTGAATGCTGCACAGGATTTTTAGTGATCTGTAAGGCAGCAGAATTATCAACGTAAATAGGAGTAGTTAGGAATTCAAAACCGTAGTCACGCATTTGTTGTTGAATCCATAGGACTTGGGAGCAACAACTTGAGGCAGCAATATATTCAGCTTCGCATGTTGATGTAGCGACGCACGTCTGCTTCTTGCACTGCCATGTGACTAGGCGATTTCCCAAAAACTGACATCCAGCCGTTGTGGATTTGCCGTAGATTTTGCATCCGCCAAAATCAGAATCACTGAATGCGATCAAGTCAAAGTTATTATCCATAGGGTACCATAGACCGGTGTCAGGATAACCCTTCAAATAACGAAAAATCCTTTTGACAGCTGCAAGATGTGAGGCCTTCGGGTTGACTTGATATCTGGCAAGCAGGCACGTTGGGTACATTATATCTGGTCTTGATGCTGTGAGGTACATAAGGGATCCGATCATCGCGCGGTAGTATGAGGGGCTAGTAGCTTCACCCTTCAAGTCTGGAGTAATTCCGTGATTTTGCGGCAATGGGGTACCGATGGGCGTTGCATCAGACATCTGGAACCGGCTCAAGATGTCACCAACATATTTAGTCTGATGGATGAATATCCCAGACTCGGTTTGTTGTACTTGTAGGCCCAAAAAGAAAGTCATTTCCCCCATAGCACTCATCTCGAATTTATCCTGCATTACACGCTCGAAATCCCTACACAAAACATCATTAGTAGAACCAAATATAATATCATCAACGTATACCTGTACCAGTAGAAGATCTCCATCTTGTTCTTTGATGAAAAGAGTACAATCGATAAGACCTCTGCGAAATCCATTTTCCAGCAGATAATTAGATAAGGTTGCGTACCAAGCTCGCGGTGCTTGATGTAGACCATAGAGAGCTTTGTTGAGCAACCAAACCCGATCGGGATGGATAGGATCTTCAAAACCTGGAGGCTGTTCGACGTACACCTCTTCTTCTACCACACCATGTAAGAATGCACTTTTCACGTCCATCTGGTATACCTTGAAACCTTTGAATGAGGCATAAGCCAGAAAAATCCGAATTGCTTCTAGACGTGCAACAGGTGCATACACTTCGTTGTAGTCGATCCCTTCTATCTGACGAAAACCTTGAACGACTAGCCTTGCTTTGTTTCGAATAACGACTCCACGGTCATCCTTTTTGCATTTAAACACCCAACGGGTACCAATCTTCTTGTAACCAGCAGGTTTCTCTACGAGTTTCCAGACACCAAGCTTCTGGAATTGTTGCAGTTCTTCCTGCATCGCTTCAACCCATGAGTTATCTTTCAAAGCATCTTTCCAAGTTCTTGGCTCTTCCTGTGAGACATAACACGCGAAAGACCAATCATTTTGTTGACCAGATTCTCTGATATCTGCATACAAGCCTGCATTGTTGTTGTTTCGCAACATGTTTCTTGTTTGAACGCCACTTTGTACATTTCCGATGATGTTTTGTTGAGGATGGGTGTTGTGAATCCTTGTTTCTGGATTATCTTGAACTGGAATATTTGTACCCAGATTGTTGAGATTGAGATCAACAATCAATTCAAGTCCCGGAATTGACGAAGAGGATGATGCAGTAGCTTCAGCTGTTCTAGGGACATCGACTGGAGGTGTACCCTCTGAAGTACCATGAACTGCTGTTGTTGGAGCTTCTTGATCTGCATCTAGAAATTCATCATCCTCTGAAGATTCGTTCAATTCGGAAGCATCGTGAAAATCCTCATTGTCGAGAGCATTATTGTTCACTGAAGATGGTTCTTGATTGACAAGAATTGGACGAACCAACGGTGAATCTGTTGCATTGTCGCTCTCGAAAAACATCCTTGCTGCAGCATTTTCTTCAACGGCTTCAACATTGATCGAATTGAAAAAGTCATCGTACTCAAACATCCAAGGCTGACCAGGACATTTGACTGGTAAAGTGTGCCTTTGTACTCTGACTTCAGACCATTCCTCGACCCTTTTAGTCTCTAGATTCCAGACTCTTAAGTTTGGGGTGGAATACCCAAGAAAGTATCCATCAATTGCTCTTGCCCCGAACTTTCCATTAGGATCGATTATTGTGCACGGAGCTCCAAACGGTTCAAGATATGACAAATCTGGTTTCCGTTTGTTAATAAGCTCAAAGCAGGTCTTGTTGTGCCTTTTGACTGTGAGGACTCGGTTCAACGTGTAACATGCAGATGCCACAGCTTCAGTCCAGAATGGAATCGACAATTGTGACTCTACCAACATAGTCCTAGCAGTCTCGATCAATGTGCGGTTCTTACGTTCCGCGACGCCATTCTGTTGAGGAGTATAAGCTGCACTAAATTCGTGAAGAATACCTTTTGAAGTGCAAAACTCCGCCATGGCATGATTTTTGAATTCAGTACCATTGTCGCTACGTATCCGCCTAACCTTCAAGTTATAGAGATTCTCAATCTGAATGATTAAGTTTTTGATAATACCGAAGGTTTCACTCTTATGTGCCATGAACGCCACCCAAGAAAATCTTGAATAATCATCAGTTATCACGAGGCAATATTGATCATTCCTAATACTTTTGTGCTTGACAGGACCGAACAAATCCATGTGCAAACGTTCAAGAGGAACAGCCACCGTGTTGACTTTCTTTGTAGGGTGTCGCTTCTTCGTTTGTTTTCCTTTCTGGCACGAGACACAGACGTCTTGAAGATGGAAGTTTTTAAGAGGAACACCATTCACCAATTCATTTGACACCAAATGATTCATTTTGCGTAAGTGAATGTGACCCATTCGCCTGTGCCAAGAGATTGTGTCTTTTTCTGTGGCTTTGGAAACGAAACAAGTTGCTTGAGCAGACGTTGTGATAGCTTGGCTCATATCAAGGACATACAAATCATTTATCCTTGGAGCCGACAAGAGAATCCATTCTTTTGGAATTTTGAAGCCGGGTTTCAGCACATAACATCCATTTGCATCAAAGTGTACTGAGAACTGCTTATCACAAATTTGAGAAACACTAAGAAGATTGTGATCAAGTTGTTGTACAAAGTTGATCTTATCAAAACTAACAACCCCGTTGGAAATCATTCCTTCACCCGTAATATATCCGCCTTTATCTCCAGCAAAAGCAACATAACCTCCTCTAATAGATTTGACGTCGTAGAGAAGCTTCATGTCGCCTGTCATGTGCCTGGATGCCCCATGTAACACCTCGAAAATTCACGTCCTATAATGTGTTGACACGTGTCATAAAGTTTGAACGTGTGAAAGAATGTTATAAAAGGACTAAAGTTGACAAACATGGAAAGTATGTGTTTATACGGATTCTAAGTGTCAACTGTGAATAAATATAATGAACATTAACCCTACACAATGTTCATACCTTCAAACGAATGAATCATGGATCATACGAAGCTAAAAGTGAGAGATTACAAACTACAGGGGTTAAATGTGTCAACATGTTAAAGATATACCTCTGAGTGACCTTTTGACAAACCCGAAGCTTTGTAAATGTAAATTATGCTCACTAGAATGCACGATTAAAATTTCATAAAGTTTCGTTATCGTATGAGAAAGTTGTGATCAAATTCGTGTGCGAGGGGTTAAAGCGTAAACATTGGAAATTAAGACTTATCGGGTAACCATAAAGTTACCCAAGGACTTAACAAAGTATGGTTATGTCTTAAGGCCCATAAAAGTCAAGTTAGAGGACTCGAAGTGCAAGAAAGCATGTTAAGATCAAGTGTAGAAGGATCAGGGACTAAAAGCGTCAAAAAGTGCATAAGTTTGCATTTTCGCGCATAACCTACGTTCTGAATACATCCGGACATCCAAAAATTTATGTAAGCATGACTACATTATATTTTAGTGTTCGCCTTAAGAAAAATCCATTCATCGCGTCATTTGGTTCGTTTTTCGCATTCGGGACCAGATTCGATGTATTAGCCGTTGTTTAATTCACAACCACACATTCTAACATGCTGAGTCAGCGGATAAGGATGGAATTTAGGCACCATGACTTTGCAACACATGTATGGATGGAATTTAAACACCTAAACACCATAACTTTGCAACACATGTACGGATGGGATTAAGGCACGTTTTCCAATGAAACGATCTTAACGGTTCGGGTATTCCTATAAATACCCCATGCCTTTCATTGTTTTAAAGCACTAGAATTCTGATTTGAGAGCTCTAAGTTGAAACCATTGTTTCATACCTGAGTTCTTGGATCGGGATTAGCATTCGGGGACCCTTCGTAAGTATTCTTTCGTTCTTTTCCTTATTTTATTGCTTTTCGAGTCAGAAAGTCAAACTTTGTTTGACTTTCAGCGTTGACCAGTAATGGTCAATGCGAAGTTCGTTTGAACTTCGCAACGTGATTGTAATCACGTTGGTTATAGTCCCTTGGGACTATGCCTACTGATTACCACGTTGTCTAGGGTCGTAGGGTAAGCGATCTAATAAATCGCCTATACCTTCGAACCCGACCCAGTTTGGTCGATCATTAGGATCCGACCAAATACATTAGGTGACCATAGTGTAGGGAATAACCTTCCGAGGTTATACCTTATGGTCACATCGTTCGAGTAGTTGTATGACAGGTAGTATATATGCCTTAGGTAAATGACCAAAATACCCCTACGGGGCTTAAATTGAGATTAAACTCGTTTTGGGCATAATGGAAGGTATCCTACTGATACCACAACATATTTAAGGCATATTAACTAAGGAAACCTGTAAATGACTCTTACGGATACCCGTTACGCTTCATGCGCGTTCGGTTCGGTTTATGAAACTAGTTTACATAAACTAGCCGAAACGGGTCAAACCTTATCGGTTTTATCTCAAAATCCAGAATGTGTTTAGTTTACCCATGTTATACAAGTCCCCAAACTTGTCGGGTCTAAATCACATTCTATTCCGGTCTTCGCGTAATCGTGCGTAAGAACCGTATATTCCCTTAAGACTAACCGGTCTAAGCTTAGGCTTAATTAAAGACCCGTTAGCATTCTAATTAATTATTATTTATACCATCATTCCAGACTAGAGCTTTCCGGTAAATTGTACCTACACTTACTTAAGTGACTACGGCTGAGTTATTAGATTCTTGCTATTTAAGACAGGAGCTAGCTCAGGTAAATACTCTTAACTTATTTTCCCTATACGGGCTTGGGATACGGTACTATAAAAGTACCGCTTGGTCGGGTGTATGTAGTCATTTAAATCGAATTGTGATTGATGTACTTACATAACCTGTTTAATATGTATTATTTTATTATTATTTGGTGTATGGCCTTTGGGGGTTAATGACCATGTCCCGGATATCCTTGGCATCATTTTACGAAATGGCCACGACCTAAGCACGGGGTGTAGGCATACACCTGACAGCTGCATTATGTAAAAACTGGTAATCCACTCCGAGGTATCATCCTTGTGGGCATTATACCGGAACTGGTAATCCACTTAGAGGATGATAGCCCGTGGGTATTATACCTGTGGCGTGTCAGTTAATCTAGTCCGGCCCTACAAACCGGCCCTAACGGACGACAAATAAGTAAAACTGTATACAAGATTATATATAAATAATTTTCCCAAGTTAAAAAGGTTAATGTTGCCTCTGTGCATTTTAATCAAAGTGTCGATATATTTTTGTGCCAAGTGCATTCAAACCAATTTACAAACTCTTTTCAAAATGAGTCGGTTGAGTGTATTTACCAGTGAAAACTGACGTATTTTCCAAAAGGGCTAAGTGACAGGTACTGAACGTAATTGGCTGGAAGCTCAGGGCGCTAATAAGGAATCTTGCAAGTTCTAGGCGTCTAAAGTCTGTTGAACAAATGATATGTTTTAAGATCCGCCTGTGGATCCTTTACTTCCGTTGTAATACTGAATATTACTTCATATTCGGAATGTAATAATAAATATCTTTTGCTTCCGCTGTGCATTCATATATATTGTGTTGTTTGACTATCATGTTGCCAACCACGTCACGATACTCCCCCACCGGGCCCACCGGTGACACGTGGAAAGTCGGGGTGTGACAGGTTGGTATCAGAGCCAACACTGAGTGAATTAAACACTAGTCTTTTGTGTTTAATCTCAGTTACACAATTGCACATTCTTGAGTCTAGACAAGAACATAGGAAAAATCCAAATTTGTTTCATTTTACCTCATTTGGTTCCTTTGTTATTTTTCTGATTAGCCCTTGCATGGGCAAGTCAATTGCTATAGAAGTCCCGTTTAGGGCAACCATATACTTGTTAAATTTTAAAGGAACGATTATATTTAAAGTATCATTCCTATATTATAAGATCTACCATTATAATAAAATGGCAAAATTTAAAAAGGGACAAAACCTAGCCATGTGTCACATTAAGACAGGGCCAAGATGGTAGTTCCATAATTAAATTCAGATCCTTGTTAACAGTTCAATTTAGGATTGCTCTGCGTTAATTATTAAAAAGAATCTAAAAGGTAAAACCTAGCCTAAATGTCACGGCATACAAGGCCAAGATGGTAGAACCTATTCAAGAGATTCAAATCCTTATTAAAAATATGAAAGCATATTAACATGCTCGACAAAATGTGATATGATAAAATCACATA
Organism: Helianthus tuberosus; assembly: GCA_030545235.1. NCBI lineage: Eukaryota > Viridiplantae > Streptophyta > Magnoliopsida > Asterales > Asteraceae > Helianthus > Helianthus tuberosus. Next base: position 14,415,308 of record CM060362.1, on the reverse strand, counting down.
AGTCATTTTGGGATATACTAAATTTCCTTATTTATATAATCATCCCTTATGGATGAAGTGCCCACGGGCTATAACTAACGTCCTCTGGGACTAAAGACAGTGGTAGCCTACAACTCCCTGTCAAGAAAAAGGTAATGAACTTTGATTCAAACCTTGAAGCCTCGATTCTATAAAATCAAGGCCTATAAATTAAACTTGTCTAAGTGACTAGGCCTTTTGTGCTATTATTAACTTATAATTTAGGAGTATAATAAATATCCTGAATAATTATATATTTATCAAAATTAACCAATATGTATATTAAAAACATGGTTAATAAATCGTTCAAAAAGATAAAATTGTTTAGACTTCCGTAAAAACCTTGTCCTTGTTTAATTTTTATGTAGCAATTAAAACTACATGGCGGGTTCGGAAGAAGGGAATAGTCACCCTCTGGAAAATCGCGATGATGAAAGGATTAATATAACCAGAGGAGAACTTCGTACATTGATTGACTCAGCTGTATCTAAAGCTGTGAAGGAGCAATTCCAGGAGTATAGTGAGACATATAGTAAAGCCTCATCTGTACCCCACCCTAAATCCATCCCTAAAACTCCTCCAGAGCCTGATAACAAGCCGCCCTCAAAGAAAGATGACGATCGACATTCATCTAATGAACACAGTGTTCCATCCAAGAGAATAGTGTTCGATAATGAACCGCATACCAAATCCTGTAACTATAAGTACTTTGTTTCCTGCAAGCCCCGAGATTTTACTGGGGAAAAAGGGGCAGTTGATTGTATGATTTGGTTGGATGAAATGGACACAGTTGTCGATATCAGCGGTTGCGCTGAAAGGGATGTCGTGAAGTACGTATCCCAATCGTTCAAAGGAGAGGCACTGGCATGGTGGAAGTCTCTCATTCAAGCTGCTGGGAAGATTCCGCTCTACAGCATGTCATGGGAACAGTTTGTTATTATCATTAAGGAGAATTACTGCCCTCAACACGAGGTTGAGGGGATTGAGTCAGATTTCTTATCTTTGGTGATGACAAACTTAGATTGTCAAGCTTACCTCACCAGTTTTAATACCCTGTCCAGACTGGTCCCTTACCTTGTAACACCAGAGCCCAAGCGAATTGCACGCTTCATTGGGGGTTTACCCCCAGAAATCAAAGCCAGTGTTAAGGCTTCAAGACCTACTACATTTAGGTCAGTAACTGACCTCTCTCTGTCCCTTACTTTAGATGCGGTCAGGCTAAGGTCGCTAAAGAAATCTGAAGAAAGTAAGAATAAGCGTGAGGATGATAACTCACGAGGATCTGAGAAGAAACACAAGGGAAACACTGACTCTGAGAGGTCTGGGTCTGGAAAGAATGGTCAGCGGACAGAGGATAAGCCAAGGTGCTCGACTTGCCAAAAACGCCACTTTGGAAAATGCAGAATAGAGTCCAATTCTAAATCAGGACCACCTGCATGTGGGATATGCAAGTCTAGGGAGCACAAGACTGTTGATTGCGGGAAGATTAAAGATGCTACCTGCTACAACTGCAACGAGAAAGGGCACATAAAGACCAACTGCCCTAAGTACGCGAGGAAGCCCGAGTAGGCCGAGAGAACAAACGCACGAGTTGTCAGGATGAACGCCCAAGAGAAGGTGCAGAATAATAATAGTATAGTATGTACCTTTCCTTATCAAACAGTTTATGCAGAAACTTATTTGATATTGGCACATATAAATATATTATGAACAAAATAAATGTTGGAAACTGTTGTCCCCGTCTGATTAAGACCCCGGTCATTTAATACGATGTAGAAATTGGCCGATGATACTTTAGAAAATGCTCCAACAAATCCTATATTGATATTTATTATCTATTAGAAATCACTCTTTCTCATACCTTATAGCAAACGTCTGGTTGCATACATAAGGACTCAATATAGTGATAAAAATCGATTAGTTGCCTTAAAAAAAAAAATTAAGCCCATATTGTGGGTGATAAGAAGCAATTAACTATCAAGACTCCTTACGAGACAACTCTCAAAATTTCACGTATCCGTGCGATTAATTAATATTAAACATAAAAAAATGGTGGAACTGGCCGTCCCCGGAATCGAACCTGGGTCTAGGCCGGCCGCACCCTTTCGCGCGCCTAGCCAACTGAGCTAGGTGCCTAGTTTGTGAAACTTCCATTATTAATTAGATATAAGCACTTGTACAATAAACTTCCTTATCATTTATCATTGATAATTTCTGCTAAGTGTCCTGTTTTTAATACAGGCAATAATAAATCTTCATGAACCATAAAATTAGCAAAAAAATTTTATTATCATCCACAAGGTATAACTACCAAGGAAACCATAGTAACCGATTCTTATAGATCGGCAAGGAATCCTTCCGAAAATCTAAGAGCACCCTTTCTCTGCATAGAGTACGACAACATATGTTATTTTAATTATTTTCTCATTGTTTTCTATCGCCTGCGAATGCCAAACTATGTTTGATTAAAGTGTCATATGAGGATTGGCGTATCCTAGTGTGTCCCATAGATTATTTCCATGTCTGATCAGCATGGAGGTTTAATGCATGGAACCACAAAGATATCCCAATGATCATATGGTACTAAAGTCAACTAATGGCATTCAAAGAAGATATCCATAATATAATTGTCCAAGTAAATATTCCCGATTAAGGAATTCGTGGACTAGTAACATAAATATGTCATTTTTTTTCACAAGCAATGATGGATGAACTGGAGCTTGAGATATGGAAAATCTCTGTAACCTCCTTGTATGTTGGTCATCTTCTTCTAAGTTTACCCTGTTTGCCCCCTGGAGACAGGTGGAGTTAAGATTAACATCCCACTTTGGGTTAGAGTGTTGTAAGAACTCCATGTTGATTATGGAATAACCGAAAACCTGATTAAGTAAATTTTAAGATAGAAGATTCATAGCCTAACTCAATATCTTGAGAATTCGGTATAGGAAATTTGGAAAGACGGTTCATTTTGCTAAGGCATTGTTTACCGCAACCCTAATTAGGCGACGATTAAGAATCGCCATCAGCTGCCCAAAATCGTCGAATTGTTCGACTAACTGTAAAGATTAGCTATTCCGTAAGATTAATTTGGAGCAATGGTTGGAATAATCACCTCACCTTAAGATAAGCTTTCCTATAATAACTGCCATATAAGTATCAAGGTGGCTCCTTGGAGACCTTGTATAAATGGCATGTTAAACGTTTATTGTTAGGACAATAGATTGGTAAGTCCAATTATAAGGATCTGAACGTTGCCCAGGAAACAACAAATAAGATCATATAAATCCGTACTCGATTGTAAGTTGCCATTATTAGGCAGAGAATACTTCCTTTATTTCAGTAAATCTCGGGTCGAGATTTATTTTAAGGGGGTGAGGATGTAACACCTCGAAAATTCACGTCCTATAATGTGTTGACACGTGTCATAAAGTTTGAACGTGTGAAAGAATGTTATAAAAGGACTAAAGTTGACAAACATGGAAAGTATGTGTTTATACGGATTCTAAGTGTCAACTGTGAATAAATATAATGAACATTAACCCTACACAATGTTCATACCTTCAAACGAATGAATCATGGATCATACGAAGCTAAAAGTGAGAGATTACAAACTACAGGGGTTAAATGTGTCAACATGTTAAAGATATACCTCTGAGTGACCTTTTGACAAACCCGAAGCTTTGTAAATGTAAATTATGCTCACTAGAATGCACGATTAAAATTTCATAAAGTTTCGTTATCGTATGAGAAAGTTGTGATCAAATTCGTGTGCGAGGGGTTAAAGCGTAAACATTGGAAATTAAGACTTATCGGGTAACCATAAAGTTACCCAAGGACTTAACAAAGTATGGTTATGTCTTAAGGCCCATAAAAGTCAAGTTAGAGGACTCGAAGTGCAAGAAAGCATGTTAAGATCAAGTGTAGAAGGATCAGGGACTAAAAGCGTCAAAAAGTGCATAAGTTTGCATTTTCGCGCATAACCTACGTTCTGAATACATCCGGACATCCAAAAATTTATGTAAGCATGACTACATTATATTTTAGTGTTCGCCTTAAGAAAAATCCATTCATCGCGTCATTTGGTTCGTTTTTCGCATTCGGGACCAGATTCGATGTATTAGCCGTTGTTTAATTCACAACCACACATTCTAACATGCTGAGTCAGCGGATAAGGATGGAATTTAGGCACCATGACTTTGCAACACATGTATGGATGGAATTTAAACACCTAAACACCATAACTTTGCAACACATGTACGGATGGGATTAAGGCACGTTTTCCAATGAAACGATCTTAACGGTTCGGGTATTCCTATAAATACCCCATGCCTTGCATTGTTTTAAAGCACTAGAATTCTGATTTGAGAGCTCTAAGTTGAAACCATTGTTTCATACCTGAGTTCTTGGATCGGGATTAGCATTCGGGGACCCTTCGTAAGTATTCTTTCGTTCTTTTCCTTATTTTATTGCTTTTCGAGCCAGAAAGTCAAACTTTGTTTGACTTTCAGCGTTGACCAGTAATGGTCAATGCGAAGTTCGTTTGAACTTCGCAACGTGATTGTAATCACGTTGGTTATAGTCCCTTGGGACTATGCCTACTGATTACCACGTTGTCTAGGGTCGTAGGGTAAGCGATCTAATAAATCGCCTATACCTTCGAACCCGACCCAGTTTGGTCGATCATTAGGATCCGACCAAATACATTAGGTGACCATAGTGTAGGGAATAACCTTCCGAGGTTATACCTTATGGTCACATCGTTCGAGTAGTTGTATGACAGGTAGTATATATGCCTTAGGTAAATGACCAAAATACCCCTACGGGGCTTAAATTGAGATTAAACTCGTTTTGGGCATAATGGAAGGTATCCTACTGATACCACAACATATTTAAGGCATATTAACTAAGGAAACCTGTAAATGACTCTTACGGATACCCGTTACGCTTCATGCGCGTTCGGTTCGGTTTATGAAACTAGTTTACATAAACTAGCCGAAACGGGTCAAACCTTATCGGTTTTATCTCAAAATCCAGAATGTGTTTAGTTTACCCATGTTATACAAGTCCCCAAACTTGTCGGGTCTAAATCACATTCTATTCCGGTCTTCGCGTAATCGTGCGTAAGAACCGTATATTCCCTTAAGACTAACCGGTCTAAGCTTAGGCTTAATTAAAGACCCGTTAGCATTCTAATTAATTATTATTTATACCATCATTCCAGACTAGAGCTTTCCGGTAAATTGTACCTACGCTTACTTAAGTGACTACGGCTGAGTTATTAGATTCTTGCTATTTAAGACAGGAGCTAGCTCAGGTAAATACTCTTAACTTATTTTCCCTATACGGGCTTGGGATACGGTACTATAAAAGTACCGCTTGGTCGGGTGTATGTAGTCATTTAAATCGAATTGTGATTGATGTACTTACATAACCTGTTTAATATGTATTATTTTATTATTATTTGGTGTATGGCCTTTGGGGGTTAATGACCATGTCCCGGATATCCTTGGCATCATTTTACGAAATGGCCACGACCTAAGCACGGGGTGTAGGCATACACCTGACAGCTGCATTATGTAAAAACTGGTAATCCACTCCGAGGTATCATCCTTGTGGGCATTATACCGGAACTGGTAATCCACTTAGAGGATGATAGCCCGTGGGTATTATACCTGTGGCGTGTCAGTTAATCTAGTCCGGCCCTACAAACCGGCCCTAACGGACGACAAATAAGTAAAACTGTATACAAGATTATATATAAATAATTTTCCCAAGTTAAAAAGGTTAATGTTGCCTCTGTGCATTTTAATCAAAGTGTCGATATATTTTTGTGCCAAGTGCATTCAAACCAATTTACAAACTCTTTTCAAAATGAGTCGGTTGAGTGTATTTACCAGTGAAAACTGACGTATTTTCCAAAAGGGCTAAGTGACAGGTACTGAACGTAATTGGCTGGAAGCTCAGGGCGCTAATAAGGAATCTTGCAAGTTCTAGGCGTCTAAAGTCTGTTGAACAAATGATATGTTTTAAGATCCGCCTGTGGATCCTTTACTTCCGTTGTAATACTGAATATTACTTCATATTCGGAATGTAATAATAAATATCTTTTTCTTCCGCTGTGCATTCATATATATTGTGTTGTTTGACTATCATGTTGCCAACCACGTCACGATACTCCCCCACCGGGCCCACCGGTGACACGTGGATAGTCGGGGTGTGACAGGTTGGTATCAGAGCCAACACTGAGTGAATTAAACACTAGTCTTTTGTGTTTAATCTCAGTTACACAATTGCACATTCTTGAGTCTAGACAAGAACATAGGAAAAATCCAAATTTGTTTCATTTTACCTCATTTGGTTCCTTTGTTATTTTTCTGATTAGCCCTTGCATGGGCAAGTCAATTGCTATAGAAGTCCCGTTTAGGGCAACCATATACTTGTTAAATTTTAAAGGAACGATTATATTTAAAGTATCATTCCTATATTATAAGATCTACCATTATAATAAAATGGCAAAATTTAAAAAGGGACAAAACCTAGCCATGTGTCACATTAAGACAGGGCCAAGATGGTAGTTCCATAATTAAATTCAGATCCTTGTTAACAGTTCAATTTAGGATTGCTCTGCGTTAATTATTAAAAAGAATCTAAAAGGTAAAACCTAGCCTAAATGTCACGGCATACAAGGCCAAGATGGTAGAACCTATTCAAGAGATTCAAATCCTTATTAAAAATATGAAAGCATATTAACATGCTCGACAAAATGTGATATGATAAAATCACATAAGTCATTTTGGGATATACTAAATTTCCTTATTTATATAATCATCCCTTATGGATGAAGTGCCCACGGGCTATAACTAACGTCCTCTGGGACTAAAGACAGTGGTAGCCTACAACTCCCTGTCAAGAAAAAGGTAATGAACTTTGATTCAAACCTTGAAGCCTCGATTCTATAAAATCAAGGCCTATAAATTAAACTTGTCTAAGTGACTAGGCCTTTTGTGCTATTATTAACTTATAATTTAGGAGTATAATAAATATCCTGAATAATTATATATTTATCAAAATTAACCAATATGTATATTAAAAACATGGTTAATAAATCGTTCAAAAAGATAAAATTGTTTAGACTTCCGTAAAAACCTTGTCCTTGTTTAATTTTTATGTAGCAATTAAAACTACATGGCGGGTTCGGAAGAAGGGAATAGTCACCCTCTGGAAAATCGCGATGATGAAAGGATTAATATAACCAGAGGAGAACTTCGTACATTGATTGACTCAGCTGTATCTAAAGCTGTGAAGGAGCAATTCCAGGAGTATAGTGAGACATATAGTAAAGCCTCATCTGTACCCCACCCTAAATCCATCCCTAAAACTCCTCCAGAGCCTGATAACAAGCCGCCCTCAAAGAAAGATGACGATCGACATTCATCTAATGAACACAGTGTTCCATCCAAGAGAATAGTGTTCGATAATGAACCGCATACCAAATCCTGTAACTATAAGTACTTTGTTTCCTGCAAGCCCCGAGATTTTACTGGGGAAAAAGGGGCAGTTGATTGTATGATTTGGTTGGATGAAATGGACACAGTTGTCGATATCAGCGGTTGCGCTGAAAGGGATGTCGTGAAGTACGTATCCCAATCGTTCAAAGGAGAGGCACTGGCATGGTGGAAGTCTCTCATTCAAGCTGCTGGGAAGATTCCGCTCTACAGCATGTCATGGGAACAGTTTGTTATTATCATTAAGGAGAATTACTGCCCTCAACACGAGGTTGAGGGGATTGAGTCAGATTTCTTATCTTTGGTGATGACAAACTTAGATTGTCAAGCTTACCTCACCAGTTTTAATACCCTGTCCAGACTGGTCCCTTACCTTGTAACACCAGAGCCCAAGCGAATTGCACGCTTCATTGGGGGTTTACCCCCAGAAATCAAAGCCAGTGTTAAGGCTTCAAGACCTACTACATTTAGGTCAGTAACTGACCTCTCTCTGTCCCTTACTTTAGATGCGGTCAGGCTAAGGTCGCTAAAGAAATCTGAAGAAAGTAAGAAGAAGCGTGAGGATGATAACTCACGAGGATCTGAGAAGAAACACAAGGGAAACACTGACTCTGAGAGGTCTGGGTCTGGAAAGAATGGTCAGCGGACAGAGGATAAGCCAAGGTGCTCGACTTGCCAAAAACGCCACTTTGGAAAATGCAGAATAGAGTCCAATTCTAAATCAGGACCACCTGCATGTGGGATATGCAAGTCTAGGGAGCACAAGACTGTTGATTGCGGGAAGATTAAAGATGCTACCTGCTACAACTGCAACGAGAAAGGGCACATAAAGACCAACTGCCCTAAGTACGCGAGGAAGCCCGAGTAGGCCGAGAGAACAAACGCACGAGTTGTCAGGATGAACGCCCAAGAGAAGGTGCAGAATAATAATAGTATAGTATGTACCTTTCCTTATCAAACAGTTTATGCAGAAACTTATTTGATATTGGCACATATAAATATATTATGAAAAAAATAAATGTTGGAAACTGTTGTCCCCGTCTGATTAAGACCCCGGTCATTTAATACGATGTAGAAATTGGCCGATGATACTTTAGAAAATGCTCCAACAAATCCTATATTGATATTTATTATCTATTAGAAATCACTCTTTCTCATACCTTATAGCAAACGTCTGGTTTCATACATAAGGACTCAATATAGTGATAAAAATCGATTAGTTGCCTTAAAAAAAAAAAATTAAGCCCATATTGTGGGTGATAAGAAGCAATTAACTATCAAGACTCCTTACGAGACAACTCTCAAAATTTCACGTATCCGTGCGATTAATTAATATTAAACATAAAAAAATGGTGGAACTGGCCGTCCCCGGAATCGAACCTGGGTCTAGGCCGGCCGCACCCTTTCGCGCGCCTAGCCAACTGAGCTAGGTGCCTAGTTTGTGAAACTTCCATTATTAATTAGATATAAGCACTTGTACAATAAACTTCCTTATCATTTATCATTGATAATTTCTGCTAAGTGTCCTGTTTTTAATACAGGCAATAATAAATCTTCATGAACCATAAAATTAGCAAAAAAATTTTATTATCATCCACAAGGTATAACTACCAAGGAAACCATAGTAACCGATTCTTATAGATCGGCAAGGAATCCTTCCGAAAATCTAAGAGCACCCTTTCTCTGCATAGAGTACGACAACATATGTTATTTTAATTATTTTCTCATTGTTTTCTATCGCCTGCGAATGCCAAACTATGTTTGATTAAAGTGTCATATGAGGATTGGCGTATCCTAGTGTGTCCCATAGATTATTTCCATGTCTGATCAGCATGGAGGTTTAATGCATGGAACCACAAAGATATCCCAATGATCATATGGTACTAAAGTCAACTAATGGCATTCAAAGAAGATATCCATAATATAATTGTCCAAGTAAATATTCCCGATTAAGGAATTCGTGGACTAGTAACATAAATATGTCATTTTTTTTCACAAGCAATGATGGATGAACTGGAGCTTGAGATATGGAAAATCTCTGTAACCTCCTTGTATGTTGGTCATCTTCTTCTAAGTTTACCCTGTTTGCCCCCTGGAGACAGGTGGAGTTAAGATTAACATCCCACTTTGGGTTAGAGTGTTGTAAGAACTCCATGTTGATTATGGAATAACCGAAAACCTGATTAAGTAAATTTTAAGATAGAAGATTCATAGCCTAACTCAATATCTTGAGAATTCGGTATAGGAAATTTGGAAAGACGGTTCATTTTGCTAAGGCATTGTTTACCGCAACCCTAATTAGGCGACGATTAAGAATCGCCATCAGCTGCCCAAAATCGTCGAATTGTTCGACTAACTGTAAAGATTAGCTATTCCGTAAGATTAATTTGGAGCAATGGTTGGAATAATCACCTCACCTTAAGATAAGCTTTCCTATAATAACTGCCATATAAGTATCAAGGTGGCTCCTTGGAGACCTTGTATAAATGGCATGTTAAACGTTTATTGTTAGGACAATAGATTGGTAAGTCCAATTATAAGGATCTGAACGTTGCCCAGGAAACAACAAATAAGATCATATAAATCCGTACTCGATTGTAAGTTGCCATTATTAGGCAGAGAATACTTCCTTTATTTCAGTAAATCTCGGGTCGAGATTTATTTTAAGGGGGTGAGGATGTAACACCTCGAAAATTCACGTCCTATAATGTGTTGACACGTGTCATAAAGTTTGAACGTGTGAAAGAATGTTATAAAAGGACTAAAGTTGACAAACATGGAAAGTATGTGTTTATACGGATTCTAAGTGTCAACTGTGAATAAATATAATGAACATTAACCCTACACAATGTTCATACCTTCAAACGAATGAATCATGGATCATACGAAGCTAAAAGTGAGAGATTACAAACTACAGGGGTTAAATGTGTCAACATGTTAAAGATATACCTCTGAGTGACCTTTTGACAAACCCGAAGCTTTGTAAATGTAAATTATGCTCACTAGAATGCACGATTAAAATTTCATAAAGTTTCGTTATCGTATGAGAAAGTTGTGATCAAATTCGTGTGCGAGGGTTAAAGCGTAAACATTGGAAATTAAGACTTATCGGGTAACCATAAAGTTACCCAAGGACTTAACAAAGTATGGTTATGTCTTAAGGCCCATAAAAGTCAAGTTAGAGGACTCGAAGTGCAAGAAAGCATGTTAAGATCAAGTGTAGAAGGATCAGGGACTAAAAGCGTCAAAAAGTGCATAAGTTTGCATTTTCGCGCATAACCTACGTTCTGAATACATCCGGACATCCAAAAATTTATGTAAGCATGACTACATTATATTTTAGTGTTCGCCTTAAGAAAAATCCATTCATCGCGTCATTTGGTTCGTTTTTCGCATTCGGGACCAGATTCGATGTATTAGCCGTTGTTTAATTCACAACCACACATTCTAACATGCTGAGTCAGCGGATAAGGATGGAATTTAGGCACCATGAATTTGCAACACATGTATGGATGGAATTTAAACACCTAAACACCATAACTTTGCAACACATGTACGGATGGGATTAAGGCACGTTTTCCAATGAAACGATCTTAACGGTTCGGGTATTCCTATAAATACCCCATGCCTTGCATTGTTTTAAAGCACTAGAATTCTGATTTGAGAGCTCTAAGTTGAAACCATTGTTTCATACCTGAGTTCTTGGATCGGGATTAGCATTCGGGGACCCTTCGTAAGTATTCTTTCGTTCTTTTCCTTATTTTATTGCTTTTCGAGTCAGAAAGTCAAACTTTGTTTGACTTTCAGCGTTGACCAGTAATGGTCAATGCGAAGTTCGTTTGAACTTCGCAACGTGATTGTAATCACGTTGGTTATAGTCCCTTGGGACTATGCCTACTGATTACCACGTTGTCTAGGGTCGTAGGGTAAGCGATCTAATAAATCGCCTATACCTTCGAACCCGACCCAGTTTGGTCGATCATTAGGATCCGACCAAATACATTAGGTGACCATAGTGTAGGGAATAACCTTCCGAGGTTATACCTTATGGTCACATCGTTCGAGTAGTTGTATGACAGGTAGTATATATGCCTTAGGTAAATGACCAAAATACCCCTACGGGGCTTAAATTGAGATTAAACTCGTTTTGGGCATAATGGAAGGTATCCTACTGATACCACAACATATTTAAGGCATATTAACTAAGGAAACCTGTAAATGACTCTTACGGATACCCGTTACGCTTCATGCGCGTTCGGTTCGGTTTATGAAACTAGTTTACATAAACTAGCCGAAACGGGTCAAACCTTATCGGTTTTATCTCAAAATCCAGAATGTGTTTAGTTTACCCATGTTATACAAGTCCCCAAACTTGTCGGGTCTAAATCACATTCTATTCCGGTCTTCGCGTAATCGTGCGTAAGAACCGTATATTCCCTTAAGACTAACCGGTCTAAGCTTAGGCTTAATTAAAGACCCGTTAGCATTCTAATTAATTATTATTTATACCATCATTCCAGACTAGAGCTTTCCGGTAAATTGTACCTACGCTTACTTAAGTGACTACGGCTGAGTTATTAGATTCTTGCTATTTAAGACAGGAGCTAGCTCAGGTAAATACTCTTAACTTATTTTCCCTATACGGGCTTGGGATACGGTACTATAAAAGTACCGCTTGGTCGGGTGTATGTAGTCATTTAAATCGAATTGTGATTGATGTACTTACATAACCTGTTTAATATGTATTATTTTATTATTATTTGGTGTATGGCCTTTGGGGGTTAATGACCATGTCCCGGATATCCTTGGCATCATTTTACGAAATGGCCACGACCTAAGCACGGGGTGTAGGCATACACCTGACAGCTGCATTATGTAAAAACTGGTAATCCACTCCGAGGTATCATCCTTGTGGGCATTATACCGGAACTGGTAATCCACTTAGAGGATGATAGCCCGTGGGTATTATACCTGTGGCGTGTCAGTTAATCTAGTCCGGCCCTACAAACCGGCCCTAACGGACGACAAATAAGTAAAACTGTATACAAGATTATATATAAATAATTTTCCCAAGTTAAAAAGGTTGATGTTGCCTCTGTGCATTTTAATCAAAGTGTCGATATATTTTTGTGCCAAGTGCATTCAAACCAATTTACAAACTCTTTTCAAAATGAGTCGGTTGAGTGTATTTACCAGTGAAAACTGACGTATTTTCCAAAAGGGCTAAGTGACAGGTACTGAACGTAATTGGCTGGAAGCTCAGGGCGCTAATAAGGAATCTTGCAAGTTCTAGGCGTCTAAAGTCTGTTGAACAAATGATATGTTTTAAGATCCGCCTGTGGATCCTTTACTTCCGTTGTAATACTGAATATTACTTCATATTCGGAATGTAATAATAAATATCTTTTGCTTCCGCTGTGCATTCATATATATTGTGTTGTTTGACTATCATGTTGCCAACCACGTCACGATACTCCCCCACCGGGCCCACCGGTGACACGTGGAAAGTCGGGGTGTGACAGGTTGGTATCAGAGCCAACACTGAGTGAATTAAACACTAGTCTTTTGTGTTTAATCTCAGTTACACAATTGCACATTCTTGAGTCTAGACAAGAACATAGGAAAAATCCAAATTTGTTTCATTTTACCTCATTTGGTTCCTTTGTTATTTTTCTGATTAGCCCTTGCATGGGCAAGTCAATTGCTATAGAAGTCCCCCTGAATTTGTGGTTATTTTAGGTTTCCATGTCTGTTGAAATTTACCAGTTTGATTGTTTGAAAGTTTAACTTCGTGATTGTTTGAAGTTTTTGAAAATTTTGAACTTTCTGGTTTAACTGGAACCGTTTGTTTTTGAACCACTTCATTTTTAAGTGCCTTTTCAACCACCTTGACTTGTTGGCGTTTCTGTTTCTTTTCCCTTTCTCTTACAAGTCGGGGATCTTGTTTTATAGAAACAGATCGCTTTTGGTGATTGTGTTCACGGGGATCATCTTCTTTTGCTTTTAACTTATGAAGATACGGGCAATTTCTGACAATGTGCCCAATTGTACCACATTCAAAACATGATCTTCGTTCAACAAACCCCGAAGTATCATGTGATTGTCTTACCGATGATGAACTTTGTGATCCCGAGGTACTAGGTTTTGAACTACTTGGTTCATTCCTTTTCATCACAGTTGCTTTCTTGACAAAATCTAAATTAGATTGATTTTCAAACGTTGCAATTTTGTCCGTTCCCTTAGATTTCACAAAGTTCACATTCCTTTTCTTCTTCTGATCCGACTTCCTTTGAATTTGAGTCGGTGTTTTACCTCTTGGTTTGGTATGATTTTGCTGTTTTTGCACTGTTGGTAATTTCTGATTGCCAAATTGTTTTCTAACTTCAGCCTTTGGGATAGGAGGGCACTGTGTTACCACAACGTGTGATCCTTTCTTACCCAGAAACTTACTTGTCGAATTCTCAAAGACTTTACTGATTAGGGATTGATTTACATTCTTAATCGGAAAATCTTTGTCAGAATAAATTTTATTATCACCAACAAGAGTATACAGCAAATCCACACTCTCCGACTCTTTTGTAGACGTGGACTCGGTTGCAACAGTCTTAGCGGGTTTTGCAGGAGGATCACACAGAATATGATTCTCAAGAGGTATGTCCTCTTCTTTTATCACCGCATCAGACTTTGCTGAATCAGTATCATCAGATTCATCATCAGAAGAATCAGCATCCTCAATCACAACTGGAGGATCCTGATTCTGTTCAGCAGTTACAAATGTATCCGCTGACACATCTGAATCGGATGATACTTCTTTCTTGTATCCGAGCCCTGTTGCAAATTCCTCAACGTCCAAAGGAACAGATGGTTCAAAATGAGTTCTATACTCCTCATCAGGCAGTGCATCAAAATTGTTTCTCACGGGTGGTGGACATTTCTTGTAACCTATGCATGTGACATCCCGTTTCTCTTTCTGAACATCAATGATGTGATCCAACACATAGCTAGAGCTCAAATAACTGTCTAACTTGAGTCGGATCGCCTCACTTTCTGTTTTAACACAAGCCATTTCCTTTTGCATTACCTCAAGACGAGTTATATAAAGGTTAATGTCAGTTTGTTTTCTGGAAACCATTTTTGTCAGCTCTGTTTTATCTTTCTTTAACGTTTCAATCATTGACTTAAATCCCTTTTCATGGTTTTCATAAAACATGTTGGCTTCTGTGCACTTGGAAAGATCAACGGTCAACTTTTGATTGTGGATGAATGTCACATCATATTTCTCTTGCAAAGCCTCGTGTTTGCTTTGCAATTCACACCACTTATCACTCAAAGACACATGTTTGTCTTGCAAGTCAAACAAACTAGCTTGTAAAGCATCATGTTTGCCTTGCAACTCAGACATGTTTGCATCCAAATCAGCACATCTAACATGCAATCTATCACAATTATCACAAATAGTAGCAGTGGGTTCATCGACACATACCTGACTTGATGAACTGTCGACATTAGCCATAAAGGCTGAATGGAGAGAAGACGAAGAATAAGCAGCTTGATCCACCAAAATAGATCTTCTTTGAATTCCTGCTGCAGTTTCTTCCAAAAGCTCATCTGCATCGATTGACGCATTTGATGTCTCATCCACATGATCATCACCTGAGCTCGAGGATTCTTCATCCGAACTTCTGCTGTAACCAGAAGAGTCTTCATCCTCAGAAGAGTCACCACCATTGGCGGAAGATTCTCCACCACTGGCGTGATTAAGATCCTTGACAATCTCAGCAAAACACGCTGTTCCATCCGGACCATCATTTCCCAACTGTAGTGACCAGTCACAACCTTCATCTACTTGATCCACAAGTGTCTGGTTGGCATTTGATGGTCCTGCTTGGCTTTGGTTGTTGACAGGTATCAGCGTACGAACATTGTTCCTGTTCTGGTTCTGCTGGTTGCCTTGGTTTCTGAAAGGATTCTGGTTTCCATGCTGAGCTGGTCTTGTGCATTCCCTTTTGAAATGACCCCGTTCACCACAGTTAAAGCACTTTACAGCTTGCTTGTCGAACCCATACTTGGTGTCTTTCTTGCTTTCCAAGCTGGTTCTTCCAGTTCTTTCCATGAAATCTTTTGCTCTCCTTACAGCACTGGCGAAAGCCCATTTGATGTCCATCAAATCCATCTCTTCCTTATCAATCTGCTGATAGTCTTCTTGTGTCAGATTAATGTTCCCTATCTGACCTTCCACTAATCCCCAGTATGCGCTCACCAAGGTGTTTAGCAGCTCCATATGTTCTTTTGCTACTTCCACACTGACTTTAGAAAAACTTGAGGTGTCGAGCCGTACTGTATTTGGCGTTGATTGCTGACCAGCAGATGACGTGCCTCCATAACATGCTTGCTGTTGTGGTACTGGTTGTGGTACTGGTTGAGGGACTGGATTAAGCGGATTTCCATACATGTCTGTTGTTGGAGGAGGAGTGCCATACAAGCTCGTGCTAGACACAAATGCTGTTTGAATTGGAGCGTATGAAGAAGGTTTTGTAGAAGTGCTAGAAGTTCCATAATAAATCTCAGGATTTTGTGTTACTGGAACTCTTTTTGCCTTGAGAGTTTCTTCCTGATTCTTGTTTTCCAGGAGTTGAGCAAAATCACTGAAGCTTGTTGTATCCAAAGTGCCATTGTACTTCATGATTTCTAAGAAATTATTCCATTGAGGTGGCAGTGCATCTGCAAACTTCTTCACTATCTCTGCTGAAGTTGTTACAACCCCAATATTTGCCAATTCAGTCAGCAAATGATTAAATCGACTTGTCAAATCTCCTAAAGATTCATTCTGCATACAAGTAAAACCATCAAACTCTTTCTTTAGCATATCTTTTCTCAATTGACGTGTCGCTTCATTTCCTACGCCCCTTATCTTCAATGCGTCCCACAACTTCTTCGTTGTCTTGAAACTGACAAATTGATGATAAATGTCTTTGCTTAACGCCTGAGTAAGAATAGCATATGCTTTCTTTTCTAAGTCATAGACCTTCTTCTGATCTTCCGTAAGATCAGCAAACGTAGCAGCAGATGAAGCGACAACCTCTATCGTTTGATCAAAATCTGTGATGAAACGCAACCACAATTCTGTATTTTGACCAAGGACGTATGTATGAAATCTATCAAACCATCCCGGATATTCACTTAAGTGCATCAACTTTGGAGGTCTATTCAAACTTCCTGTTTCACTTTCGCTTAGCAAGATGCTTTGAACACTTGGAGCTTGATTTGATACGAATGCCCATTGACCGGTAGATGTAGCATTAGCTTGCGAACCCGAATCCGGAGCCGGAGTACCAAAGTACATCTCTGCATTTACTGGAATACCCCACATCGAATTCATTTTTGATCAAGAGAAATTGTTACACTAACCAGCCGAAGGATCTGAGATCGAAAGACACTGAAAAACACAAACTTGTTAAACTTAAACAAACTGTGATCGAAGGATCAACACTTGTTCGAAGGATCAACAGTGTTCGAAAGATCACTGTTGAGTTTCGAACAATGATTTCGAAAGACTCTCCAATCGAAGGATCCTTGTCTTTCGAAAGACTCTCCAATCGAAGGATCCTTGTCTTTCGAAAAAGAACTGTAGATCTAATGATGTATGCTTCGAAAAGATTCCTTGGATCGAAAGATAAGTCACAGACTTCGAAGGATGTTCGAAGGATGATTATCTATCGAACCTCCTTTGATCGAAAGATGATCTTTCGACTTCGAAGGATATCCTTCGATCTGATCTGACACAGTTGACAAAGAGTGACAGGTTGGTGAAAAAGGTGATGGGTTGGTAAATCTTTCGGCAGAAAGTATGGTCAGACGACTCAGACCATCATTTTTACCAAAACCAAGATTTTGAACAATAAACTATAATAAACTTATCCAGAAAACCGGTCACCGGAGAAGCCGGAATTTTGGCCGGAAATAACCGAAATTTTCAAAAACAAGTTTTTAAGTTACCCAACCCTTCATGCAACACACCCGGTTAGTTTAGAACACGTTTTAACGTAAAGATAAGCGAGAAAAACAGTAAAAACGGCTGCAAAAACCAAGTGAGTTTTGTCCAAAACACTCCAAAGTCTTGTAAAAACTCGGTTTTTAACAAGGAAAAGAGCCACGGCTCTGATACCACTTGTAGGTCCCTCGGAGGTTGAGGTTTAACCTATTCCTTGTTATGTCTAACACACTAGCAAGTGCGGAATCCAAGCTAGCATGCAAACCGAGATAGAACAAGCACAAACACAACACACAATCTTCAACGATTAACACCACTTGTATTAATGCGTATGAAAGGTTCGGTTACAATGCAATGTTTACAAATCAGTTTTGCAAACTCTCTCAGTGTGTGTGTTCTCTCTGAATGTCTCTCTCTATGTCTAACTTTCGAACTCTCTAACTGTCTACCGAAGTGAACACAACACATGGGTATATATATACCCGAACACAGTATGTCTGGTCGAAGGATCAGATAGATTGATCGAAAGATCATCTATCGATCTGAAACAGCTCGAAGGATCAACATGTACCTCGAAGGATGATATCCTTCGTGGTCCATCTATCGAAAGCTTATCTTTCGAGCTCATCGAAGGATCTAAACTATCCTTCGATGACACATCCTTCGACCCAAACATCTTTCAACCATTGTCTAACTGTTTGGCCAAGTCAAACCGGAGGATGGTTGACTTGGTCAAACTTACATCAATCTTACATCAAAGACATCGTTTTGTATCAAGACTAAATACAGACAAAGTACAGACACAAGTGCACCAACAAAATTCTATACGGGCCGTATAACAGTATACGGACCCGTATACACCATGTGTAAATAAGTTTTTACCATGTGTTAATATTAGGACCCTTAATTTATATAAGACCTAACAAACACAAATAAACACTCTTATATGAATTCATCTTCTCCAAAACCTTACTTCCAGTTCCAGTTGTTCCACTTGATGACTGAGCAGGCACCATTACCATAGCCGAAATTCTTTTTATGTTTTATTTCTACTCTACTCTTCTCTTCAACTACCAGAGGTATCCTAATAGCTACTTAGGGGTATCTGATAGACTGATACATAAACCTATAATGGAGAAAACTAATTTACACTTCGGAAAGAAAGTTGAGGGGTATACCGGGCAACCCTTGGGATACCTATAGATCCGCCCCTGTCCTAAAGCCTAACCGGGCTGTGTTCGAGGGTTGACACTTGACACATAAAAATGCAAATGTATATAGACATGAACATGACATACATTCTAAATCGTGTCAGACATATGAACCTAAAAACGACCCATATATTCGTGGGTTAATATAAATATGACCCGTTCAACCGATTTTTTTATTTTAGGTTTTTTTTTTCAGTTTTGTTTTTTTGCATAATAGTACTATAAAGTTATAGTTTGATAAAAAATGCAAATATATACAAAGCAATTATATATTAGTTATAAAATCTTATCTAGATATCTATTTTAGATCTTGATATACTTAATCATTTAAATTGATGACAAAAAAACATATATAAAAATAATAAATAAATAGGTCAACCCAAGAAATTAAATAGACCTAAAAGTTATTTACTTTAAATATTAATAATTAATTAAGATAATATAAACCAATCAAAATACTTTGACCTTTAATTTATTAGTGTGTTGTAACAAAAGTTATAATTGCATGTATTTAAAAGAACAACTTAAACAGGAAAAATCTATTGGGCTGGTTATTGAAATATTGGGTTATAATTGCATGTATTTAAAAAAACAACTTAAACAGGAAAAATCTATTGGGCTGGTTATTGAAATATTGGGTTGGGCTTACAGAAATTAAATGGACCCAATCAGGCAATATACACACAACAACAAGGCCTTGTGGCCCATGTACAATAGAATATGACAGGAGCTTGTAGTCTAAGTTAGAAAGAGACCCACTTGACTCCACCATACTTTGATTATATGGATATGATAACACATGCTTTTCCTGCCTTCTTAAGCAAACTACAACCTGGCATTTAACACTCTTCTTTCATTTCATCATTGTCACTAATTACCTTAATTACCCCCCCCCCCCAGTTTATATAGTAGCATATTTAAACTTAAGCTCAATTAATTAATAAGTACGTGCCGTATAGTTGATTTATTAAAAAAAATACATTAGGATTCTTTTAGATTTGATGTATAACACCAGGGCAAATTACATAAGGATAACAGGTAAACAAGCAACAAACTGCGCCGCCATCTTTATTGAATTAAAAGTTGCTAACAAAACTTTATTGAAATGACAATCAAAGAAAACTAGTTAACCATATGACTTGTAAATATTTGGACCCATGGTTGGTACTTCAATTGCAACACACCACCAACTATACTTGTAACCTTTCCAACTAATAAACAACACCATCCCACCAAACCATCACCCCATAAAATCCCTCTACACACCCACACACCCTCATAACCAATTCCCACATTTTCAAGATTTTACCATTCATTCTCTTGAAAAAATGGCAACAAACTTCCGGTTATCTACCCCTTTCAAATTCTTAACACTACTACTAATCATTCTTCAATGCACCACCACCATCGTCGTCGTTGTCGCTCAAGCTCCGGCACCAGCACCAACCGGGCCCACTAACATCACCAAGATCCTCGAAAAAGCCGGTCAATTCACCACCCTAATCCGCTTGATGAAAGTCACACAATTAGGTGATCAAATCAACACACAACTAAACAACTCCAACCAAGGGATGACGGTATTCGCCCCCACCGACAACGCTTTCTCCTCCCTCAAAGCCGGAACATTAAATTCGCTTTCTGATCAAGAGAAAGTCTCTTTGTTACAGTTTCATGTGGTCCCAACATACCTAACTAACGCACAACTTCAAACGGTTAGTAATCCGTTAAGGACACAGGCTGGAGATACTGCCAGTAACAAATTTCCGTTAAATGTAACCACCTCGGGTAACCAAGTGAACGTGTCAACCGGGGTGGTGGACACGACTGTGTCAAATAGTATCTACACTGATGGTACACTTGCAGTGTACCAAGTGGACAAAGTGTTGTTACCAATGAGCCTGTTTGGCCCATCAGCTCCTGCCCCGGCCCCGGAGCCTTTAAAAAAGAAAAAGTCTGGGGCCGATGATGTCGCTCCGACAACGGATGCCGGTAGCGCCAACGCCGACGCTTCGGGCGCTGGTGTTATTGGTAGCCATTTGCATGGCTTGTACATTGGAGTGGTTGCATTCATCACAATGTTGTATTTGTGAAAATGAGGATTTGCACATTTTATAATTAGTGCATTGCATTTGCATGTGTGCTTTTTGAATAATCAACAGCCTATGTCATATATGTAATCCATTTTGTCTTTGAATTATATATACGATTAATTGATTTTTTTTTTTTTTACCATCTACTGATCCACCATACAAGTCTAATAAATATATCATTTTCATTACAAATGTAATGCTATCAACTTATGTAGACCGATTAAATAAAAGGCTGATATTAAAATTTAAGGTTGTATCCATAATCATAATATATCTACAGTTAGTTCATCGGTTTAACCGGTAACCGACTGTCTGATAGAATTGTTTTCAGAATCTACCAGACAGTTTGTTACAGGTTGAACTGGTGAACCGGACCAGGTGGTTTAATTAAATTTCAATCTTGATATTTATACTTTGTTCATATTGGTTACCGACCTAACACCAAGTTTGATTATGTTCTCAGTCGAACCAATTACTTATATAAGTATATAATAGTATTTTATAAGATTATATAATATAATACATAAATATGTAAAAAAGATATCACATAGTTGTTGTATAGAACTTGTTCATAATACATAAACATGTAATAAAGATATCACATAGTTGTATAGAACTTGTTCAAATAGGTGAGCATGTTTTTCTATTCACACCCCCTGTTCAAAATTTCTTAACAATGTTCATAAAAAATCATGATGCTTGATAATTTCATAATCGGGCTGCAAACGAACCAAACGTTCGGCGAACAGTTCGTGAACCGTTCGGCGGGAAGTTCGTTTGTGTTCGTTCGTTTACTAAACAAACGAACACGAACAAGAAATTTCGTCCGTTTAGTTAAATGAACAAACATGAACAGAGGTCGTGTTCGTTTGTTTATGTTCGTGAACGTTCAGTAACGTGTCCGTTTGTGTTCGATACTTCATTAGTGTTTTAGTTTTTATATTTATTTAAATACTTCAAAATTGTGTCGGTGTATTATATATTCTGTTCATGAATGATTGTTTGTGTTCGTTTGTTTTCATTTGTGTTCATAAACAATAGTTTGTGCTCGTTTGTGTTCGTCAACCTGCCTAAAATTAACAAACAAACACGAACAAGTTCATTTCCTTAACAAACGAACACGAACATAAAATCTCGTTCGATAAATGTTCGTGAACGGTTCGCGAACACATATATTTCTTAACAAACGAACACGAAAAAGGTCTTGTTCGTGTTCGTTCGGTTCGTTTACAGCCCTAATTAGAATAAAAGATGGATGGTTCAAATATTGTAAGGTGTAGGTATCGATAGATAACATTAATATTTAAGAGTATTTTAGTTTGCCTTAAAAAAGAGATTTTACAACTAATAAAAAGTTATAAACTTTAATTACCGGAATATATATTTAAGTTTTACCACATATAGTTATGTTAATTAAAAAGGGGTAGCGGCGCAGCTTGTTGCCCGTTTACCAACTATCTCGATGTAAATTAGTATATAATATTTATGTTAATTATATATTTGAATAAGTAATTTGAAATATAATTTGGTTATTGCTAAGAGAAATTGGAATTACTGGTGCATAAATTAGGCACTGGGCCATACCTGGTTTCGGGCTAAAAATGGTAACAAGTATGGTCAACGAGGTAAAACACCGAGTATGCAAAAATCGGGTGAGCTGGGTCAGGTATGGAAACCGATTTTGTAGAGAAAGTGATCGGGTGTTTTGGTTTCGGTTCCAAATTTTTTCTTGTTTAACTGGTTCAGGTTGAGTATAACCCCTTTCAAATTATAGTATACGCGACTCATATATACCCAGAAGGTAGGGTCGGGTATGGAACCACATACTCTATTCCTAGATTTTTAATACCCGGTTTCGGGCTTTTTTTGTTGGGTCAGGTTGAGTAACCGGGTTTCTTTCTTTGCATCTCTTCTGGAAATGGGGTGGATTGTGCCGGCCCCTTATCAGCCCAACTTGTCGTTTAGTAGAAGCCCATCTGTCCTTTTGTACTTAGTGTAGGCCATCCCTAATTGCCCACTTGTGATTTAGTTATAGCCCACTTGTGATTTAGGAGTCTTTGGCAATTGCAACTCATGGACACCATAAAAGACAGATATTAATAAGGTTGGAGGGTGTCTAAAGCCCTCACGTTACATCAGCGTCATGTTATATAGTGGGCTTTAAAGCCTCTCTCTTTTACTTGCATGTAATGGTTTAAAGCCCCCTATTAAACAGAGGGCTTTAAAACCACTCTCTTTAACTTGCATGCCATGGTTTAAAGCCCCATATTAAACAAAATACAAAAAAAAAAAAAAAATAATAATAAAGAGAAGAGATTTGATTGGATGAAAAGAGTGGACCCCACCTGCTTTCCCCTTTAACAAGCGTTACTGCAATGGAGCCCTGCCCATAGCGCCCCCCTTTGGCGCTTAGGGGTGGCTATGAGGCGCTATAGGGCGTTAACGATGGTGATGTGGTGGGGGGCTTTATACCACACCCCTTGGCCTAACCATGTGAATAAACATTATAGCCTAGTGTTATTTTAGGGGTGGGATAATGCTTAGGGTTCCTTAGGTACCCAGTTCGATTCTCACAAGTAGGTTTTCTCAGATTTATTAGGTTTCCTCCTAGTGAAGATGGATATGATCGGGTGGTTCCGCTGATGACACGATAATACTCTAATGGTCCAAATTAGCCTTTCAAAAAAAAAAAAAAAAACCTTATTACCATGGAGTTCTTTGCAGACGTCGAGTTATAAGTTTAAACGAGTGAAAAATTTTCGTTTACTATAACTTAGCCATCAACTTTTCCTTCTAATTTTTTGTGGGCTATTACTTAAAACACTTTGTGTGGGCTAATAGCAGAACTAATGAACAATTTTGTAGCTTAAGACTTGAACATATAATTATTAAATTAAGATAATTATGAAGTCACCTGGTTCGAAATCTGATCTAGTCGGTCCGACTAGTGAACCAGTAAGATGCCCAATTTGATGTCAAGCCTGTTTATGTAAACATTGTATAAAACTACAAAAATATTAGAAACAGTAAAGGGTCAATGCTTGTAAATTCTTAAAGCTACATTGTTTGTTTTCCTAGTCTCACAAATGTGTTTTATTTTATTATTATTATTATTATTATTATTTTTTTTTTCTTTTTAAAAATGTGAGTACAATGTACCTATCGAATATTGTATTAACAAACCAGCCATGAGGAAGTTAATATATACTTTACGGAAGGACATTCAGTCTATAACTTTTAGTCCACATGAAGACAGTATAAAACACTAAAGCAAACCGAAACCCACCAACCAAAAGGCTTGAAGCCTGGCACTACCAAAGTCACTTCTAGTGAAGCTTTTTTTTTTTAAGGGCGACTTTCTATGTACAGGACCTATAGGTAATCGGGTTCTTGTCAAAAACAATCCCCCGTCAGTCCCGTGTTACGGACGCGATGTTCTATCGGGCCCCGGCCGCGTACGGAAACTGACCTTCGCCCGGAAACCATACTGCCCCCGCACGGGTAAAACCGCTGGGGTAACAGCTGGGTGAAAACCAGGTTGCCCTCCGGATCGAACCATGCCTCGGTAGGAACGATCCATCATAGGGACAATCTAATCGTCATATTAAGACGTATTCCTACTTAAAAATTGATTGTACACATCAGCCTCTAACGTTACCCATAAAGATATCATATCTTTTTATTTTGGAGACAAGAGAAAATAATTTTAGTATGTTTCAAATGACTCATAATGCATCTAAAGAAATTGGACATGTAATACTATTTTCTCTTGCATGTGATGACAATGTTGGAATTAATACTATTTTCTCTTGCATGTGATGATAATGTTGGAATCCAATAATTCCTTCAAATATCTCTCATAGAAATTGATCACAAATCTTTTGTAAGCTAAAGGGTGTGGGGGTAATGGTTGGGACATAATTCGTCACGTATGAACATGAATGAAAGGCTATTATACCACCCCCTTTTCTAATCCACCATGGTTTGTATGGATTAAGCCATGGCAACCATGGTCCTCCTTTCCATTTTTCAACAAACCATTTCCTTTTTCTTTAGAGAAAAAAAATTAAAATAAATAAGGGGATAGTGGTTTGGGTCATGACCACACCCTTAGAGTAATGATTTTGGATTGTGGATTAGAGGTGAGTGACATGACACTGACGTGGAGGGTCATGATGGTCATAATCACACCTTAGCCTAAGGAAGAATAAATGATACACTATTCAGTAATAATTTACCAAAAAATGTTTTGCTCAACTTTGGTAACTGGTATTGTGTGTTGGAAGCAGGGGCGGACCCACCCTTTGGCCAAGGTGAGCGGTCGCACCCCTTGAAAAAAAAAATTAGTGTATATTTTAGCCAAAAACCCCGACTGCACCCTTGAAAATATGGTTGAACACCTCATCCGTACTCCCGGCAAATAATTCCTGGGTCCGCCACTGGTTGGAAGGTAAGAAAGGGTTGATTGTTAAACATATAAATAGGGTCCTAATATTAACACATGGTAAAAACTTATTTACACATGGTGTATACGGCCCGTATGGAATTTAAAAAACTAACAAAGTCTGTGCCAACAGACTTTGTCAGTTTTTTTTAATTCCATACGGGCCGTATAACAGTATATCAACGCGGGGTTACGGGCATGGTGCTATTCTTTATTTAATATTTACAGAATAAAAGGAAGGGTGAGGCATTTGATGAGAGTTGTAAGGAGAAGCCGCGTCGTCTCGAAACTACTGAACAACCGAAATAACAGCTTCAGTTTCATCAACCTGTACCGAAGAAACCAAATTCGCAACAATGAGTCTGAGTCCATTGTTGTTCGTGAATGTTTCGAATCATCATAGAAGACGTGTGATGTTGAAACCGGTTTTACCTCATGATGTTGAAACAGGATGGATGTGACACACACAGATTGTTGTCTAAACTATGAATGCACACAACGAATTTGACAACTGTGACAGATTATTAAAAGTATAAATCACCTCCACGTCTGTTGGAAGAACCCGACACGTCTTCTGCTAGTTACTCTTTTCTTCGATTTCAACAAATCTTTCAAGGTCTTAAGTGATGGACAATTGGTTAAAAGATGTAGAAGAGTTTGTGTAGAGATTTTTACAGTATGGTTTCTCGACAAATGAAGTATTATCTGACAAATGAAGTATTAAAAGATGTTAGTTTCTTGACAGTATGGTTTCTCGACAAATGAAGTATTATCTGACAAATGAAGTATTAAAATATGTTAGTTTCTTGACAACATGGTTTCTCGACAAATGAAGTATTAAAAGATGTTAGTTTCTTGACAGTATGGTTTCTCGACAAATGAAGTATTATCTGACAAAACTCAAAACAATTGTAATCTTCCCAGTAATCATCCATAACAAGGGGGAGCTCGTGTATTGGACCCTGGCGCAGCAATAAAACTTGGTGTAAATCATTCATGTCCATGTTTTTCCTTGTACTTGCTACGTCAGATGTTAGCTCGGAAGTTCTATTACACAAAGTAAACCGAAGGCTTGTCCTTGCTGCCTCTTCGGTTGGTAAAAGTGTCACGGTCCCCGACCCGGTTTGACCCGTTTTAGGAGCCGCGGGACATAAATCCCGTGGTATTTATTTAACAGCGGAAGTTTTCTTCAGGATCTTTTTAAAACTGCAATTTTCCCGATTATTTTATTTCACAACTCGGGATAATATCCCGGTAATTTACAATCATAAGATTTCACAGAGAAATCTTTATTATTTTTACAAAACATGTTTCTTTATTTTATATTGAGCCACTTCCTTTAAGCTTGTAGTGCTTCACGACACTTTTCCTGGATCACAGTAGATCACCTGAAACATATTTGAAAAAGGTTTTGTCAGCGGGAAATACTGAGTGAATCATTCTTTTTAGTAAAATGACATGTTTGTTATAATTTACAGTATTAAGGGAGATTACAATGTTTCAGCTATCAACCAACTACCCACAGTATTTGTCACTCGAACGGATCTGTGACTATGGTCATATCACCATTGGCCACCGTCCAATGGCAAAGATTATCAAGTAATGTATACAAAACCCCACATACTGGCTGCAATTTGGTGATTACATAAACTTAATCCCTGTAATTATAACCTTGAAAATAAACATGATTTTGAAAGTAATTTGATAAAAAGAGAATGACTCACATTGCAGATTTAATTTGAGCAGAGCCTAGCCTACTGATTAGCCTTTTAACCTAAATTTAATAATATGCACACAACTCGGTTAGTAACTTAATACAACATTTACGATAATTCACGAGATTAAAACCTTCACAACGAATGACAAAGTGCGATACTTAAACATCCATTGAATTAACAACGAATGACAAAGCATAAACCCTAATGTGGGCAGCACTTAAACATCCATTGGATAGTTTAATCGATCGGACCTTGAATCGTATCAGCGATCGAGTTATTACCCTGTATTGTGGCCGCACTTCGTGAATTGTGTGTGTTGTGGGACTGTTTATGCTATAACTCAACGTACAATTCGAATTTGAACGTCGAACAAACACTCAATTGCATGAAACATACTGCTCTATTTATACATGAAAAACCGTCCCCTCGCGCCACGTGATAGGTTCTCTTGTTCGCGTCGCGTGGCGCGAGAGACCCTAGTCTACTATAGGGTTGCTTCGTGTCTGTATAGCTCAGCTGAGTTGGTTTCGCGTTATTTTGAATTTTTGACAACAAACTGTGTGGATATTACCGATTAGGGTTTACCCCCCCTGAGTTTTAGGGGCCCTGATCCTGATTCCGATTGTTCTGAAAATTTTAGGGTTTATGCAGAATCACTTAGGTTTCTTAATTAGGGTTTCCTATTGAATAAAATAATATAATAAATAGGACTTTTGATGAGAGTTGTTACATTCTCCCTACCTTAATAAAAATCTCATCCTCGAGATTTACTGGAATAAGTGAGGATACTTTCGCTTCATTTCAGATTCCAGCTCCCAAGTGTATTCGGCTCCTCTTTTTGAATCCCACTTGACTTTAACTAGCACTAGTCGTTTGTGCTTAAGAAATTTTACCTTTCGATCTTCTATCTGAAGAGGTTTCTCAACAAATTTTAACTTTTCGTTTACCTCTATGTCTTGAAGAGGTACTACCAGAGACTCGTCTGATAGACATTTCTTGAGATTGGATACATGAAATACATCATGTACTCCAGATAACTCTTCTGGTAGTTGTAAACGATAAGCAACTGGTCCTATACGTTGGATCACTGAAAATGGTCCTATGTATCTTGGACTTAGCTTTCCTTTCTTACCGAATCGAACTACTCCTTTCCAAGGAGAAACTTTTAATAGTACCTTATCTCCAACTTGAAATTCAAGTGGCTTACATCTATTGTCTGCATAACTCTTTTGACGATCTTGAGCTGTCTTTAATCTTTCCTTGATTTGGGTAATCTTGTCCGTCGTCTCTTGTACTATTTCAGGACCTGACAATTGACTTTCTCCTATTTCGGCCCAACAAACTGGAGTTCTGCACTTTCTTCCATACAGTGCTTCGAATGGGGCAGTTTCAATGCTTGAATGATAACTATTGTTATAAGAGAATTCAATTAGAGGTAAGTGATCGTCCCAATTTCCACCAAAATCTATCACACATGCTCGGAGCATGTCTTCTAGAGTTTGGATCGTCCTTTCACTTTGCCCGTCTGTTTGTGGATGATATGCTGTACTTAAATTTAGTCGGGTTCCCATAGCTTCTTGGAAACTTTTCCAGAAGTGGGAAGTGAAACGACTATCCCTATCTGATACAATGGAGAGTGGAACTCCATGTAAGGATACTACTTCGTCTACATACAACTTTGCCAATCTTTCCATGCTAAAGGTTTCTTTCATTGGTAGAAAGTGAGCAGATTTGGTTAATCGATCCACAATTACCCAAATCGCATCATTACCTTTTCTGGTTTTGGGTAACTTAGTAACAAAATCCATTGTTATAAGTTCTCATTTCCATACAGGCATTTCCAGTTGTTGTAATAGACCTGAAGGTTTCTGATGTTCTGCCTTAACTTGTGAACAAGTAAGACACTTAGAAACATAACGAGCTATATCCTTTTTCATTCCTATCCACCAGAAATTATTTCTTAAATCTTGGTACATTTTATTGTTTCCTGGGTGCACGGTATACCTAGATTTATGAGCTTCCTCTAAAATTTTATTTCTTAATTCTCCTTGTTTAGGTACCCAAATTCTGCTTTTGTGGAATCTCCAAATTCTATCAGCTCCTTGTTCTAATTCCTTTATTCGTCCTTTCATTCCTTCAGCATCATCCTTGATTGCGTTTTCTTGAACATTCTTCAATTGTTCCATTAAATCTAACTGTAGATTTAACCTAAGAGCATGAACTCGTCGTTGTTTCTCATGGTACTTACGATTTAAGGCATCTGCAACTACATTTGCCTTTCCTTCGTGATACTGAATATCACAGTCGTAGTCACTTAGGATTTCCATCCATCTCCTTTGCCTCATGTTTAATTATTTTTGCCCAAATATATATCTTAAACTTTTATGATCTGTATAGACAGTAAACTTACTTCCATACAGATAATGTCTCCAGATTTTAACGGCAAAAATTACAGCTCCTAATTCTAAATCATGAGTTGTATAGTTTTCTTCGTGCTTTTTCAGTTGCCTTGATGCATACGCAATTACTTTCTTGCGTTGCATTAACACACATCCAAATCCTAGTTTTGAAGCATCACAATATACTTCAAAATCTTCAATCCCTTCTGGTAATGCTAGGATTGGAGCATTTGTTAATTTTTGTTTCAAGATCCTAAAGGCTTCTTCTTGCTTAGGTCCCCATTCAAACTTAACTGCTTTACAGGTTAGCTTAGTTAATGGTACAACTATCTTGGAAAAATTCTTAATAAACCGTCTATAGTAGCCAGCTAATCCTATAAAACTTCTAATTTCCATTGCGGATTGTGGAACCTTCCATTTAGTAATTGCCTCTATTTTAGCAGGATCCACATGAATGCCTTCATGATTCACCATGTGACCTAAGAATTGCACTTCTTGCAACCAAAATTCACACTTTGAGAATTTGGCGTACAGTTTTTCTTTTCTTAACAAAGTTAAGAGTGCATGTAAGTGCTGACAATGTTCATCCTGACTTTTGGAATAAATAAGTATATCGTCGATGAAGACAATTACAAATTTATCCAAATACGGTTTACAAATCCTATTGATCATGTCCATGAATGCTGCAGGTGCATTTGTTAATCCAAAGGGCATGACTGTAAACTCGTAATGACCATACCTGGTTATGAAAGTACTCTTAGGTATGTCTTCTTCTTGTACCTTCAACTGATGATATCCGGAGCGTAAATCTATCTTAGAAAAATATCTAGCTCCTTGAAGTTGATCGAAAAGATCATCAATCCTAGGTAATGGGTATCGATTCTTAATTGTAACCTTATTCAATTCTCTATAATCAATACACATTCTCATTGAACCATCCTTTTTCTTAACAAACAACACTGGTGCTCCCCAAGGGGATGAACTAGGTTGTATGAAACCTTTACTTAGTAATTCATCTAATTGCTTTTTCAGTTTTAACATTTCTGTGGGTGCTAACCGATAAGGTGCCTTGGCTATCGGTATAATTCCTGGAATTAGATGAATTCTAAATTCTACCTCCCTATCTGGTGGTAGTCCTGGTAATTCTTCTGGGAATACATCTGGGTATTCTGAGAGTACTGGTATTTCCTTAAGTTCTTTACCCTTAGTGTTAATGATTACCGAAATCATATACACTATTCCTTGCTTTCGTTCATAACTAGCAATTTTCATTACTGATATGAACTTCATGGGTTTTCGTGGTTTATCTCCTGTAATCATAATGACTTCTCCGGTAGGTGTTTGAATTTCTATGGAATTCTGATCACAAAGAATTCGAGCATGGTTGGCTACTAACCAATCCATTCCTAACACAACATCAAATTCGGCTAATTTCATAGGTAATAGGTTTGCAAAGAATTTATGACCTGAGAGTTCTATATTTTCCTTTTGCAAAACTTTATCTATGCTAACAGAATTTCCGTCTGCCGTTTCGACTGTAAAAATCTGCCTAAGTTGGGTTAAAGGTAAATTAAGAGCTTGGCAGAATGAAGTATTGATAAAACTTTGGTTTGCACCAGAGTCAAATAATACTTTTGCATAAATGTTGTGAACTAAGAACGTACCAGCTATCACATCTGGAATGAGTTCTGCTTCTTGAGTAGTTAGCTGAAAAGCTCGAACATTCTTTTTAGTAGCTCCGTCGGCTGTCTTGGCTTTGTTGTCTGCTGGTTTGACTAATTTAGGACATTCTGTTTTGAAATGCCCAGCTTCTCCACAGTTATAAAAGATCCTGGTTTTCCTCCTGTAGTCTTCTTCACGATGTCCTATGGCTTTGCAAAAATTGCAAGTCACATTACATCTTCCATAATGTTTCTTTCTGCAATTCTTGCAGAATGGTAGATTTGAGGATTGCCCTGTTCCTCTTTTCTTGAAACTGTTGTTATTACCCGTACGAAATCCTTGGGTAATTTTCTGAGCCAATTCCTTTTTCCTGTTTTCATCTCTTGTGCGTACCAATTCATCAGTTAGGGTATTAGCTAATTCCACAGCATCGTCAATAGTACGAGGTCTCGCAGCTTTAACGATGTTACGGATTTCACCAATTAGTCCCCAAATATAGCGAGAAATGAGTACCGGTTCTGGCGAAGCCAGCGTTGGTATCACTCTAGCATATTCGAAGAATGTCGAAGTATAACCGCGACAATCTACACTCGACATTCGATGATTTTAAAACTTATTAGCCATTTGATCTTTTTCATATTCGGGACAAAATTTTCTTTCTACAAGACTCTTAAATTCTTCCCAATTCATAGCATACGACATCATCCTTCCTTTTGCTTGTAACACCGTGTTCCACCATTCTAGCGCCCCTTCTTTAAAAAGATTTGACGCGTACATGACCTGATCGTCCTTGGCACATTTACTTATTGTAATCACTGCCTCAGTTTTCTCTAACCAACGCAGTGTCGCAGTTGCTCCTTCATTGCCTGCAAATTCAGCGGGTTTGCAAGCAAGAAATTCTTTGTAAGTGCAACCAGACGTTGCAGCTTTCATTTTCTTAGGGAGCGGAGCTTGTCATTGTTCATTATCATGATTAATATGATCATTGCCTCTATTTACGCTATTACTGAAATTATCTTCAGAAATACGTTTGCTTGGAATGATTTGTTGAGGTTCGGCAGGTTTCTGGACAGCAGCGACTATTGCCGGAATAGCATTGGCTATCCCTTGAGCAACTATATTTTCTATATCTTGGCTAGTCATATATTGATCCCCCGGGTTTTGTTCAGATTGATTAACCTCATTAACTGGTTCATTATTAGCGTTTTCCATTTGATCATTATATATAATTTATTAGTATCGATAACAATTATACACAAAACAATCATAAAATTTTTCAAATACACACATATAGTCAAAACTATCGATTTCTCGATTTTCATTAATAGTATGCATCAATACACACCATTATCTTACAAAGTTTTATTTTAGGTTACATGATTATATTATTATTGCTAATTTACAACCACAGTCTCATAACCCCCTTATCCCTTGTCAGCTAATATTTTAATAACGGCGCTCCCTCTCATCGTACTTCCAGGAGATCTGTTATCCTACTTCTCTGATCCTATTTCCCGCATCCATTAACTCTTCGCCAAAGTGGCGAAGTTCAGCTAAATTCTCATTGCTCATAGGTGGATTAG
This sequence comes from Helianthus tuberosus, assembly GCA_030545235.1. NCBI lineage: Eukaryota > Viridiplantae > Streptophyta > Magnoliopsida > Asterales > Asteraceae > Helianthus > Helianthus tuberosus. The sequence goes on along the minus strand of CM060362.1, from coordinate 14,382,687 downwards.
GTATTGGTTCAGGGTCAAACTGAGGAAGAAAGGAATAAGGACTGTTGAGCAGGTTTTGGAACTGCCAATCATTCGTCCACCACTCATCCATTCCTAGAGGTTGGGTGTGGATTATAGGTTCTGGGATTGCTGGTTCTAAGTTTGTAGGGAGTTGAGTTTCAATAGGACGAGTAAAACATTTGTATTGACAGGCTGAATAGTATCACAGCTCGCCAATATAAAGTCTAGCTCCTCTTGTAATGTCATTTCCTGAGTTTGCTTAGAACTTTCTCCCATCTCTACCTGGGTTTGTTTAGAACCTTCCCCAATCTCCATTTCTATTTGTTTAGAATATTCATCAAACTGTAATCCCATCTGCCTAGACTCTTCCCCGACTTCAATCCCCTTCCCTTTGTCTAAGGGATTTTCTATTTTAGGCATCTTTCTAGGAACATGTTTCCTCCTACGCACACGTCTCCATCCCACAAATCTCCTCCTTTTCTTGGGCTTGGGTTTCTCCGGAGGTGGAGCATTAAATTCAATAGGTTCTTCTCTATCTGGTATATACCTATTGAAATCTCTATTTTTACCGGATAGAGATTTAAATTCTGAAGGGCGTCAGACAAGTCACTCATGCTGTTATGCAAAATACACACAATTACTAAGTTAAAACTTTATAACAAAATTTCATAGAAAACCTTTAAATATTATTTCATATTGAGTAACTACAAAACAACCGAAAATTAAAACATACTAGGTTTTATCGTAAATTTATTTATTTACGGGATAAAGTTTCTAGATTTGTAGGTGATAATGGTACTAAAACTTGAGTTAAAATATTTAAAGATTTGCATTCACTGCTACAGTGGCTAGCATATAAAGATCTACCCATTTTTCATCTAACTTGTCTTCCCAAGGTGTTTTACTGGTTAATTCCTGGGTTTCCTGTTTAATCTTCTTTTCTCGGAATTTCTTTATTTTCTCCTGACTTTTCTTAAAAATCAAACTTCTTTTATTAGGAGAAAGTGGTTCCTCATATTGTGCCTTTCGCACAAATATTCCTTCTTCAGGAATTACAGAGTGATTTGAGGATTTGGTTTGGGATGAACTTCCCTTTTCATTGGATGACCTATCTAATTTAAGATACATGTTTGACAGCTTTTGCTTACCCACACTGTATATAAATATTCAATTAAGAAAACACATAGTCACAAAATGACAAGTAGAAAAATAATTAAGTATTTCTAAATACTTAATTGGCTTAAATCAGTGGCTCTGATACCACTTTTTTCTGTCACGGTCCCCGACCCGGTTTGACCCGTTTCAGGAGCCGCGGGACAGAAATCACGTGGTATTTATTTAACAGCGGAAGTTTCCTTCAGGATCTTTTTAAAACTGCAATTTTCCCGATTATTTTATTTCACAACTCGCGATAATATCCCGGTAATTTACAATCATAAGATTTCACAGAGAAATCTTTATTATTTTTACAAAACATGTTTTTTATTTTATATTGAGCCACTTCCTTTAAGCTTGTAGTGCTTCACGGCACTTTTCCTGGATCACAGTAGATCACCTGAAACATATTTGAAAAAGGTTTTGTCAGCGGAAAATACTGAGTGAATCATTCTTTTTAGTAAAATGACATGTTTGTTATAATTTACAGTATTAAGGGAGATTACAATGTTTCAGCTATCAACCAACTACCCACAGTATTTGTCACTCGACCGGATCTGTGACTATGGTCATATCACCATTGGCCACCGTCCAATGGCAAAGATTATCAAGTAATGTATACAAAACCCCACGTACTGGCTGTAATTTGGTGATTACATAAACTTAATCCCTGTAATTATAACCTTGAAAATAAACATGATTTTGAAAGGAATTTGATAAAAAGAGAATGACTCACATTGCAGATTTAATTTGAGCAGAGCCTAGCCTACTGATTAGCCTTTTAACCTAAATTTAATAACATGCACACAACTCGGTTAGTAACTTAATACAACATTTACGATAATTCACGAGATTAAAACCTTCACAACGAATGACAAAGTACGATACTTAAACATCCATTGAATTAACAACGAATGACAAAGCATAAAAAAACCGATTTCTCTATTTATACATGAAAAATTGAGTGCGATACTTAAACACTCAATTGCATGAAACAGACTGCTCTATTTATACATGAAAAACCGTCCCCTCGCGCCACGCGAGAGGTTCTCTTGTTCGCGTCGCGTGGCGTGAGAGATCCTAGTCTACTATAGGGTTGCTTCGTGTCTGTATAGCTCAGCTGAGTTGGTTTCGCGTTATTTTGAATTTTTGACAACAAATTGTGTGGATATTACCGATTAGGGTTTACCCCCCCTGATTTTTAGGGGCCCTGATCCTGATTCTGATTGTTCTGAAAATTTTAGGGTTTATGCAGAATCACTTGGGTTTCTTAATTAGGGTTTCCTATTGAATAAAATAATATAATAAATAGGACTTTTGATGAGAGTTGTTACAAAAAGACATAGGATGGTTTCTATTACAGACTCTTTTAGAGAAGCGTTGGGATTCAAGGGTTTATGAGTCAACAAATCATTGGTTTAATACCAACTGCTCGAAATCTCTTTCGTTTTTTGGATCGTTCTAATAGATTAAAGAGAATAAACCATTTTTTACCATAAGAATACGGGCCGTATACAATTATACGGCCCGTATACACAAAGTTAAAAAAAGTTACCGGATCGTATACAATGTATACGATCTGTGTATACGGGACGTATACTATTATACGGATCGTATACTATGGGTAAAAAATGATTGTATCAGACTCTCTCCCCCTCCTTTTCTCTCTCTGACAACCCTAGGCCCAAACCACCGCAATCCACCACGTTCTCCGAAAAACAAAACATCATCTGTTCATCATTGTTCTTGAAGATGAAGAAACGAGGGTTTATTCTCTTTAATCTATTAGAACAATCCTTGTCTTGAGAACCTGATTCTGATTTAAACAATGCACGAAGATCCTTGCATTAGACACAATTTAATGGAATTTGTGGATCAACAGAAATAACTCGCCATTCTCTTGCACCTGTATACATTGATTGTGGATTTAATTTGCAAGAATTGTGGATTTCGGTTGGTTCAGATCTCGAAAGTACTGAACAACAGAAATAACAGCTTCGGTTTCATCAACCGGCTTTGAAAACCCGACGGAATCTACGAAGAAACTGTTTGAATAATGGCCAATAATACGTTCATTATTTGAATATTTTCACAGTGGTGCCAATGTCCTACTACTACAATCCTTCCAACGCCTGATTCCGATACGGGCCCACAAGACTTGAGCAAGAATTGGGTCCGTCGCATGATAGAAGATACATATCGTCCGTTCAAGTTGAGCTTCCTGATACATATCGTCCGTTCAAGTTGAGCTTCCTGATACATATCATTCGTAAGAAACTTTTCGTGCACTGAACCTTCAGTTGTGTACCCTTCAATCTTCTTTAGTATTTTTTTCTAACTTTATGCTTGCATCCACCACAGTGAATATTAACTTTGAGTGAAAGAGTTTGGAAACCGCATGGAATCTACGAATAAACTGTTGGAATTTGTGGATTTCGGTTGGTTCAGAAACTTAACAAGAGAAGCAACTAAAAAAAATACAATTGATTACTTGGTCGAATAATGAGCAAGAATTGGCTCCGTCGCATGATAGAAGATACATATCGTCCGTATAAGTTGAGCTTCCTGATCTCACAATCGTCGCTCTCGTCGGCTTCAGAATAATCGTCGACGTCTTCGCTGGGGTTTTTTCTCTTCCGGTTACCAGGCCTATCATCTCCGTCTACGTTTGGTTTCCTCAACGAAGAACCATCAGCCATCATCTGCCCTTTTTCCTTTGGTTTTCTGGTTGATTTTTGAGAAAGAGAGGGTGAGGGTTTTGAATTGATTCCTGCGCTCAAGTTTTAAGTACTGGAGTGAAATATTTGTTGGAATTTGTGGATCAACAGAAATAACTGAATACAACCGGTCAAATCACACTATATAAAGTGTAAACTTATCGTGTGTTGTAGTTTGGAAAGATGACCGAATAGAGATCTGAATCAAGATTTACGTCTGATGTACAAGTTTGATCACATTTGACTTTGTTCTTCGTTTTTTGGATTGTTCTAATAGATTAAAGAGAATAAACCATTTTTACCATATGAATACGGGCCGTATACTATTATACGGCCTGTATACACCATGTGAAAAAAATTTACCAGATCATTTTTTACCCTTTAAATACGGGCCGTATACTATTATACGGTCGTATACAGCATGTGAAAAAAATTTAACCGATCGTATACAATGTATACGATGATTGTATACGGGCCGTATAAAATTATACGGCCCGTATAATATGGGTAAAAATTGGTAAAAAATGGTTTATTCTCTTTAATCTATTAGAACGATCCTTGTAATCATCAACCGGCTTTGAACGAGTGTAGAACACTCGTAATCCTCAACCGGCTTTGAAACCGGACGGAATCTACGAAGAAACTGTTGGAATTTATGGATTTCGGTTGGTTCAGAAACTTAACAAGAGAAGCAACTAACACAAAGTATCTCGATATGGTTGGTGTAAAAGCTCACATTTTACTACGTTGAGCATGTTTTTTGACAAATCATCTGCTTCCTGAATCTGAATATGAATATGAAAGTTAACTAGACCCCTCAAGTTGTCATTCATAACAACTAAGCGTCTGGAGAAGAGTATGTTGATATAGGAGAGTTGATGCAATTTTCCAAGCATTTTATCGTGTGTTGTAATTTTAATGAAGCAATGAAGATTGAATATGCAAACTGCATCCGTCTTCTGTTATGATTCGAAACATTCCGAATAACTAGCAGAACCCGACACGTCTGCTGTGATGATTCGAAACATTCCGAATCACTAGCAGAAGAACCCGGCACGTCTTCTGCTAGTTACTCTTTTCTTCGATTTCAACGAGGCAACTTTCCTTATCACCCGAACCGGTGATTTCTTATCCATACTATTCTTCATAGCCATATTCCCACTCACAAGTTATTGATCTTTGGGTGGTAATTTACTCCCGAACAAACCATGCCCACCTTGACCAGAATAGATAAGCCTATCACTCGATCCACTTACATTCGAATAACGCTGAGAATCCACAACGCTTATGGCCAGATTCTTTCCTTCAATCTTGGCAAAATCAATGCCTACTTGTTTTATTATCACGAAAGTACTGAACAACCGAGATAACAGCTCCGGTATTTATCACCAACTCATCTTTAGTAGTGTTTGTTTGAGAACCTAATTCAGATACACAACGGTCTCTTTGCTTCGTCCACTAGAACTATTTGTGTATGCATTCTTTTGGTAGTTAACAACGCTAATTAGAAAAAAATATGTAAAATTAATCATATCGATTGCTATAACAGGATGGATGTGACACACACAGATAGATAAGCTGTCACAGTTGTCAAGACTGTTTATCGGGTTTCCAATGCTCACACAGGGTGATAAACAACGCTGATACGAACACATGCGTTTTGAAATGGGCTTTGTTCTTGGTTTAATGAAGCTACACGTAACATCTAGTTATATTCCTACATCTATATCTTTTGTTCACTGACAAACTATGTGACATGTGTCTGGTCCAGTGATCCCGGTACTACAGCTGCATTTTAAACAATGCACGCCTCAACTAAGATAACGGACATCTATCAAGCTCAAAAAGTAAACTTGTGTTTCCCATAGTCACAAACGATTGCGGTTTCTATTTCGCATAGCCACCGTTTCCGTACTAAAAAACGGTTGCGGTTTGTATTTCGCATAGCCACCGTTTCCGTAGTAAAAAACGGTTGCGGTTTGCACATTCAATCTTCAATACTTCATTAAAATACCACTAGTAGAAGAACCCGACACGTCTTCATGTTACGGAGAATGTTCTAGAAATTGAAGGAAAAGAAAAAGATTTGTTGAAATCGAATTTGACAACTATGACAGCTTATTAATAGAAACTTAGGATGAACAGTAAAATATTAATATTTTAATTACTATTAATAATAAGCATCAATATTGAATATATATTATTTTTTATTAATTATTAATAATAAGGATTAACATCAAACATATATCAATATTAATATGATTTTTTATTATTCTCTAATTATATTTGGTAATAGTATTTCTAACTAACTTCGCAATAATATTGTTTTTACTTTTGATAAACTCATTCGGTATCGCTATCATACTGTACCGTACCCGAACAACATCGACACCTTTATCCATTTTAATGATATCCGGTTTTGATAATTTTTCATTCATACAACTTCGTCTGCGATGATAAATGAATATCGTTACCAGTTTCGCGATGATCTGAACCAACCGATGTCCTTCGAACAACATCAGAGCTGGTACCGGTGACGGTCTTCATTTATATCGTTTCCGGCCGGTGTAAAATACGTGTTGGTTTCTATACCGAGTGCATGTATCATACCGATACTGCAACGAATCAAATCAATACTCATCGAATGCCCACGATAATGTAGCGCCGCAACGCGCAAGCAAATAACCTATATATATCCGTTATCAAAGAAGAAACCAAATAAATTAATGCATAACGATACCGATATTGTTCGGTTCGGTTCGATACAGTATGGTAGTGACACAATGTCAGTTTATCAAAATAAAAACAATATATAAATATTGGGACTGATACATATGTTTTTCTATCGGTTTCGATTCGATCTGGTACGGTACCAGTACAATATCCATTTAAAAAAAATTATATCGCAATGTTAAAATAAAATAAACATAGAATACAAACGAATCAGACCGACCTCAATTGAACAATATCGGTACTGGTATCGATATTTTGTTTTTATTGTTTTCCATTGATGTGATATTTCCTTTCCGGTTATTGTAGCGAGTGACGATATCGTAACGAATTGAACTGATAACAACTGAATTCCCGCCGCAAAGCGCGGGGAATCACACTAGTTTGTAATTATTACACTGGTCAACCTGTTCTAGTGTGTGCATGAAATTGTGATAGTTATTGTTAAGCCCTACAATTTTTTATAGATACAAATTTTCAAATGAAGTTTTTCATTTTTATAGAAATTCTAAACCTGTTTAGGGATTTATACATAATTGTTTTGTTTAATTACAAAAGCTCTATCATGTTGATGACCAAAAAGATTGCTCGGCTACTAGCAAAAATAAGGCATTATTAGGTTGTCCAAGAGGTCTATCATTTTAGAGTCAGATTGTTTTCTTTTCTTTTCTTATTTTTTTCAGGTTATAATATACACTGATATAATCAATTGTATCAACCCGTTTTTTTTCGTTTGATTAAGACTCATCTCATCTAACTTATAATAAAAGACTCTAAATAATACCACATGACATTCTTTCCTTCAACCTCATAAATTTTATTTATATTTGTTTAATAAATTTCTTTTAATATTAATATTAATTAATAACCAATATATACTTTTAACTTATTTTCCCTATACGGGCTTGGGATACGGTAAATTATTACCTCTTGGTCGGGTATAAGATCATTTAATCGGATTGTGATTTAATAAATCTGCATAACCCGTTTTAATCTGTATTGTTTGATAACATAAACATTGGGGGTTAACGACCGTGTCCTGGATATCATCGGCTCATTTAAATTATAAATGGCCACGACCTATGCACGGGGTGTATGCATACACCTTTTCCTCCCACCCATCCAAAGACTAAAATGTCGGCTGGTGTACGGGTATTGAATATGATAATTATGAGTGTTTTATATTATTTATAGTTTAAAATATCATTAATTTTTAAGAATTTCTTTTAATATTAATATTAATTAATATTAATATTAATTAATATTAATATTAATAACTAATATATATATATATATATAATTTATTTTTATCCTTATCTTTATCTTTATCTAAGACTAGTTGTAGGACCCGTGTGAACACACGGATAGGTTTAATAACGATCGAAATCAAACACTAAAAAACAGATTATAATATATCATTTAAATTGTTTGCATTTAGCTACATATCTTTATAAAACAATTTTAAAGACAGTATGTGTTAGGACATAAAAAATTCATTACTATCTTACAAAAAAATTATTAGTTTAGGTTTGATATAGAAATAAGCTAAGTAATTGATAATATGTTGTCTAAATTAATAGGAAATTAATAGTAATTGATAATATGTAACAAACATTCACTCGACCCTTGTTTCGCACTTTCAATTTTTTTACTTCAATATTCAATACCCAAAGTTTTTGCAATTTAGACCCTTTGTTTTTTTTACTTCTAACCCAAAATTTTTCATTATTTACAATTTAATCCTAACTCTTTTTTATTTTCAATTTTGGTCCACCATACTTATCATTTTTCCCAAGTTTTTCGTTTCGTTCAAAATTTTGTGAGTTAATGCACCTCAACGTGCGTGTGGGGTTCAACATTTTTTCGTATATTTTTTCCCGTTTGACTGGCCCATCACAGCACACCTATTTTTCTCCGTTTAACAAGTTCGACCAACGCGCGGGTCCTGGATTGACTTTGTTATTTTTTTTTCTATGTTTTACGTTTCGGTTTAATTTCTCTGCAACGAGCGTTCGTGATTCAAAGATTTCATGTCTGCTTTTCGCTCGGCGTTTATTTTTTCGCTGACAGTAGTATAGCATTGGTACTAATTGACACAGTTTTACAACAACCGCTGCAACGCATATACTTCTCCATTATGGAATGGAGAGTGGTAATATTTAGGATTCATTAAAAAATCAAGAATACATTATAAAAGACTCCAAATAATGCCACATGACATTCTCTAATTCAACCTCATAAATTTTGTTTATATTTATTTAATAAATTTCTTTTAATATTAATATTAATTAATAACCAATATATAGATATCATTTATTTTTATCCTTATCTTTATCTAAAATTAATAAATAACTTCAATTTTGCAATTTAAACCCTTTGTTTTTTTATTTTTAACCCAAAGTTTTCTATCTTTTGCAATTTAATCCCAACTCTTTTTATTTTCAATTTTGGTCCACCATACTTTTCATCTTTCCCAAGTTTTTCGTTTCGTTCTAAATTTTTTGAGTTAGCGCATCGCAGTGTGCGTGTTGGGTTCAACATTTTTTAGTATATTTTTCCCGTTTGATTGGCCCGTCGCGTCACATCTATTTTTTTTGCGTTTGACAAGTTCGTCCAACACGCGAGTCCTGGATCGACTTAGTTATTTTTTCTATGTTTTACGTTTCGGTTTAATTTCTCAGCAACGAGCGTGCGTGATTTAAAGATTTTACGTCTGCTTTTCGCTCGACGTTATTTTTTTCCCGTTTTTATGTATTTTGTTTTTACGAGCTTTTCCGGTGTTGGTGTGACAATGGTATAGTATTGCTACTGCTTAACACAGTTTTATGACAACCGCTGCAACGCAAAGGCTTAATACCAGTTTATGTATATTGAAATCCTATACCTCATAAGCTTGAATCCTACAATTAATTTCTTAGTTGAGAAGGATGTTCTATTTGTTATGGAATCAACACAAGCGCATAATCAATTTTTTTCCTAGAGTTTAATAACTTTACCAATCCAAATGTCGTTAGAATTAATTAGATACCTCATCATAAATTCACATAAGAATATATAACTAACTATATATCTTAAAAAAACACAACAAAATCACATAACAATAACCAACTATATCATCATCATACTCACTAAATCGCACCAATAATAAAACTAAGGTAGGGTCTGAGGATGGTAAGATATAGACCGTAGAAATAGAGAAACTGCTTCCAGTGAGTCCCCCGGCTATAGTAGTTTTGCATCAAACCTTGGATACAAGACATAAGACACTTAGCAATCGGGACAAAGACTGATTAGTGCTTTGTCTTTCAGCTATTAACGCTACCATATGATGCATGATTAACCACCCATCGCTTTTAACGTTATATTCATGAAATTAGTAAAATAACGTTAAAATTAGTGTAATTTCACTTTTACCCCCAAGGGCCCCCACACACACATATATATATATACACATTATATATCTTAATAAAAACACAACATATGAAGGCACGAGAAGACGTTAGAATCCACACAGACAAGTTTCCCCTCTCTCTCCAATTTCCCACAGAGCGTCCGTGTAGAATGTAGATAGACTTTCCCCGTAAATCTTAGAATTGTATATCATCACCCTTCTCCTCCACATCGTCGTTAAGTCAGCCCATGGACTCTGGTGGGCTTCTAGTTGTAGATGGTCTTAGTGAAGACTATGCTTTTAGGTTTAGGTTTTGCATTTAAGCCGAATTTAATGTATTGGATTTGACAAATCTACATCCATGATCAATCTTTGCCCCTTAGCACATGAAATGACTACATTCATGTTAAACAACTTAACACATTAGCATAATAAAGAAATAGTTTCCTGTTTTAATGCATACTATATATAAATTCTTATAAAAATACAAAATGAGTCATCATCTTATTATCACCTAATCTTCTCTCTTTGGAGAGAGAGAGAGAGAGAGAGAGAGAGAGAGAGAGAGAGAGAGAGAGAGAGAGAGAGTAGGTCACAGACTGAACAGTAAAAACTGTTTCAAAAAGTTTACAGCCAGGCAAGACTAGACCAAAGACAAGTTTTAAAAAACAAAACCTTTTTTCCTGCTGCAATAACATGCATCTCCACCTCCAATCCATGTACCAGCAATATTATTCCCTTCTTGTGACTCCTTTGTCTCTTTTCTTCATTTGTCACCTACCTTAATTCACATTATCATCTCTATTTTAAGCATATATCATATGCTTCAATTCTCCTTTGAAGAATTAAACTTGAACATTTTTTGTTGCAAATTAAATGATCTTCTTTCATTCCCTCCAACACCAAGAAAATCTCTAGTCAAATCCGTATCACGCGACTCGTTTACACCATTTCCATTAATTCGCTTCGACGAATTCATCATCATCATTAATCCATCCCCATTGTGATCATGAGTCGACGAATCAAAATTCGAGAGACTTGTACTCATGAGCCCGAACCCGGTAGTTTCATCTAAATTGGTACTTCTTGTTGACCCCATTTGAGCCGCTTTTTGTAATAGCGCGGTTGCTGACATGTGACCTGGAGGTTGTGGTGCAGCCATGGTTGAAGTAGTGTAGTTATACAAAGAATTCAATTGCATTTCTCGTTTCCCACCTTCTTCCTCTTTCAAATACGATCCAGAATACGGTCCCACCATCGGTTCTTGGCTTCCATTCAACCATTGCACCATTTCGGGTGGCAGCATTCCGCCATTGTTATTGTTATTGTTGTTGTTCGAACTTGATGACCCCAGAAAGGTTGAGCTACTAGGGTTTTCCAAATGTGGTGCATTCTCATTTTGGTCTAACCAAATTGGCAATCTGGGCTTCTCCGAATTCGGATCAAGATTAACTCCTAACATCCCACCACCAAACATCCCCGGAAACCGCATCCCATCACCGCTGCCACCACCGTTCATCGCCATCAAGTCGTGTCGAAAGTTGAGATTCACACTAGTCGACATAATCGGAAATGAAGCCATTCTCGAGTTTTCTTCGGTTAACGCATCACAAAATGCTCTATGCGTTATAAAACTGTCTTTCCTGCGCGTTTCCAACATATTAGAAAGAATTTATTAGTTATGATTAGATAAAATATATTAACTACATTTGTTTACATAAAATTTGTTTCAATTATCTTTATCATAGTTAGATTAATATAGCTAGGAGTTATAATTAAATTATGTTCAAGTGTTCAACATAATACCTATCTTATTTAAGATACAGTGATCAATAATCATTATTCAAACATCATATATATAATTACATACACATGCACATTCATTAACTCTCATTTTTCTTGTGGGATCTTTATGATCTAACTGATCAATGCAGGCACTTTTAATCGAAACAAAATCTAGAAATCTTTAGAAACATATAATTTACCTAGAAAAGATTGTTCCACAATCACACTTGTACTCTCTAGTACCACAAATTTTGCTATGAGCTTTCCAGTCTGACTGAACCGCGTACTTCTTCGAACACTTTTCGCACTTCCACTTCTTCTCTCCATGTTTTCGGCTATAATGCTTCTTAACTCCGGTGAGATCTCCGAGAGCTCGTGATGGATCATGATGAACACAAGTTACCTCCGGGCAAATATAAACCTTTTTCTTCACAACTTCAAGTTTGTTTCTTTGCTTTAGCTTCCATGGTAGATTGTGTCCTCTTCTGTGAAGCTGCAAATTCTGGTCTCTTTGAAAACCCTTGTGACATATTTCGCATACAAATTGATTCCTCGCCATTAGCGATCTCGGAGATAAGGCTATCACATCTGCATCTGGATCTACACATGGTGAAAATAACAAACAAACAAACATACTCAGTAAAATTCTACTCATAGCAAAAGCTACTTGTAGGGTCTGAGCATAGTGGAACTAGGGCAAATCTTTCGTTAATCGAATAAAAGGGACAGAGAGGCTGCTTCTGCTTCCTCCGGTCAAACAAAAAAACACCTTTTTTGACATCTAAAGTTTTTAACCAAACCGGATAATAATGAGTTAATTACCTGGTGTGCCGGGGAGATTTCGCTTTCGTTTCGATGAATTTGAAGAATTAGGGTTAGGGTTTGCAATAGGGTCTTGAATGAAAGCAGAAAGAGAAGAAGGAGATGATAAAAGATCTTCACCAGACATGTTTTCTGTTATTCGATGAGCCGGTAGGTATTCGATGAAAGATGATGATGAAATCAATCAAGAACAAAAAGATGGATCAACAGAAGCTTAAAATAACTAATATATAATGATGATTATATATATATGATGATGGTAGGTTGTTGAAAGCCAAGATGATGGATCTAAGTGGATGGAGTTAACTTCAGTTTAGAGCTTTTGTTCATGAAAGTCTGACGTAGATCTTTGTCAAGGTTTGAGTTTTGTTTGAATCTTGATTGATGAAAAAACACACATGAAGAGAATATTATTTTAGAGAGAGAAACATGAAGATGAGAGAGAGAAGAGAAAGAGAATTGAGAGTTGGGTTTGTGTGGAAAGTCTGCCAGACAAAGACTCTACTTGGACCCTATCTTTCTTCATCACTGACTCACAAGCTAAATAATTATATTTTCTTAGACAGAATATTTGAAAAGGTTAAACGTACATTAATTAAATTTTGTTAATGGTTTTTAATTTGGTTAGAGGATGAGCTACTAGCCGGCATACAAAGACCGCCACCTCAGCTTTGAAGTTAGGTTGGTATTGATACAAATGAGTGATGCATTAATGAACTTTGTTAACGTATTGGGAATGCTCCTCAAAACATACCATGTGTTATCCTAATTTTCTTGGTGGATATTAATCAAGAAGTCAAACACTAGTATTTCCTCAACAACTCAAACATATAACATTATCAGAAACTCTAAACTCGCTTACCCTAGTCTCGCCGGCCGCCGGTGGCTCGACGAAGAAAGGTCTCTTTGGGTTAGCATCTGAGGCCGCCTTCCCTCTGGCTTGACCTCCTATTCTAACTCGGATATTCTTGACTTCCATTCGCCATTGGGACCGGTCCCTTTTTCTTCTGTGTTTCTTTTGTCAGAACAATACGCCGAGGGCTCGACGACGACGCGACGCCTGGGATAGAGGTTGAGGTTTGATCAGTACTCATATCGTTTGTGTACTAACGTTACCTCCCCTTCTATCCTGAGTCTCTCGGAATCCATTCGCCTTCCGGGTGTTGTTTCCGGGTCGTTTCTGTTGATGGAGGATGAAGGACCTTGGGAGCTTCCGCGTCATCTGCGGAAGAAGGAAAAGGATCTTCACAGGAATTATGGAGCTGAAGCTAAGGAGGATTTGAAAGCTGATGGTAGAGTCACCAAGTTTTTCATTACTAACCTTCCGCCGGGGTGTAGGCCTTGGGATGTCGCTGATTTTTTCAAAGTTTTTGGTAACGTTACTGGAGCTTACATCGCAAGGAAGCCGGACAAAGAAGGAAGAAAGTTTGGTTTTATAAGTTTTATCAATGTCACGGACGTGAAAGGGATGGAACGTGTCCTCAACGGGACCAAGATGGGAGGTTACAAGATTTTTGCCAATCTGGCCAAGTTTGCTAAAGAAAACTCTGCTGTTGTTGATGCAGATTTGTGTCCGATGCTTGTCGAATAGATTAGTTTTATTTTACGCTGAATTTGTAATAGTTAGTGAAACGGTCTATCGAACGTGTATAGACCCGCTCGTTTGAAGTGGTCAAACGAGAGGGTTATTCGGTTGACCGTGTGGGTTTTGCTAGACAAACAGTTAGATTATGGTTGTATAATGTTTGGTGTCGAAGGATAAGGCATCGAAGGATTGTGTATATCCGTCGATGAGCTCGAAAGATATCCATCGATAGATGAAGATGGACCTCGAAGGATATGTCATCCTTCGAGGTATATGTGTATCTTTCGATAGCTGGATGATCGACAGATGATCTATCGATCAATCAGTTAGATCCTTCGACCATACAACCTGTGTTGGGTATAAATACCAACACTTTGTCATTTGCAAGACTGAGAGTTAGAGAAGGTTTGAGACCTCACCCAGGGAGAGATCACCACTTGATCTCTCCCGGAATGTATACTCCTTTGGTATTAGTTCGGTTATCATGTAATCGGGCCGATTTGTAACGTTTTACTACCGGATTAATACAAAGTTGTGTGTTTATCATTGCTAATCTCTTCCGTCTTTGAACATAATCACAAGAATCACGGTTTCGGTCACGAAACTCGGTCCTACAATTGGTATCAGAGCCATGGTGCCCGATTTAGTAATCCTAACCGTTTACTAAGTCACATGTGCTCTAGATCTGTGATTTTTGTGGTTTTTGTTCAAGATGTAAAAAATGGGAAAAATGAGAAAAACTCAGATTTGGACCCGAATATTCAGATCTGTGCTGAAACGAGTGTTCGGTTTTATGTTTTTCACCTATATAATCAAGTTTTCATCATCAAAAATAAAAAAAATACAATGTTTTCGTCAAATCTGCAAAGTTGAACAGTGGCTGTGTTCTTATGTTCTTGGCGGCTGCTTGAAGATTCGAAAGATGCTTGAAGATTCGAAAGATGCTTGAATTCGAAAGATGACTACTTCGAAAGATGATCAGATTCGAAAGCTGATCAGTTCGAAAGATCAGTTCTCATCAGTTCCAGAACAACTTCGAAAGATGATCCTTCGATCCTTCGAAAGATAATCCTCGAAAGATGACGGCTGATGTTTATGTACCTGCTGCTGTTTTGCTGTTAATCGGAGGTAGAGAGAGTATGAGCTGCAGATTGTTCATCGAAGTCAGACATGAATATGTTTGCTGTTAATTTTGGATCTAGAAATATAGATTCAGCAAACTACAAGGGTTTTTGCAGCTGGTCTTGTGTATCGCAGATCTGTTACTTGCTGGGTATCGATGAAGAGATAGAGATGTGAAAGTGGGTGGAACTTGAATGTTTGTTCATCACAGAGAGTTTCAGCTGCTGCTATTGTTGATCGAAGAAGAAGACAAGAATTGAGGGTAGATGATGATGTTGTCGGCAGAAGTTTGATGAAGATAAAAGGGTTTTTGAAAGTCTTAGATTGTTGACTTTTGAGGGTTAATTAGCTGCCACGCCTTAAATGTTTGTTGACAATTTTTATTTGGTGCATGATTGGGCTGTCACCACATGGGCCCTTCACACTTGATCCATTGTGCTCTCATGACCCAAGTTCTAACAAGTTCCAATACGTTGAGTGGGACAAAACAAATTATGGTGCATGCATACCAAAGAAATGACGGTTGCACTTCATATTTTCTTGGCCTTTTGAGATTTATTTCATGCACATGGATTTTGGATATACATATTTTCATGCTAAAAGTGACGACATGAAAATTCTTGTATAAGTTGCAAAGTGGGGGTCGGGTGTTCGCGAAGTTTAGTTGAATCGCGCTTCTAAATGTCAACGCCAAATCTGTACGGGTTCGGGAGCGCGCGCGGGATGATGCGGCATGTTGTTAAAAAAAAAAATAAAAAAAAAAAAAAAATAACGATGATGAAAACTTGATTGTTGAAAAATGTGGGGTAGTCACGGTTACCGATGCAAATGTCAAAAATGGTGACGCGACTATTATGGGCCAAAAACAACACGGTATGTTCACTTCCGCACGTCGATTGTTTATGAGTGTTATCGGTTATTCGAAAATGTTCGAAAGCATTTTGTTACTTGTCATATTCTCGCATTTGAAGACGAACGTATGAACCTTGAACGCCAACACCGGTCCTAACGAGTTCACAAAGTCTTTGGAGGGATACAAGTCGGATCCGATGGGGTACTAGGCGATATTGCTTTATCAACTAGAATATGCAACGAAGAAATCCTTTTTGTTTATTGTCATATTCTCGCATTTGGTAACGAATGAATGAACCTAGAATGTCAACACCGGTCCTAACGAGTTCACAAAGTCTTTGGAGGGATACAAGTCGGATCCTACGGGGTACTAGGGGACGTTCTTATTCAACTAGCATATGCAAAGAAGAAATTCGTTTTCGTGATTTTTCGAAAAACCAAGAACATTCAACGAAGATTGATGACAGTTCCGCTTAGTGGAGGGAACTGGTGAACATTTGACGACAGTTTCTTTGAAGTGGAGAGAATCTGTTAAGGTTTAGAAATCTTACCAAAGAAATAGGGGGAATAAAAATTTCGTATGTTGAATTTCTTCGGTAAATTTCTAAACGCAATCACAGGTGGTAGAGTTTGTGATTTTCTGGTGATACTAACGGTTCGGCGTGGAATGTTTTGCACATACACATATTTGAGGATTTTAATTAATTCTCCAGCCAGCGTGAAGGGTTTTGCACGGAAAAATACAGGTTTCTAAAGTCTACAGTAGTTACAAAAGCGCTGTTCACTGAAGACCTGGGGAATCTTAATGAAAGCTGATAGTTCAAGGCTGAAGACCTGCAGGATTCGGTTTTGGGTTTGATGTTTCTTTGGGATTTTACAGGGATCTGGGGGTAACTCAATTCGTTGAGTTTGCAAACGATGTACTTGGTCTAGCTGACTTCCTGAGTACTGATGCTGAAGATCCGTAGTGCATTACGTGGTCAACTTCACAAAGGCGAAACAATGAGATCTGGATGTAGTTCAACTAAGCATGCTGGTTGAGCTTGCAAGGGATACACTTGGTCTAGCTGACTTTCCTGAGTGTTGATGCTGAAGATTAAAGTGCATTACTTGGTCGATTCCACAAAGACGGTTTACAGAAGACAGTTCACCAGAAATCTCTATCAATGTAGTATGCTTGAAGATCAAGACTTGATGCAGTTTTTTTAAAGAATGGAACCCTTATCAAATGCCGGTTGGAGTATTGGAAGATCAGCGGAAGATCGGTCAATTGAGCCTTTTGAGGAAATTGCACAACACCCAACACGGATACGCATACTTTGAGGGGGAACTATTTTACAAGGAGCGTCAAGATACTACTTACCTCGATCATCGGTCAAGGGGGAATTTGTTAACACAGAGAAGATGAATACTTGACTGAAGATCGATTGCAGTTGCATTTTCAGCATTCGACAGCAACGGACAAGGGGGAATTTGTTGATGCAGATTTGTGTCCGATGCTTGTCGAATAGATTAGTTTTATTTTACGCTGAATTTGTAATAGTTAGTGAAACGGTCTATCGAACGTGTATAGACCCGCTCGTTTGAAGTGGTCAAACGAGAGGGTTATTCGGTTGACCGTGTGGGTTTTGCTAGACAAACAGTTAGATTATGGTTGTATAATGTTTGGTGTCGAAGGATAAGGCATCGAAGGATTGTGTATATCCGTCGATGAGCTCGAAAGATATCCATCGATAGATGAAGATGGACCTCGAAGGATATGTCATCCTTCGAGGTATATGTGTATCTTTCGATAGCTGGATGATCGACAGATGATCTATCGATCAATCAGTTAGATCCTTCGACCATACAACCTGTGTTGGGTATAAATACCAACACTTTGTCATTTGCAAGACTAAGAGAGTTAGAGAAGGTTTGAGACCTCACACAGGGAGAGATCACCACTTGATCTCTCCCGGAATGTATACTCCTTTGGTATTAGTTCGGTTATCATGTAATCGGGCCAATTTGTAACGTTTTACTACCGGATTAATACAAAGTTGTGTGTTTATCATTGCTAATCTCTTCCGTCTTTGAACATAATCACAAGAATCACGGTTTCGGTCACGAAACTCGGTCCTACAGCTGTTTCTCGAGATTCCAAGGAAGATGGAGGAACTGTCCGGCCTAAACAACCCCAGCAACCACTGATGCTTAATCAGCCGTTTGTTAACAGAGGTAAAGGTAAGCTTTTCAGCGAGTTGTTTCACAGTGAAGGTAATGGTCACGTTTCAGCAGTTCAGTCCGGTGGGAACACTATCAAAGTTATTGATATTGCAGACGAGACGCATGCTTTTAAGGATTTGATAGGATGCGCTCTTGTTGGTAGATGTAAAAACCTTGAGATTCTTAGAAAGCTTGACGAGTGTTTTATGGAGAAAAAGTTTACGGGAGTCTCGTTAAGCTATTTGGGTGGTCTCTACATGTTGGTGAAATTCGAAGTCGAAGCCTCCTGTGTTAATTTTCTGATGGATCACAGTTGTTGGAAAGATTGGTTCTCCGTTTTAGACCCTTGGGATAATCAATCTCTTCCCTTCGAAAGATTAGCCTGGGTCAAAGTTCAAGGTGTCCCTATGCATCTGGCAGACAACGATGTTCTCAACAACATTTCCGAGAACTTCGGTAAAATAGTCCACGGATCTCAACTGGAGGCGGGAGACGGAAATCTTTCGGTGAGCTGGATTGGTTTGTTGGTAGGGGAAGGCGACAGAATCCACGAACAGGTCACGTTAAGGTGGAAGAATAAGCAGTTCCGTGTTTGGGTAGAGGAGGAGATCAACGATTGGGTCCCTGGCTCGGTCGGTTTGGTGGAGGTCCCGACGGATGTCTCTCCGTCTCTGGATTCTAGGAGGGCCCACAAGTCGGGGGGCCAGGTAGCTGAAAAGGCAATGGATCTTAATGATGTGGAGGCTACAGCTCACTTAAACTTTAATGGCCTTAATTTGGAGGAGACTGCATGCGGAGAGGAGAGTGGTAACATGGAGAATCCAAAAGTTGGCAATGAAGATAGATGGAATGTTGCTGATTCCAAGGTTGGTGGAATGCTTTTACAGGAGAGAGAAAAGGTGGCTTTTGAATGTGGTATTGGTAGTGTTAGTTTAGAAGATAAAAGGTCTGACAGAGAAGGTGAGGAGTCCAATGGGGTAAAGGAGCCGCTATGTGGAGAGGGGCCCTCTTCGGTCGCCGCGCCTGGCCTTCCTAATGTATCTGGACCTTATTTTTTTGAAGTCTCTGGACCAGTGCACTAGGCCCAAAAGAAAGTCAATTAGGGTCAGGCCCATGAACAAGTTTGCAACCCAACCAGGAAGGTGTAGTCCAGTTTCGATTGAGAGACCAAAAAAAAGACTAAGAGATGAGGGGGCTTTTAACTTTGATCTAAATGTCAGGGGAGACGATCTGGGGCTCAGCAATCCCAGCTCGGAGTCGGGTGATATGCAGATCCCTCATCAGCCTGAGGAGTTCAATTCGCCAGTTGGGTGCGGTGAGTATATCGATCTGTCTTCGGCTAACTGTGAGGTGGATCCCGGTCCCAGTGGTAGTGATGTCGATTCAGGTATAGTGGTTAAAGATTCTTATGAGGTTCTTAAGGAGGAAGAAGTGGAGAAAACAATCAAGATCAGGAAGGTATTAGGAGTCAATCTCGATAATTATTCGGAGCTGGTTTCAGATTTCATCAGAGGAAAAGGTATTAATGATGTGTTACAATGAATATAATTTCTCTTAATATTCGTGGTTTGGCTGGGGGTGTTAATGCTTCGTGGGTGAAAGACTTAAAGGTTTTTAACAAAGCTAGTGTTTTAGCTATCCAAGAGTCTAAAGTGGAGTCCGTGGCCAAGTCGGATTTGGTGCGGTTCTGGGGCAATAGGAATTTCGACTTTGCTAGTGTTGGGTCGGTGGGCCTTTCAGGGGGTTTGGTGTGGCTGTGGGACCCCAAAATTTTGAAAATTGTTTATGTTATTCGGAATAGGTGCTTCTTAATTATAAAGGGTTCTCTGGCTGGTAGTGGGGACAGAGTGAATTTAATCAACGTATACGCTCTGCAGAGTGTGGCTGCCAAGCAGCAACTGTGGTCTGATATCTCGGCTTTTATCACTCCGAAGGATGGCAAATGGATCCTAGCGGGCGATTTTAATGCAGTTCGTTCTCCGGAGGAAAGAAAAAATTCCAGCTTCAAACATGTTTGTGCAGATAACTTTAACATGTTCATTTTTGACAACGGTCTTTTGGAGTATCCGTGTCAAGGCAGGAAATATACGTGCATCAAGGATAATGGAAAGAAACTCAGCAAGTTGGATCGTTTTCTGGTGTGCCAGGAGTTTTTCAACAAATGGCCTTCAGCTTGCGTTAGAGTTCTTCCTAGAAGGCACTCTGATCATTGTCTGATCCTTTTAGAGCTCGTTGATCTTAATTTTGGTCCTCGCCCTTTCAGGATTTTCCGGTCTTGGATTGGGAAACCAGGCTTTGAAGAAGCCGTCAAGGAAGTTGTGGAGAATTTCGTTCCTTTTGACCCTCCGGATGTTTGCCTTTCGTCTAAATTTGCAGCTATTAGATCTTGGTTGAAACTCTGGAGGGATTATTTTCTTAAGAAAGAGAAGGAGATAGAATCGCTTGCTCTTTCGGAAATTGAAAAGTTAGAAGAGGAAATGGAAAAGAATTTGGATCTTAATCAAAGAGCTCGCATTAAGTGGGCTTTGGATGGTGATGAGAATTCAAAGTTTTTCCATGCTTTGATTAATAATAGAAAAGCTACGAATTCGATTCACGGTCTTAACATCAATGAAGAATGGTGTACCAAACCGAATGCTATTAAGAAGCAAGTCTTATCTTTTTTTCGTGACAGATTCATAGAAGATATTCCCTTTAGACCGGAGTTATCGAGCAATTTTAAAATGATTTCAGGATTGGAGAGCGCTTTTTTAACCGAAGCTTTTTCAGATCATGAGATCAAAGAGGCGGTTTGGGGTTGTGGGGATGACAAGGCCCCTGGTCCGGATGGGATGAATTTCCATTTTATCAAGCACTTTTGGGATTTTTTTAAAAATGATTTTTCTAGAATTTTTGCCAGCTTCTATGATCACAGTGATATTAACCTTGGAAGTGGATCGTCTTTTATCACTTTAGTCCCCAAAATGAATGACCCGGTTTCTCTCAATAACTTCAGACCTATCAACCTTGTTGGAGTCATCAGCAAGGTTATCTCCAAAGTGTTAGCTAACCGGATGAGGAAGGTGTTGGATGGAGTGATTTCAGATTCTCAGTCTGCTTTTTTGAGTGGTAGGTATATCTTAGATGGCCCTCTTATTGTCAACGAACTTATATCATGGGTCAAGAAGAGGAAATCCAAAGCGTTTTTTCTCAAGCTTGATTTCGAGAAAGCATACGCCAATGTAAATTGGAATTTTGTGATCGACATCCTTCGTCAAATGGATTTCTCTTACAAATGGTGTCAATGGATTAAAGGAATTCTAAAATCGGCTAACTCCTCAGTTTTGGTTAATGGGGCTCCTACCTTTACTTTTAAATGTGGTAAAGGCATGAGACAAGGGGACCCTTTATCTCCGTTCCTTTTCTTAGTTGTCATGGAGGCCCTCTCGTGCATGTTGTCCAGCGCCAAAGTCGGGGGAATAATTAAAGGTATGGATATTCCTAATGGTGGGCCGACTATTTCTCACCTCTTGTATGCGGACGACGCCATCATCGTGGAGGAATGGTCTAAAGACGAAGTCATTAACATTGTGAGAATCCTCCGTTGTTTTCATATCGTGTCGGGTCTTAAAATTAACCTCGATAAATCCAATTTATACGGTATTGGTGTGGGATCGGAGGAATTAGGGAGTTTGGCTACCGAGGTGGGTTGTAGACCGGATTGCCCTCCTTTCAAGTATCTTGGTCTTATAGTTGGAGCTAATATGAATCGGATCGCTAATTGGCAACCAGTGATCAACATCTTTAGGGCGAGGCTTGCTAAATGGAAGGCACATCTTTTTTCAATCGGGGGAAGGGTGGTGCTTATCAAATCGGTAATGGAAAGTCTTCCATCCTACTATTTCTCGATTTATAAAGCTCCTAAGAAAGTTACTGAAGTACTGGAATCTATGATCAAGAAGTTCCTATGGGGTGGTTCTTCGGAAGAGAAGAAAATGCATTGGGTCGCATGGGAGAACGTAGCGCGTCATAAGAAGAAAGGGGGCTTGGTTTGAATAAGTTGCAAGATATTAATGTGTCTCTTCTGTTCAAATGGGGATGGCGGTTCAAGTCGGAGAAATCCAACTTGTGGAGAAGAATTATCGACGCTTTTCATTCCTCGAGGGTGGGTTGGGAATGTTTACCCTTCAAAAAGTCGTTACCCGGAGTTTGGAACAACATTGTTAAAGTTGTTATTAATGGTAAAGGTGAGGGAGGTCCGCTAAAAAAATTATTCAAAGGGAAAGTGGGCAACGGTGAAGATGTGGCTTTTTGGTTAGATCCGTGGCTCCTCGATGTCCCTATTAAAAATAGCTTTCCGGGCCTTTTTAGTCTGGAATCAAATAAAAAATGTAAAGTGGCTGAAAGGTTTATGTATCAAGGTGAGGAGCATATTCTTTGCTGGAACTAGAGATCTCCGATAAGCTCGGCGGAGCTCCAAAATCAACTTAATCAGGTTAGTGATATTTTGAACGGGTTCCACATATCTTCAGCTCCTGATCAGTGGCTGTGGGCTGCTGAGTTGGATGGATGCTTCTCGGTCAGATCGGTTAAGCGGCAGTTAGCCCAAGGCGGTGATCACGATTCGGGTTTTGTTCTTGAGTGGTGCAATTGGGTTCCCGTAAAGTGCAATATTCATGTTTGGAGATCGGCTCAGGACAGAATCCCGACAGTGGAAGCATTAAAAAGAAGGAATGTTCTTGTTTATCCCTCCTTGTGCTCGTTCTGCAGCTCGTGTGAAGAATTAACGGAACATGTTTTCGTTGCCTGTCAAACGGCTGCTATAGTTTGGAATATGGTGAGTTCTTGGTGTAAAATTCCTGGCATTTTTGCGTTTTCTACCAAATATTTGTTCTCTATTCACAAAGAGTTAAGGGTTTCGGAAAAAAAGAGAGTTGCGGTTCAAGGAATCATTATGATCGTATGTTGGTGTCTGTGGCGTGCCAGGAACAAGGCAAGGTTCTCGGATGCTCCGATAAAGATTGAGAATATTATTAGCGAAGTTAAGGCGTTGGGATTTCATTGGTTCTCGGTTAGATCTAAATATAAAGATGTAGATTGGGAGGAGTGGTGTTCGTTTGTAAACATGTAATCTTTTTTTTCTGTTTGTTTTTGTCGGCCCGGCTTGGGTCGGTGTTTTTTTTATGTTAATGAAAGTTACTTTTCAAAAAAAAAAAAAAAAAAAAAAAATTCTTGGTGGATCTAGAAGACAACATCAAGGGTATCAATATTTGCTCAGAGATATTTTCGATACATAAAACGAAGAATATATATATGTATATTTACACTAATTTTACACTCCGTCGACCAAGTTGAGGGGTAGCCCGTTCTACCTTGCTTGTACACTACATTCGCCACTACTTGAAGCTTAAATATGCTTTGAAATGCAAGTTTTCTTTGCCACCAAGGGCACACACCCCTCTAATCCTACTACTAGATTTACACTTATCTACTATGGGATTCGAACCCTTAACTTCTAGGAAGAGACACGATTTTACACACACTGATACCATTAAGGCAAAGACCTTTCGGTTTTGAATGTAAGTAAGCTTCAAAATGACATTGTATGGTGCATGAGCTTTTTCCAAGGATAAAGCCTACCCTCGAGTGTCATCAAGCTTAGAGCATATTTAAACATTTTTTGGAGCAGTGGCTATAGTGAGGCAATTGCATCCTTTGGAGTGTGAACGAGCTTACGTGGGTAGCTTGTTAACATAATACAAAGTGGTTTAAGATCCCACCAAGCTTTGCAGTACAAATATGCTTTAGAATAAATGAAGTGACGTATATAATCAGTTTTAGGTAAAAGAAAAAAGAAAAATACGCAAAACCACTTAAGTATTTGTCTTTAGGGATCTCCATATATAATATGGGATAAAGTAAGATAGTGCATTAGCTATCATATAACTATAAAAGTAGGAACATTTATGTGTTTTTGTTATCTGAAAATTTTAAAATGTTCTCCATTGTTGCATGGAATGGAGAGATGAATTGCTTGTCTAGAGCTAGTGGTTACAAAAGAAAGCCAATTTAACTAGGTTACATTAATCTAAGGGTATACTTTCAATGCAAATTTATAGAGTTAATTACACAGATGAATTATGTGGTTTATAGCTAATTTCGTCTTTGGGTACTAATTTTTTTTAACAAGTTTAGGTTTTACGGTTTCAATTTTGTAACACCTTTGGGTACTAACACCAAACTTAGTTAATTTTCTCAATATAATGACTAAAATACCCTTCCATTTTAAAAGAACCATTTGTGTCCTTTGTACTCAATTTTATTTAAGTTTAAATCAACTTTACAAAAAAATTAGAATTAGAATTATTTTTGTATATAACTATTTTAAAATGTTTTGACTAATATATGTGTTTGAAACGGTGATTATTAAATAAACTAGATATAATGTACTAGTAGATTATTACTATGTGTGTTACATGAATATATTTATGAAAAAAAAAAATGTAAGGGGGGTCCTATAACCACCCTTTGGCCTAAGAATAAGGGGCTGTTTAAGCTTTTCAAAATGACTTATTTGCTTATTTGCTTTCTGAAAAGCAAATAAGCAAATAAGTTATTTTGAAAAGCTCTATTTTAAAGCTTTTCAAAACAGCTTATTGACTTATTTGCTTTTCAGAAAAGCAAATAAGCAAATAAGTCATTTTGAAAAGCTTAGCCAAACAGCCCCTAAGTATCTGGTTTAAGAGTAAAAATGGATAGTTAGAGTAGGTGTTAGTCTTGGGAAAAAGATAATGCCTAAGGAGCATGTTTCTCCTGTTAATAGTTGGGATGGTGTGATGTTATTAAAGAGGCGTCGTCATTGGAATATCCTTATGGTCCCCCAGAATCGTTAGTGGTGATTGTGTGGAGTCTGGCCTGGTGTAAGACCCTTACTATTATTTAGTGGTTTTCGTAGGACATCGACTTAAAATGTGTATTTGCAATTACACATACTAATAAAAATGCATGTTTATTAAAACTTTTACAATTTAAAAGAATATACAACATAATGTGATTGAGTTCGTCGTTAAAAATAACGACGAAACAACGTGCGGAAGCTTCGTTTTCATGTGTTCGGTTCTTGAACGTCGCTTGATCTTCATCCGAGTACTCTTGATATTCACCTATGATCAAAACCAACTTATAAGTTAGTTTTGATAACTTAAAAATAAGATTAAACAAGTTCTTTACATCAAACAACAATTAAAAACAGTTTTTGCAGCTTTTGTGTCTCTCGCGGGCCGCGAGAGACTAAGCCACATCCTTCGCGTGTCACGCCCCAATCCCTGTGACCCGTCGCGTGGTGCGGGGGAGTTCAATTTCCAGCAGGTTTGTTACAAAAACCTGCATTTTGCCCAGCTATAGTTTTAATCGATATTAGAACTTTAAAATGTCATAACTTTTGATCTCCATATCCGATTCGCGTGATTCTTTTTCCTACGCGACCGTAATTTTATTCTCCACCGCATGGAGTTAGAATCTGGCGTCCGAATAACAAGTTTTTCTAGATTTTAAGCCCTTGGCTTTATATTTATTTTCAACACATTTGACCCGTTTGTGTTTAAAATCACAAACTTGTTTCTAGTTAATCAATAATCATACTCCAATATGTTTAACTTAAAATCTTTATCCCAGATTCATAGCTTTTGTGAATTATGCGGCCAATATCTAAGTTATGCGCGTAATCCGTTTTGACCCATTTAGGGGAATTTCATGCATTTAAGCATCTAACTCGCTCCTCTCATTTCACACTTCGCATTCCCATATTTGAATAACTTCTTATATTCCACCACAACTATTTTTGTGGTGGATTTAACATAATTAACCAATTTTCCCGAATTTTACCTTTCGGTTAGTCATTTTACGTAAATGACCCCTTTTTAGGCATTTGACCCACAAATGTTTACGCCTATAACTTTTATAAGTATCTAAGGATTCCATAATCATAATACAAGTTCTTAAACAACCCATATAGGTCGTTTGACTAATTTACCCTTCAAGGGCGTTTTGGTCAACTTTAGTCCCTCATTTTACGACGAAGGACTTTCGCTAATTATTTGACCAAAATCGCATGTTTAACTAACTTATTTATGCGTACGTGGCTCGGGTTGACTTATTGACCCGTTTTAATACCTTGTCTTCATTTATTTGCTAATTCATAGCATCGCTAATTCACAAGCCGTTTTATCCCCCGAGCATGAGACTCGACATTGATGTATGTCATAACGAACATGCAAAAACCAACTAACTCTATAGCTAGGGTAAGTCGGGTATCAATCCAGGGGAGTCTGGTGGAAAGTGTCGTGAATTAAGAACTAATACTAATTGCAAAAACGGAAAATCTTGGTTGTCTGAGAGTTGATTAACTAGCAATTTACTAAAACAAGGTTGTGATCAATGGGAGAAACAATGGTTCCTCCGGATTTCAGATTCAAAGTGAATTAAGTTTATGTTTAATTGTTACAGTTACATAGACATAACTGTATAATTCGATTAATTGATTGTGATAAAAGAGGACTAAGTACTCTGATTGGTTAACAACGAGATGTTATCAGACGATTATCAATTGCAATTACCAACCCTAATCCCATAGAAAATATATCCCCATAACTCTCGGGAATTGAATGATTAAGAATCAAGGTTTAAGTAAAAATAACTGTTTACAAATCAATCAATTCAAACTAACCGGTAACAAGCATCGAATGCTTAGATTACCGGGTTTAACAATTGTTCAAACATAAAACAAAGTTCACCTCGACGAATCCTCCATCCGGAGGAAACAACGAAGGAATTAGCCGCTTATCTCGCACATATGATCTTCAAAAGCTTGTAGAAACGATCGTTGCATGATTGATTCGGTAAGATGTGAAGATATGAGGATGATTGTGTCACACCGTGACTTTTGCGGAAGCGTATGATGTGTGACTGGTTTAATATCATTGCATTCAATCATAATAAACAACTACATGATCAAAACGATGTTCATCCATTCATAAAATTTGAGTATTACAAACACCGGTTATTTAAGTTTTAAAACACAACCTTCGACTAGGTTATAAACTAACAAAAGTGGATGACATCTAAACTTGAAGTCTACTTCTAGAAACAACAAACGCGCCCAAGATCCAACCTGTCACCTGAAATACATCAACAGAAGTTGAGGGAGTTCATGCGTTTTGTGTGAGTACTGGTAAACTTGTAAACCTTTGAGAGACTCCTTTGAAAACATGTATGAAAAGCGTGTATGAACATACCAAATAAATATTTTACAAGGGCATTAAGGAATGTGAGAACTGATGTGTGCAAAATGCAACATATAAATTACATCAATTGTGGCATAAAACTAACCCTTTTTTAGTACTAATGTTGGAAATAGTGTGCTTTTGTCTTCCTTTTGTATCTCCAGGATTAAATGAGCTCAAATTAACAAAAGAAGCAAAAAGTCAGCTAAATCTAACATAAATACAAGAAAAGGAACAAACGTGGCATGCCCGACCTCCCCGAAAGCATCTTCCCAAGCAAAACAAGAGAACAGAAGGCTGAACACGCCCCGTGCTCAGTGAACACGGGGGCGTGCCCAAGTGTCAGCATAAAAAACAAAGTTGTAGAAGCTTCCATCGCCCACCACGGGGCCGTGCTCAGCGGACACGGGGCCGTGGTCAACTATAAGATTCGCAGAATCCAGGCAAATCTTGATAGTACAGATATGCTTCTGTACACGGGGTCGTGCCCAGCGGACACGGGGCCGTGGTCAACTAATGCAGACAAGAGTAATTAATGAAGACAGAGAAGGAGGATGGACACGGGGCCGTGCCCACAAGACATGGGGCCGTGCCCGAGCTACTGTTCAGGCTATAAATAGGGGTGCTTGGCTCATTTGCAAACCATCCCTTGGCACACCACCTCTCTCACACTTCACCCACCACCCACCACCATCACAACACCATCATCCACCACCATCATCCATTGTCCATCATAGAGTGTGTGAGTCGTCTCGGGATCCAAGATTGATCATAAGAGTTCTTGACAATCAAGGCCATGTTTGCCTAAGTCTCTTACATCACTTGGTGAAGACAAAGTGTCTAGTGTAATACTTTTTATTTTTAATCTTTTCGCACTTTTTACTTGGTTATGTATTAATGACTTTAATAACTAGTTTCTTATGTTGAAGGTGATTCTTCCTTATCGTTTGTCCGTGGTGTCTTGGCATTATTTTACTGTCTATATAAAATAAAAGATTTTCACCATTCATATCTCCACGGTCTATATGGAGGTATGTTGGCTACCTGGTCGGGGGTTAAGGGAACAGTTTGGTAAGAGTCTTGCCTTGTTCAGTGTATAGATCCTGCAAGGACCTGGGTCAAATTTAGTAGGACCTCCTTCAATACCCACCGGTATTGGATGGCGGGGGTCCAAACTCTTTGATCCCCTCATATGTAAGCTACTATTAATACTTTAACCCGGCTACTTAGGACTGTATCCCTGCTGACTCAGACTACTTAGCCGAGGGTAACGTCACCTTCAAAAGAGAGGCCTACCATAATATGCATTAATAACTTAATTAATTATCTTTCAATTATCCGACCCTTTAGGATTGTATCCTTGCTGACTCAAACTACTGGGTTGAGGGTAACGTCACCTTCAAAAGAGGGGCCTAGTACAATAACTAAGATAATCTCTTAAAAAGTGCAAAAGTGCGGAAATAATCAAAGGTTACACTAAACACGAGTCGGAACCAAGTGATTCATCTTGTCTATCTGTTTTTATTTTTATTTATTTTTCAGCATTTTAGTTAGTTTTTATTTTTTTAGTTTAAAACCTTTTTCTAAACTTTTGATTTGATTAGACGTTGAGGATAAACCGGTATTAAAAGCTCTTGTGTCCATGGATGACCTCGGTATCTTACCAACACTATACTACGCTCACGATGGGTGCACTTGCCCATATGTGTGTTTAGTGTTAGTAAATATCGTGTTTTATAAATTTAAAACTTGGCTAAAAAGTGTTAAAAAGGGCTTAACATATACATTAAAAACTAATAACACTCACGCACATCAAGTTTTTGGCGCCGTTGCCGGTGACACAAGGATTTTAAGAAAGTTAGGAATCAACGGCCTAATCGTTTTTCTTATTTTTCTATTATTTTTAGGATTTTTCTTAGTTTTTCAGCTTCTGCAGAGCTCAACACGGGCCGTGCCTGGTCGGACACGGGCCGTGTTGGGCATTGTTACTGGCAGTTTTTATTTTCCGAGTTACAGAGAGCTGAGCACGGGGCCGTGTCGGTGCAACACGGGGCCGTGTCCAACTTTCCAGTAACAGGGATCCGGAAAACAATCACTGTATCTCCGACCACGGGCCGTGTTCACCTGAGCACGAGGCCGTGGTGAACCTTCTGACCAATGTTCTTTTATGTTTTTATTGCAGGACTTGGAACCCAGGCGCCACATTTGAACTTCCTACGTAGTGTATGAGCTCCAGTTCTAGTAGAGACATAAAAGAACCTCTAGAAGAACCCGAACACTTTCTTAGAAAAAGACTTAAAGCTAAAAGCCGAGAGAAAGTTTCGGGGGACCACTTACAATGGCGGACCAACGTACCCTCATGGATTACCTACGACCCACTGTAGGTAATCTCGGCGCCGCTATCAATGCACCGAATGTCGAAGCCAATAACTTCGAACTTCGGCCACATTTGATACAAATGCTTCAAAACTCCGCAACCTTCCATGGGCTTGCGGACGAGGATCCCCATCTACATATTACTAATTTCTTAGAAATATGTGATACCTTTCGGATCAATGGAGCATCAAACGACGCCATCCGCCTTCGGATGTTTCCATTTTCACTAAAAGACCGAGCTAAGGCTTGGCTTAATACCCTCCCAGTTGGCTTGGTAAACACCTGAGATGAACTAGCCCAAAAGTTTCTATATAAGTATTTCCCTCATGCTAAAACGGCTAAATTAATGACTGAAATTAATACATATTCACAAGAAGATGGGGAATCCTTATATGAAACTTGGGAAAGGTTCAAGGAGCTACTAAGAAAGTGTCCTCATCATGGTCTTGCGGTATGGCAACAAGTATCCACTTTCTACAACGGGTTGTTGCCACACACAAGACAAACACTTGATTCTAGCTCCGGGGGACTTTTAGGTAATCGTCGCCCAAATAAAATATATAATCAAATTGAGGAAATTGCTCAAACCAATTTTCAATGGCACACTCCACGAGGCCATAAATCTATTGCCTCAGGCGCCCATAAGGTTGATGAAAGCACTTCTTTACAAGCCCAAATCAAGGCCCTTTCTTCAAAAATCAAAAAATTAGAAATGGCAAAAACGGTCTCGGTTATGGCTTGTGAAGGGTGTGGTGGGCCACATGAAAATTGGAGTTGTATGAAAGAATTAGATGATCAAACGGAAACGGTAAACTAAATTAATAATAGACTTAGGCCGTCGGGTCCTCCAACGGGTACCTACAACCAAGGATGGCGTAACCACCCAAACCTTGGTTGGAGAGATCCCGGCAATAGTAGTAACCAACAAAACCAATGAACTAACTTTCAACAACCACAAAATTTTTCTCAACAACAAGGTGGACGAGAAAGGCTTGAAGATACTGTATCTCGCCTCATATCCGACACCGAAAAGAAAAACTCGGATCGATTTCAGCAATTGGAATCGAATTTTAGAAATCAACAAGCTAGTATTCAAAACATTGAAAAACAATTAAATCAAATAGCTCAAAATTTCTCCGAGAGACCACAAGGCGCGTTACCAAGTAATACCGAAACCAACCCAAAGGGACAAGTACATCTCATAACATTGAGAAACCGTACCGTGGGTCCCGAAGAGGCTCTAATCCCACCAACTGAAAGAAGCCAATCTAACCAAAACACAACTACACCCGCGCCCCAACAAGAAAAAGGCTTCTCCACCAGTTCACGAGCCTACTAAGACTCCTCATGTTCCATACCCCGGACGGTTAATTCGTCAAAAGACCGATGAGCAATTCGCAAAGTTTAAAAATTTACTAAAACAATTGCATGTTAATATTCCATTTATCGAAGTCCTAACTCAAATGCCTAAATATTCAAAATTTATGAGGGACTTCCTCACTCATAAAAGGAAAATTGAATCATTGCAATTAGTTAACTTAGGCGAAGAATTCTCGGCCTTACTACTCAACAAACTCCCGCAAAAGAAGCTTGACCCTGGAAGCTTCACAATTCCTTGCTCGATTGGGAAATCCCCAATTCGTAATGCACTAGCCGATCTCGGGGTAAGTATCAACCTCATGCCCTCATCAATGTTCAATCGACTCGGCCTAGGAAAAACAAGTCCTACGAAAATAAGCATACAACTCGCCGATAGATCCGTCAAATATCCACAAGGTGTCGCTGAAAATCTATTGGTCAAGGTCGGAGAATTTGTCTTCCCGGCCGACTTTGTCATACTAGATATGGAGGAAGATACCGAAGTACCACTCATCCTAGGGAGGCCATTCCTAGCTACGGCCCAAGCAGTGGTAGATATGAATGATGGAACACTAACTTTGAGGGTTGGGGACGAGGAAGTATAGTTTGGAGTCGGAAAAAGAGTAGAAGACGAAGACCCGAACAACTACATGAAGGTCATTGACTCAAGCTTGGATGATGCTCTCTGACGGTGTAGCATGGGATGCAAAACATCCCACTTGGGTAACATATGACCAGGCTTTGGGTCTAGCCAAGGACCCTTATAAATGTGGCGCACCACGGAGGCATTCCGCGGAACTATCATTAGTTTAGTTTAGATTCATTTTTATGTTTTCTAGTTTAGTTTTAATTTTCAGGAATAAAACACACTCGGGATGGTGAAGGATAACAAGGGAAACTTGGACCAGCACCCCATGCACGAAAACAGGGCCATCCGACAAATTTTCTTCATTACAGCAGGTTCAGCACGGGCCGTGTCCGCCCAACACGGCCCCGTGCTGCACAGTCTGCAGAAAATACCCAGTTCAGGTAAACTGGACACGGGCCGTGTTCATCCAACACGCCCCCGTGTCCAGGCTTCTGTTTCTTTTGTTCAACTTTTTGTTACTGGCACCTGAACACGGGGCCGTGCCCGGACACCACGGGGCCGTGTCCAGACGCCTAGTAACATAAAATTTTGCTTTTTCACACCTTTTACACATTCAATTAACCGAAAAACTTATTTTTGGGACACATTGAGGACAATGTGTAATTTAAGTGGGGGGGGGGGGGTGCTAAAACTTTGAATCTTGCAAGTCCTAATTACAAGCCTTACACAAAACTCTATTGGAACCGCTAATCACCCCAAATTTTTTCAAAAATTTTCATTTTTTTTACTTGTCTAGGTTTAACTTGGGAATTTCAAATTCTAAAAAAGTTATATTTTTACAAATTTATAACTGATAGCGTCGTGATAAAAAGAACTAACATAAGAAAGTTATGAAAAGGCATGACAAGTTTAGTTAAAATTTAATTATATATACTTGATCACATAAAAACCCATTCCCACAAAAGTGAGTTTTGAGCCTTTATTGAGCATACAAATACATATCTTTAAACTAAATGCTCATTTTTCGTTTCTTGTGTGAATAGCCGCTTGGTTCTTACAACTCTAGAACTTGCCACGACGATACATTCCCGGTCCTTACCAACTTAAATCCGAGTAAGTAAATGATAGAGGCATTAGGACTAACCTTTTTATTTCTACACCTTTATTTTTCTTTTTTTTTTACCACCTACCCAAAATTCCCCTAGTTAAGCTCTTTGAGCCTAAACCTTTTCATTTCTTAACCCAAACCAAACACCCTTTCACCCACCAAAACCTTTTTATTTTTAACCCTTTGTTTTAGTAACAAGCTCGATTTTTCGTATGACTTTTCAAAAAAAAAATGTTGATGATGAAGCAAAAGAAATAAACAAACAAGTTCATTAAAAATAACTTTGTTTGAATAATAGCTTCATCCAAATAAAAATTTTACAAAAATAAAAAAAAAGTCTTACGAAAACCGACACTTTTTACGCTTTTTCGCCCTTTTCTACTAACCACTAACCCAACCACCTACCTTTAACCCAAGCCTAACCCTTCACCCAAAAGTCCTCTTGATATTTACAAAGGTATATAGTTAAAAAGGATGAGGATTGATTGCTTGGCAAGCCTATGGTAGTAGTAAGTTCCATGCCGCTCTCGAGTGATTCACTAAAATACATCTTCGGCCGAGTGATCCCCCGTGAGGTATGTGAACTTGTATATAAATAGAATTTTAAAGAGGCATGTTATGCCCTAATAAGTAATTTATCTTATGAAAAGCTTTAAATAAATGATGACGAATAAGATTGTAAATAAATAAAAATAAAACTTAAATAAAGAATCTTGGAAATCCCAACACTCTATGACAAGCCCAAAAACCTTCTCTTCTACCCATTCCATTTGGGAGTGCAAAGCCATATTATAAAGAGTTTTGCTTGAGGACAAGCAAAGATTCAAGTGTGGGGGTATTTGATGTGTGCAAAATGCAACATATAAATTATATCAATTGTGGCATAAAACTAACCCTTTTTTAATACTAATGTTGGAAAAAGTGTGCTTTTGTCTTCCTTTTGTATTTCCAGGATTAAATGAGCTCAAATTAACAAAATAAGCAAAAAGACAGCTAAATCTAACATAAATACAAGAAAAGGAACAAACGTGGCATGCCCGACCTCCCCGAAAGCATCTTCCCAAGCAAAACAAGAGTACAGAAGGCTGAACACGCCCCGTGCTCAGTGAACACGGGGGCGTGCCCATGTGTCAGCATAAAAGACAAAGTTGTAGAAGCTTCCATCGCCCACAACGGGCCCGTGCTCAGCGGACACGGGGCCGTGGTCAACTATAAGATTCGCAGAATCCAGGCAAATCTTGATAGTACAGATATGCTTCTGCACACGGGGTCGTGCCCAGCGGACACGGGGCCGTGGTCAACTAATGCAGACAAAGCAATTAATGAAGACAGAGAAGGAGGATGGACACGGGGCCGTGCCCGAGCTACTGTTTAGGCTATAAATAGGGGTGCTTGGCTCATTTGCAAACCATCCCTTGGCACACCACCTCTCTCACACTTCACCCACCACCCACCACCATCACAACACCATCATCCACCACCATCATCCATTGTCCATCATAGAGTGTGTGAGTCATCTCGGGATCCAAGATTGATCGTAAGAGTTCTTGACAATCAAGGCCATGTTTGCCTAAGTCTCTTACATCACTTGTTGAATACAAAGTGTCTAGTGTAATACTTTTTATTTTTAATCTTTTCGCACTTTTTACTTGGTTATGTATTAATGACTTTAATAACTAGTTTCTTATGTTGAAGGTGATTCTTCCTTATCGTTTGTCCGTGGTGTCGTGGCATTATTTTACAGTCTATATAAAATAAAAGATTTTCACCATTCATATCTCCACGGTCTATATGGAGGTATGTTGGCTACCTGGTCGGGGGTTAAGGGAACAGTTTGGTAAGAGTCTTGCCTTGTTCAGTGTATAGATCCTGCAAGGACCTGGGTCAAATTTAGTAGGACCTCCTTCAATACCCACCGGTATTGGATGGCGGGGGTCCAAACTCTTTGATCCCCTCATATGTAAGCTACTATTAATACTTTAACCCGACTACTTAGGACTGTATCCCTGCTGACTCAGACTACTTAGCCGAGGGTAACGTCACCTTCAAAACAGGGGCCTACCATAATATGCATTAATAACTTAATTAATTATCTTTCAATAACCCGACCCTTTAGGATTGTATCCTTGCTGACTCAAACTATTGGGTTGAGGGTAACGTCACATTCAAAAGAGGGGCCTAGTACAATAACTAAGATAATCTCTTAAAAAGTGCAAAAGTGCGGAAATAATCAAAGGTTACACTAAACACGAGTCGGAACCAAGTGATTCATCTTGTCTATCTATTTTTATTTTTATTTTATTTTTCAGCATTTTAGTTAGTTTTTATGTTTTTAGTTTAAAACCTTTTTCTAAACTTTTGATTTGATTAGACGTTGAGGATAAACCGGTACTAAAAGCTCTTGTGTCCTTGGAC
The DNA here is from genome assembly GCA_030545235.1 of Helianthus tuberosus. NCBI lineage: Eukaryota > Viridiplantae > Streptophyta > Magnoliopsida > Asterales > Asteraceae > Helianthus > Helianthus tuberosus. The sequence goes on along the minus strand of CM060362.1, from coordinate 14,347,216 downwards.
GACCTCGGTATCTTACCAATACTATACTACGCTCCCGATGGGTGAACTTGCCCATATGTGTGTTTAGTGTTAGTAAATATCGTGTTTTATAAATTTAAAACTTGGCTAAAAAGTGTTAAAAAGGGCTTAACATATACATTAAAAACTAATATCACTCACGCACATCAAGGACATAGGGAGCACTCGAAATGAGTTGGCTTATACCCTTGTCGATTTTCCCTCGACTGTGTCGATTTTCCTCGACTATGTCGAATTTCCCTTCGACTATGTCAATTTACCTTGACTATGTCAATTTCCCTTGACTATGTCGATTTCCCTCGACTGGGACACCGAAGCACTCATGTTATCACATGAGGACCATGAGGGGGGCTCGACCGTACCAGTTAGATCTAACCTTCATCCCTAATTAAGAATTAATGGAATTTCAATATTAAGTCTATGCTCACATGATCTAATAGTGTATTTCATAGGCATTTCATACCGTTTAAGCATTCGTAACATGTATTCCACCCTCGAGAGTTATAAAACCAAAAACAGTTACGAGAAAAGGGGGAGCATGAACTCACTGTTTTGCGTCTTCGATACTCGTAACTCAAATCTCCTCAGCAAACACGACTCCTACAATGTACTAGGGTCTATTAGACGAACGGGCTGTGCCTTGCCTTAGTATTTACGCTTTTGAGTTACGTTTCTTTTAATATTATCCCAAGTTATAATTTCTTGTTAAAATAATAATTATTTTAACTTTAAATTATACTAAATTTTGGAATAATTGTTAAACAATATTCTTGTAACAATACTTCTCAAGTGTTTATTTTCGTATTTCCTTCCCAAGGATGGGGATATCTTATACATGTATATTCGCATTCTTGTATCTGTAGTTCCAAATTAATATATTTTCAAGTCTCACTTTAGAAAATATATAATAATTTATTTTGTCACAAAAATAATGTATTGTCCAGAAAATATATATTTTTCTCAAAAATCATATATTTTCTAAATATTCCAAGAAAATATATTTTAACTTCTGAAAATAATTTATTTTCTCCTTGTCGAAAATATGATATACTTTGTAATATTAATAAAAATCATACTTTCATTTCTTTTGTATCCAAAATAATATTTACCAAAAATATGCCCAAAATTTAGTTTCCGGAATATCTTGTAAGTTACGTTCTTGTGTTCGGTTCCACAATATTTAGTAGGTAACTTATATATTTATTCCTTGTGATTTTTGGTATTATTTTGGATTGTAAATCCTTGGTATTTTGTTAAGTTATATTACTTTAAATCCTAAAATAATATAACTATTACACCAAGTATACAACTAATCACACACAATGTGTTATTAATGTAAATATATATTCTAAATACATATTTATCCATTTTTATTTACAAAAACCAACCTCCAATACGTGTATTTTTGTAACAAAATCTATGGCAAGGTATATGTTGAAAACCATAGTTAAAACTCACTTGTAAATATTTGTTTAGAAAATATTTTTCTAAGTGTTTGCATTTTTAGAAAATTTTGCCATAGTTTCCCCTAAAAATGAAGGTGTCCATGCTATTAAAGCATATCATTTTCTTTTCAAAAACCATCATAAACAATCAACAATCAATCTACACTTACCAAGTGCTAAAACAAAGCTATCTACATAATAATCATGAACTTGAACTTTCATAAAAACTTGTAGTAATTTGGTAGTGTATTTAGTAGGTTTAGTTACCCTTTGAAGTGTGTTCATTTCTTTAAAAATCTCATTCTTGAAAGATTTGTGTGTTTACAACTTGTTAGATGATTTTTCCAAAAATCATTCTTTTGAGTTCTTCTTGTAAACAAAGTGTTCTTATACTTGTTTCAACACTAGAAACATGCTTAGTTCTTTTTAAAACAACGTTCATGTAAATCTTTGTGATTTAGCTTGGTTTCTTTGGAAAACTATTTTAGAAATCATCCACTCACAAGACTTGTATCTTGTTTAAATCATCATCATATGAAAACAACTTTTATTATTCAAGTTCATGTAAACATAAGGCATGAGATCTTGGTCTTTCACAAGATCATCACATTAACTTACTAGATCATGTGTGTAATCACAATCTAGTAGGTTCCATATGATGTCTAACATCACTAACACTAGTAATCAATCAACAAGAAGCAAATAAACACAAATCAACAAGCATTCATATGTTTATAAGCTTATGTTAGAGATTTATGATTATTTCTTTTAATGTTCATCATGTTTATCAATGTACATCATCTTTTAACCAACAACATATGAAGTAACAAAGGGTTATGAGAGTCTTACTACTAGCACAAGGCTAGAGAAGAACACAAGATGATGGTGATGACAAAAGTGGAGGATAATAGCAAATGATGAAGGTCCTTCAAGATCCACAAGCACCAAGCTTCCTAAATCACCTCCTTACACCTTGAAATGAACTTGGAATGAATGGATGGTGGATGGAAGGTGGTGGTGGGTGTGTGCTTGTTCTCGGCCGCAAGTGAGGAGGAGAGGAAGGATATGAGTGGGTGATTAAGTGTGGGTGAGATGATGATCTTCATGTCCTCTTATAACTATTCATCTCTTTTAACCAATGTATAATATGTTGGTAATAGTACATACATGATCTAAATAAATCTAGGTGAATCTAAGCAAGATCAAGCAAGATTTTAGAGAAGATTATGGTGGGGTCACTTGTGACCGTCCACTTAGGGGGGGGGGGGGGGGGGTTATCTTGGTTGGGTTTTAATGTTTAGTTGATTAGTTAGGATCTTAAGTGTAAAGTTAGGTGTTTATGTGTATTGGGTGTTACATAGTGTGTTAGGGTGTTCGGGGGTCATAACTAGCTCTGAAACATTAAAACAATGCTTTTAGTATAACTTTGGTGTTTCGGGTAATGTCCGGTTGTTCGGTTAGATACCGGTTCGTTAAAGTGTCAAATTATACCGTTTAGTGATCTTTATGTACCCTTTTGTGACGCTTTTAATTCCCGACACTTAGGAAAGCATTCAGGACCATTTAGTCATAATTTTGCATGTAACAAACTTGTTAAAATGCTGAATTTTGCTGATTTATGCAGAATTCTTCACTTTATGTGGGTTTTAGGCACTTTCCGACACTTTATCTATCACCTAGAAAAGCAGTTTTGTGGTCCTTACTTCCCTACACCCTATACTAGTGTAATACGTAGTCTCTGGCTCATACTGGGCCTCAAAACACTGTTTGTCTATGTACTGAACTTCGTCAGCATTTTAGTTTGTCTGATAATGGTGCTAATTCTGTTCTGTGCATTATTAGAACTATATCGTGTTGCATGTAGTAAGTCTTGCAACATGAAATGCCATTGTATGTATATAACAGTATTCAGAATTTCATTTGTCTTGTAAACTAGATCATGCACAGTCATTAAAGCACAGATTACTGTTCAATTAGTGTACGGAATGTACGGAAAAGTGGCAGTTGTCACAGACTCCCCCCGTTAAAACAATTTCGTCCCGAAATTCAAGCGATGCCATCGGTCGCAGGGGAGTTGTGAATCAAATGTGGTCACTTAGGTTTAAAATTTGTCTTCATGTTCCCATGTAACTTTGGGCCATGATATGAATTCTAACGTACTCAAATAAATCAATTATGTCTTCCCCGTTTTTTTTTGTGGACTCTTGGTCCACAACCTTAACATATTCTATAGTAAATTGGAGTTTGTCGTTGACGTGAGTCTTGTTTGTGGGAACAATGACTGTTCCTTGAGTCAGACTCCTCTAAAGACTAGACACGTGGAATGTGTCGCGATCACTACTGATCTTTCCTGGAAGTTTTAGCTTGTGAGCAATGGTTCCGTTCCCTACCAGGATCTCGAAAGGTCTAATATACTGGGGGTCCAACTTTACACGTTTTCAAAATCGCATCACGCCTTCTCAAGTCGAGGCTCCCATTAAAGCCATACTTCTTCTCTCAAATTCCTACGATTTCTGCCGCTCGTCGGCGCAATCTTTCTGTGTTCCGTGGGCTGTCTTGATATGATCACATATCTGAATGATCTTGCCTCTAATTTTTCCTGAACCAACTCGGGCCAGTAGATTGTTTATCTCCGGTCTCCGTTTAACACAACGGGGATCGACTTATTATGTTCCATCTAAAGCTTCACACGAAACGATTTAAACAGCGGTGTGATAAATACTGTTGTAAGAAAACTCCACTAAGGGCAAGTGAGTGTTCCAACTTTTCATCAAAGTTTATCACACAAGCACGTTGTCCATACAGTCTGCATCGTTCAGTAGCTCAGTCCCTCTTCGTTAATATTTAAGTTCTTACGATCAACGGTGTGCTGCAGCCCTTGTGATCAGTAAAGGTCGTGCAACGTTTTCTTACAAGAAATGACGTCAAGTTTGCGGTTCGTAATTACTCTATCTAGATCAAGGTTTCTTCTCATGATCCCTTTAATCAACGTGACGCGTATGCAGTATCGTGGTCTCGTTGCATCGACGCGCAATCGAGACTTTGTCGAGAAGCGTCACATAATTGCAACTCTAACTCCTTAGCTCTTAGTTGCAGGGTTGGCATGAATCTCGTTCTTATCCACCATGTATCCTAAAGTTCTTACCTCGCGAATTCGAAATCCTTTTTTCGACATCTTAGCACATAACTGTTCTTTCTCTAAGTGTCACAAGATAATTTGCAGATGTTACTCACGACCTTCCTTGGTCGTTGGGTATATAAGAATGTAGTCAATAAATATAATCATGTTCTTATCCATGTACGGCTTGCACACCTGATTCATGAGGTCCATGAATATTGCCGGTGCGTGTGTTAAGCCAAACGACACGTCAAGGAACTCGTAATGCTCAATGCGAGTCCCTAAGGTCGTGTTAGGGATATTTTCCTCTTGTATTCGCAGCTGAGGACATCCTGACCATAAGTCGATCTTCGAGTATTTACTGGAACCTTACAATTGGCTCGTTCATGTTATCAGTCCTTAGCAAAGGATTCTGATTCTCAATTCTCTGAAATTTATGCAAAGTGGAAACTGCCGACTTTCTTCTCGTGTCCTTAACTAAGGGTGTCATGTCCTTAATTCCCTCTGTCTAGCAGCTCTTGCAGTTATATCGGAGGCTCATGCTTCTCGGACGAAGCTAGTCGGTAAGGCGTCATTCGGCACTGGTGCCACTCCTGGCACGAGGTTTATCCTAAACTCCTCTTGTCGTTGAGGGGGCATTCCTGGCAAGTCCTCAGGAAAGGCTTATGGAACTTCTTCCATCACAGGGTGGTCTTCTAGCTCCAGCTCCTAGGTCTCCTTGTCGGCAACATGAGCTAGGAAGGCTATGCAGTCTACTCGGAGGCGCTTCTGTGTCCCTTCGACCAATGAGAGATGTCGCAGACCCACGCTCTAGTACCTTGCACCTATTGCAGGAAGGTTGTGTACTATAAGTGTTTCATCATTCGCAAGAGGGATGCAACTGCTTTTTGTAACACCTCGAAAATTCGTGTGCATTGGAATAACGACACGTGTCCTGAAAGACAAAACGCGTTGTAAACCCTGATTAAATAAAGATGTTTTGGCAGGATTGAAAAGTGGCGTCATGTTAATTTTTACCTCTGAACACCTCATTTATAAATCCCAAGACCCAAGTTTTTATACATATTAAACATCTATTATGTCTAAAATCCAGAAATGGGTTGACAATAATGAATTGGAAATGCATGATAGGATCTCACGAAGAAAAGAATGGTAATCCTTAGTTTCCGGTACTTTCTAAAGACTCCAAGACTTTCACACAACATAACATGGTGGTGCATACTATACATGACCCAAATTTGAGGCCCCATATTGATAAAACACGGCCAAGAATTCGTTTATACTCAGTTGCCCTTTCAAATCATTGAAAAGCCAAAGTTTTGGCTCCTGATGAACGCTTGCGCACCGCAACAACAGGAGCCTTACGGTGCGCAAGCAACTGCCCAGCAACAGAAAATTTGCTGCAGCCGGTTTTGCGCGATTGTGACCGATTTCACTGGTATTTCTCACTATTGGACGACCCCTAAAATGTTCCTAGACCTCAGGGACACCTGTGGGACAATTGTGGGCACTTGTAGCTTTAGTTGTCAACATCTTATGGTGAGTGCAACTAGTATATAAGAACTTCAAGTTTACAAACATTCTCATTCACTTCTCCTGCATTGTTGGATCACTTCTGGAACTCATAACCTTCTCTCAAGTGTCTCTAATCAAGCTTAGGACCTTTGTAAGTTTCCTAACCTTCTCTAATTAATTTTAGCTTAGTTATTTAGCTAAAAGTCAAACCGACGTAATTACGGTTTGACTTCGAGATTAGTCAACAATGGCTCAGTCATATCTCGAATTAAAAGTAGTTATAAGTTGGTATTTATGTGGGTAATAAAACCTCAAAAGGGTTTCCCCTGATCACCACTCTAACCAGGTCAAAAGTCGGGTCAAACTTATATTTAAAAAGTCAACAGGAAGCTTAAAATGCCATCTATGCATAATTAACATTGTAGATCATATACAACCTGTTGGATCATTGTTATAACTCAGTAAATAGTGTAAGGACATGTCTAAACATGTTCAACCCGACAAATTCCTGTAAATACCCGTTTCGGAACCGAAAGTCACATAGTTTGACTTTCACTTTGACTTTCAGTTCTGACCCGTTTAGGCATGTTTTAGAAATGCCTCAGAGCTTTAATTGGACTAGGTTACATGTTAGTACAACCCTCTGTGATTATACACCTTGGTTCATTAGTTATCCAATTAATATGCATGTTTCCGTTAATTGCTCATATGTTGACCGTTATGCCCTTATTACCTTAAAACGTGATTTTTTGGAAATGTAAAAGAGTAGAAACTTTAATTACTGATATATAAACTTGTATGCAAAGTTTGACATCAGTTTGATTTGTAGATTAAGAGTTATGCTCATTATCGCAAAATGAATGCTTTATGTTAATAAAACGGCGTAATTAGCGTATAGCCTAGTTAAACCTACTTTTTGGTATCAAACTTAATACCCACTGATGTAATATATTATTTTGGGATTTTTAAAGATTTTTAATTAATTTTAGGCTGAGCATAACTAGTAGCCGTAGGCTTAATCCGGTAATTGTCGGATTTGCCCTAACGGGCCATAAAATGAGTTTTACAAATCTAAACGACTCCAAACCTTTTGCTACTGATCACATATGATAAATAAATTATTTAAAGCCTTCTGGAAATATAAAAAATATCAGATGTAAGTATCGAACCCGGAAATGGCCTTTAATCGCCTTATTAAGCGTTTTTAGCGCAAAGTATGTATTAAAATTATATTGGACATACCCGGGTTGATACCTACTGATATATGAGGCAAATTATAATATTTTAACAGTAAGCAAAGGTTGATAAACTCAGACTTCAGTTTTGAGCTTTTCGGCTTATGTGAAATTACCAAAATACCCCTACGGGGCATAGTTTGGTTAAAAATGATAAATTTCACATATATGCCTTATATTACTGTTATAACTCATTAAATTGAGTATGTTTACTTATTTCATCAGACCTGTAACTCAGTTAAACACTTAAACCCTTTTACAACCTTTAAAATGACCAAACTACCCCTACGGGGCCTAGTTTGTGTTTAAACACGTTTCGGGCATAATGAAAGACATCTTACTGATGTCGCAACATATTTGAGACATAATTAACTTAGGAAACCTGTATATAGGTCTTGTGAATACCCTTCACGCTTATTACGCGTACGGTTCGGTTTATGTTACAAGTTTACATAAATTAGCCGAAACAGGTCAAACTTAACGGTTTTCTCTCAAAATCCAGAATGTGAATAATAAACCCATATTAAACAAGTCTTCAAACTTGTCGGGTCTAAATCACATTCTATCCGGTATTCGCTTAATCGTGCGTACGTACCGTATCTTGAAACTAGCCGGTCTAAGCTTAAGCTTAATAAAAGGCCCGTTTGAATTCTAATAGGTTATTATAAACCTTCGTTCCAGATTAGGAGGACCAGTAAAAGCTACGTGCATTTTGCTTGTTGTGATTAATACTTACTCAGGTAAATACTTTTAACTTATTTTCCCTATACGGGCTTGGGTTACGGTATATAGCATACCGCTTAATCGGGCATCAAATCTCCACCGTTAAAGTGGGTAGTTGAATAATTTGATCGCCTCGTTTAAACAGTGTTGATTACTTAAAGCCTTTGGGGGGTTAATGACCATGTCCCGGATATCCTTGGCATCATCTTACGAGATGGCCACGACCTGAGCACGGGGTGTAGGCGTACACCTGTCAGTGTATAACTCTATATTGTGGTGTGTCTATTGATCTTTAACCCGGACAAGATCCGGGCTACTGAACGCACAAGGAACATGTAATTCGTACACAAGATTATATATTTAAATAATTCTCCCAAGTTAAATAAAATGTTTATGCCACGTGCATCCAAATCAATTTTCAATCATTTTCCAAAATGAGTCAGTTGATTGTATTTACCAGTGTAAACTGACGTATTTTCCCAAAAAGATTAACTGCAGGTACTAAGCGTAATTGGCTGGGATTTCTCCTTAGCATCAATAGAAGTCTCGCAAGCTTAAGATGCCTAAAGTCTGATGAACTATTGTTTCCATTTTATTTTCGATCCGTCTATGGATAAACTTCCGAATATTGTGACATTGATATTACAATATTAAATTCGGTTGAATTATATCTTACAATTTGCTTCCGCTGTGCATATTAAATATTGTGTGGTTTGACTATTATGTTGCCAACCACGTCACGATACTCCCCACCGGGCCCACCGGTGACACGTGGAAAACGGGGTGTGACAGGTTGGTATCAGAGCCAACACTGAGTGAATTAAACACTAGTCTTTCTATGTTTAATCTCAGTTACACAATTGCACATATCTAAACCTCTGAGTCTAGACTTATAACATAGGACAAATTCCACCTTACTCGGGTTTTGTTTTGTCCCTTAAATGTTGTATTTTGTTATTGTTATCTTATGCTTTATTGACAGGAATATCAAAATGCCTCCAAGATTTTTCCGTAGACGAGGACGAGGAAAGGGGCCGATCACCGCCCCCAACGACAATGAAGCTGGACCGTCTAATGTACGAGCTCCATCTGCTACGGAGAGCGACGATCCACGTCAGAACAGGAGGAACCTGTTCGAGCCGGCGAGACGATCCGTTTCGCACAGCTCTACACCGCCGGTCCAAAACCCTTATGGGCCACAACCGGACTACGAGCCGAACAACCCTCAACCTTCATATATACCATTGCAGCGATCTTTATCGCACCATTCTTACGGGGACCACACCCGTTTTTCGGGGCCAGTTTAACCCGGTAGGCTATATTCAAGAACCTGTGGGTTTTAACCCACTGGGTCCAGATGACCATTTCTCGGGAGATAACGCAGATGACATGGACGAGGATACGGACCCCGTCGAACCTGCCAGTGGTACTCCGAACCACCCCATCGAGATCTCTGACGGATCGTCATTCCACGGATCACCCTATGTTGGTCCGGATAGCTTCCAAACCTTGTTCACTCAGCACGAGTGGTACTATACACCTTCTCACCACTCGTCGCCTCATGAGCAGCAGCAGCCGCAGCAGCAGCAGCATCATCAAGATTCCTCTGGGGACCCCCGATTTGTGGCAGTTACGCCACCGCCTCCACCACCACCAGTTAATCAGGTGCCTCCACCACCACCGAGGCGTAGGAGGTCAAGTGCACGTATGTCATCACGTGCGGGAGACTTTCATTTCAGCTCCCCACGTCAGTCAAGTGCCAGCCACTACCCGCTACATCAGGAGGACCCACAAATGGGTGGACCTTCCAACCCCGCGATGCCGCAGCCGCCGCCAATGGGTTTTGACAACCCAATCCCAGCGTATACAGGTTCCATGGCATACAACCCGTTCGAGCCGCCAGTCCACAACAACTACGGGTATGCAGAGGCCGACCCCTACTTGGTGGCAGCTAACTACAATGCCCTGCACCCAGAAGGACCATACGGAGCTCCATGGGGAGTTGGGTACCCAACACAAGGGTACCAGATACCACCTAGGCCCATCATAAGGACTCAATCGCAGCCACCTAGGTTCTCCCCACCTGAGCATGAAGAACTCCTTCAGAGGCTGGATCAGGTTGAACGGGAAGTGCACAGGGACCGTAGGGAGAGGCAGACTTTCTTCCAAGGATTAGCAAGTTTGATCAAAGGGAAGAGTAAGAAGGATCATTGAATCCTTCCACTGATTGTTTTTCCTTGTAATTGCTGTATTAGCCCCTACATGGGTATGCTTGTTTGTATTGACCCCTGTGTGGGTCTATCTTTCTGTAAACCCCTGCGTGGGTGTGTTATTTGTATAAGTCCCTGCGTGGACAATTATGTTGTTAAGCCCCTACGTGGGCATGTGTGTTGTTAATCCCCTGCGTGGGTAAGTACTTGTTTAACTCCTGCGTGGGTAAGATTGTTATTTGAAAAGACCCGTTTAGGGCAGCATGTAATATTATGTATAATTAATGGAATGTTGGTTTTTATAAATTTCATGTTTGCCTTATGTGCATAAATAATTTATATATGAAATAAATAAATCAAAATCATTCCTTTTGAAAATAATCTGCCTATGTAAATTTTTAAAATAAGAATCTTAAAGTGTGAAACCTAGTCTGAGTGTCCTTATAAAGACCTGACCATGGTGGTAAGACCTGTTTGAAATATTCAAATCCCTGTTAACATCTGAAAACATGTTAACGCTCCCGGCAGATGTGATGCATTTAAAATCACACGCATTATTATTATGTAAGGATCTTTCCAAAGATTCCAAACCTAACTTAATGATCTCTGAATCATGGGTTAAATCATCAATTAAGATGATCATATTTTACCATACGTGGTAATATGATGCCTACGGGCCCTGCTCACTTCCATATGAGCCAAAAGACAGTGGTAGCTACGACTCCCTGTCTGATAAGGGTAATGAACTAGGTTCAAACCTTAAAAGTCTTGATTCTCTGAAATCATAACTTATAATTTAAATTGTCCATGTGACTAATCCTTATGTGCTAATATATATATTGTTATTGTTTATAATTAGGATGAATTTTAATTGAAATCCTAAATTAATACGATTAATAAATTAACCAAATATGGTCTCTGTTTACCATGGTTAATGAATTTCCCTAAGGGGCAATTCCATAATAAACTCCCCAATAAACTATTGTCCTTGTTTTCTGCAACAGTTCAATTCAAATGGTTGACTCAAATGAAATAAATAGCCATCCAGTGGAGCAAAATGAGAACGCCCAGATTACGCTAACGGGTGCGGAATTAAAAGCGATCATAGACGGCGCTGGTACACAAGCTTTGGAAAGGCAGTATGAAGATTACAGTGGGACTCGTAGTAGGATCCAATCTACACAACCTTCAAAGCCACCGCCCAAGAAGGACGACCCGAAGAACGATGATCGACGCTCCTCGAACCACAGTGCTCCATCTCAACAGGTTATACGTAATCAAGGGCCCCGTGACAAGGGTTGCATGTATAAATATTTTGTTTCTTGCAAGCCCCGGGATTTCACTGGAGAGAAGGGAGCCATTGACTGTATGACATGGCTGGATGAGATGGATACGGTTGTAGACATCAGCGGATGTGCTGAGAGAGACGTGGTCAAGTTTGTGTCACAGTCTTTTAAGGGTGAAACGTTAGCATGGTGGAGATCTCTGATAGAGGCCACCGGAAAAATCCCATTGTACAATATGTCGTGGGATCAATTTGTTGCCCTTATCAGGGAAAATTACTGCCCTCAGCATGAGGTGGAGAAGATAGAATCTGACTTCCTATCCTTGGTGATGACAAACCTCGACTGTCAAGCTTACCTAACGAGCTTCAACACTATGTCTCGGTTGGTTCCATATTTAGTAACCCCGGAACCAAAGCGAATAGCTCGTTTTATCGGTGGTTTAGCCCCCGAAATCAAGGCAAGTGTGAAAGCTTCTCGGCCAGCCACTTTTAGATCAGTAGCTGACATTTCCTTATCCCTCACTCTGGATGCGGTCAGGCAGAGATCGCTGAGGAATAAGGAGGTTGAGAAGAGGAAGCGTGAAGATGATGGTTCACAAATGTCGAGCAAGAAGCATCGTGGGAACGGTGATAGCAAGAAGGGGTCTGAGTCAAGAAGAGATGGGCACCGGTCTGGTGAGAAGCCCAAGTGCAATATTTGCAAGAAACAGCACTTTGGAAAGTGCAGACTCGGATCGAACTCGAATAATGAGTCAAAATCTTTTGCTTGTGGGTTGTGCAAGTCCAAGGAACACAAAACCTTGGATTGCAAGAAGATAAAACACGCAACGTGCTACCGTTGCAATGAAAAGGGCCACATTAAAACCAACTGCCCTAAGTACAACAAAAAGCCTGAAGAGACCAAGAAGACTAATGCCAGGGTCTTCAGAATGGACGCAAAGGAAGCGGTTCTAGACGACAACGTTATTACAGGTACTTTCCTTGTAAATGACGTCTTTGCTAGAGTACTGTTTGATTCAGGCGCTGATAAGTCTTTCGTTGATAATAAGTTTTGTGAATTGTTGAAATTACCTGTCAAAACCCTAAAAGTGAACTATGAAGTGGAGTTAGCAGATGGCACCCTAGAAACCGTCTCTACTGTGTTAGATGGATGTGCTATATCCATTAAGAACCATTCTTTTCCCCTGTCTCTACTTCCCTTTAAGTTGGCTGGTTTCGACATAGTTCTGGGTATGGACTGGTTATCTCATAACCAGGCCCAAATAGTCTGTAACAAGAAACAAGTGGTAATAAAAACTCCGTCTGGGGAATCACTTACCATTCGGGGAGATACCCAGTATGGGCTGCCTGAGCAGGTGACTATGCTCAAGGCTTCCAAGTGTTTGAAGAAGGGGTGTGTCATTTACATGGCGCAAGTGATTATTGATGAGCCTAAACCGAAGATAGAAGACATCCCTGTCATTTCTGAATACCCAGAAGTGTTTCCAGAAGATCTACCTGGTCTACCACCAGATAGACAAGTCGAATTCAGGATCGATATCATCCCCGGAGCGGCACCAGTTGCTAGAGCACCATACAGATTGGCACCCACAGAAATGAAGGAGTTGCGGACGCAGCTAGATGAATTGCTGGCTAAAGGTTTCATTAGACCTAGTTCATCTCCTTGGGGAGCGCCAATCTTGTTTGTCAAGAAGAAGGATGGGTCGATGCGTCTGTGCATCGACTATCGCGAGCTTAATAAAGTCACGATCAAGAATAGGTATCCTTTGCCCAGGATCGACGATTTGTTCGATCAGCTTCAAGGGGCAAGTTACTTCTCGAAGATTGATTTGAGGTCAGGCTACCATCAATTGAAGGTCAAAGATGAAGACGTGCACAAGACTGCATTTAGGACTCGTTATGGTCACTACGAGTTCCTAGTGATGCCTTTTGGGCTCACTAATGCACCGGCCGCGTTCATGGATCTCATGAATCGCGTCTGCAAGCCTTATTTGGATAAATTCGTCATCGTTTTCATCGGCAACATTCTCATTTATTCTAAGAATCAAGCTGACCATGAGAAACATCTTCGCTGTATTCTCAAACTTCTACAACAGGAGAAGCTCTATGCCAAATTCTCCAAGTGTGAATTTTGGCTACGAGAAGTCCAATTTCTTGGACATGTGGTTAGTGAGCGTGGTATCCAAGTGGATCCCGCCAAAGTTGAAGCAGTTATGAACTGGCAAGAGCCAAAGACGCCTACAGAGATTCGTAGCTTCCTGGGATTGGCAGGATATTACAGGCGTTTCATTGAAAAATTTTCAAGGATTGCTGCACCCCTAACCTCCTTAACTAAGAAGAAGGTTAAGTTTGTTTGGGGCCCGAAGCAGCAAGAATCCTTCGATATCTTGAAGCAAAAGTTGAGCAACGCCCCAGTACTGACATTGCCAGATGGAATAGAAGAATTTGTGGTTTATTGTGATGCTTCGCACACTGGCATGGGGTGTGTGCTTATGCAGAAAGGCAAAGTAATTGCCTACGCTTCACGACAATTGAAAGTGCATGAAAAGAATTACACCACCCATGACTTGGAGCTGGGTGCCGTTGTATTCGCACTGAAGCTTTGGAGGCACTATCTTTATGGTGTCAAGTGTGTGATCTATTCTGATCACAAGAGCCTTCAGCATCTGTTTAATCAGAAAGAATTAAACATGAGGCAACGCCGTTGGATGGAGACCTTGAATGATTATGATTGTGAAATCAAGTATCATCCCGGCAAAGCGAATGTAGTCGCTAACGCCTTGAGCAGAAAGGAAAGGGTTAAACCCATCCGAATCAATTCCAAGCGCATGGAGATAAAGAATAATTTAATTGAGAGGTTGTTAGCTGCACAGAAGGAAGTTGTGTTGGAAGCTAACTATCCTAATGAAAAGTTAGGATTAACTGAGGAGCAGTTAACTCTTAGCAAGGACGGACTTCTGAAATTAAATGGACGAATATGGGTTCCAATTTTTGGAGGACTTCGTGATGTCATCCTCCAGGAAGCCCATAGTTCCAAATACTCCGTTCATCCTGGAGCTGATAAGATGTACCAAGATCTAAAGGCAAATTATTGGTGGATAGGCTTGAAAAAGTCTGTAGCCACCCATGTAGCTAAATGCTTGACATGTGCGCAAGTCAAAGCCGAGCATCAAAAGCCGTCAGGTTTGCTACAACAGCTTGAACTTCCTACGTGGAAGTGGGAAATGGTGACGATGGATTTCATCACCAAGTTGCCAAAGACAAGGAAAGGCAATGATACAATATGGGTTATAGTTGACAGACTGACTAAGTCAGCTCATTTCTTACCCATCAAGGAGACTTATAGCTCCGATATGTTAGCCCAGTTATAAGTTGATAAGATTGTAGCCCTACATGGCATACCTGTGGCTATTATCTCTGATAGAGATACTAGGTACACGTCGCATTTTTGGAAGAGTTTCCAACAATCTTTGGGCACACGTTTGAATTTTAGTACGGCCTATCATCCTCAGACTGACGGTCAGAGTGAGCGTACTATTCAAACGTTGGAAGACATGCTACGTGCATGTGCGATCGATTTGGGTGGTAGTTGGGATAAGAACCTACCACTAATCGAATTCTCCTACAACAATAGCTACCATACCAGCATAAAGGCTGCGCCTTTTGAGGCATTATACGGTCGAAAGTGTAGATCGCCTATTTGTTGGGCGGAGGTTGGAGATGTCCAGTTATCAGGACCAGAGATCGTGTTCGAAACGACGGACAAGATTGTTCAGATTCGAGACCGTCTCAAAGCTGCCCGGGATAGGCAGAAGAGTTACGCTGATCCTAAGCGTAAAGATTTTCACTTCGAAGTAGGTGACAAAGTCCTACTTAAAGTGTCACCCTGGAAGGGGGTGATGCGGTTTGGTAAGAAAGGCAAGCTAAGCCCGAGATACATAGGACCTTTCGAGGTTATCGAACATGTCGGGTCAGTTGCCTATAAGTTAAACTTACCGGAAGAGCTCAGTGGAATTCACAATGTGTTCCACATCTGCAATCTGAAGAAGTGCTTCGCTGATGAATCACTGGTTATACCGCATACAGATGTGCATATAGATGAGAGCTTAAAATTTGTGGAAAAACCTTTGTCGATTGAAGATCGACAGATAAAGAAGCTTCGAAGGAAGCATGTACCTATTGTAAAGGTCAAATGGGATGCCCGTAGAGGTCCCGAATACACGTGGGAAGTCGAATCCACGATGAAAGAAAAGTACCCTTATTTATTTCAGTAAATCTCGGGTCGAGATTTATTTTAAGGGGGTGAGGATGTAACACCTCGAAAATTCGTGTGCATTGGAATAACGACACGTGTCCTGAAAGAAAAAACGCGTTGTAAACCCTGATTAAATAAAGATGTTTTGGCAGGATTGAAAAGTGGTGTCATGTTAATTTTTACCTCTGAACACCTCATTTATAAATCCCAAGACCCAAGTTTTTATATATATTAAACATCTATTATGTCTAAAATCCAGAAATGGGTTGACAATAATGAATTGGAAATGCATGATAGGATCTCACGAAGAAAAGAATGGTAATCCTTAGTTTTCGGTACTTTCTAAAGACTCCAAGACTTTCACACAACATAACATGGTGGTGCATACTATAGATGACCCAAATTTGAGGCCCCATATTGATAAAACACGGCCAAGAATTCGTTTATACTCAGTTGCCCTTTCAAATCATTGAAAAGCCAAAGTTTTGGCTCCTGATGAACGCTTGCGCACCGCAACAACAGGAGCCTTACGGTGCGCAAGCAACTGCCCAGCAACAGAAAACTTGCTGCAGCCAGTTTTGCGCGATTGTGACCGATTTCACTGATATTTCTCACTATTGGACGACCCCTAAAATGTTCCTAGACCTCAGGGACACCTGTGGGATAATTGTGGGCACTTGTAGCTTTATTTGTCAACATCTTATGGTGAGTGCAACTAGTATATAAGAACTTCAAGTTTACAAACATTCTCATTCACTTCTCCTGCATTGTTGGATCACTTCTGGAACTCATAACCTTCTCTCAAATGTCTCTAATCAAGCTTAGGACCTTTGTAAGTTGCCTAACCTTCTCTAATTAATTTTAGCTTAGTTATTTAGCTAAAAGTCAAACCGACGTAATTACGGTTTGACTTCGAGATTAGTCAACAATGGCTCAGTCATATCTCGAATTAAAAGTAGTTATAAGTTGGTATTTATGTGGGTAATAAAACCTCAAAAGGGTTTCCCCTGATCACCACTCTAACCAGGTCAAAAGTCGGGTCAAACTTATATTTAAAAAGTCAACAGGAAGCTTAAAATGCCATCTATGCATAATTAACATTGTAGATCATATACAACCTGTTGGATCATTGTTATAACTCAGTAAATAGTGTAAGGACATGTCTAAACATGTTCAACCCGACAAATTCCTGTAAATACTCGGTTCGGAACCGAAAGTCATATAGTTTGACTTTCACTTTGACTTTCAGTTCTGACCCGTTTAGGCATGTTTTAGAAATGCCTCAGAGCTTTAATTGGACTAGGTTACATGTTAGTACAACCCTCTGTGATTATACACCTTGGTTCATTAGTTATCCAATTAATATGCATGTTTCCGTTAATTGCTCATATGTTGACCGTTATGCCCTTATTACCTTAAAACGTGATTTTTGGAAATGTAAAAGAGTAGAAACTTTAATTACTAATATATAAACTTGTATGCAAAGTTTGACATCAGTTTGATTTGTAGATTAAGAGTTATGCTCATTATCGCAAAATGAATGCTTTATGTTAATAAAACGGCGTAATTAGTGTATAGCCTAGTTAAGCCTACTTTTTGGTATCAAACTTAATACCCACTGATGTAATATATTATTTTGGGATTTTTAAAGATTTTTAATTAATTTTAGGCTGAGCATAACTAGTAGTCGTAGGCTTAATCCGGTAATTGTCGGTTTTGCTCTTACGGGCCATAAAATGAGTTTTACATATCTAAACGACTCCAAACCTTTAGCTACTGATTACATATGATAAATAAATTATTTAAAGCCTTCTGGAAATATAAAAAATATCATATGTAAGTATCGAACCCGGAAATGGCCTTTAATCGCCTTATTAAGCGTTATTAGCGCAAAGTATGTATTAAAATTATATTGGACATACCCGGGTTGATACCTAATGATATATGAGGCAAATTATAATATTTTAACAGTAAGCAAAGGTTGATAAACTCAGACTTCAGTTTTGAGCTTTTCGGCTTATGTGAAATTACCAAAATACCCCTACTGGGCATAGTTTGGTTAAAAATGATAAATTTCACATATATGCCTTATATTACTGTTATAACTCATTAAATTGAGTATGTTTACTGATTTCATCAGACCTGTAACTCAGTTAAACTCTTAAACCCTTTTACAACCTTTAAAATGACCAAACTACCCCTACGGGGCCTAGTTTGTGTTTAAACATGTTTCGGGCATAATGAAAGACATCTTACTGATGTCACAACATATTTGAGACATAATTAACTTAGGAAACCTGTATATAGCTCTCGTGAATACCCGTCACGCTTATTACGCTTACGGTTCGGTTTATGTAACAAGTTTACATAAATTAGCCGAAACAGGTCAAACTTAACGGTTTTATCTCAAAATCCAGAATGTGAATAATAAACCCATATTAAACAAGTCTTCAAACTTGTCGGGTCTAAATCACATTCTATCCGGTCTTCGCTTAATCGTGCGTACGTACCGTATCTTGAAACTAGCCGGTCTAAGCTTAAGCTTAATAAAAGGCCCGTTAGAATTCTAATATGTTATTATAAACCTTCGTTCCAGATTAGGAGGACCAGTAAAAGCTATGTGCATTTTGCTTGTTGTGATTAATACTTACTCATGTAAATACTTTTAACTTATTTTCCCTATACGGGCTTGGGTTACGGTATATAGCATACCGCTTGATCGGGCATCAAATCTCCACCGTTAAAGTGGGTAGTTGAATAATTTGATCGGCTCGTTTAAATAGTCTTGATTACTTAAAGCCTTTGGGGGGTTAATGACCATGTCTCGGATATCCTTGGCATCATCTTACGAGATGGCCACGACCTGAGCACGGGGTGTAGGCGTACACCTGTCAGTGTATAACTCTATATTGTGGTGTGTCTATTGATCTTTAACCCGGACAAGATCCGGGCTACTGAACGCACAAGGAACATGTAATTCGTTCACAAGATTATATATTTAAATAATTCTCCCAAGTTAAATAAAATGTTTATGCCACGTGCATCCAAATCAATTTTCAATCATTTTCCAAAATGAGTCAGTTGATTGTATTTACCAGTGTAAACTGACGTATTTTCCCAAAAAGATTAAATGCAGGTACTAAGCGTAATTAGCTGGGATTTCTCCTTAGCATCAATAGAAGTCTCGCAAGCTTAAGATGCCTAAAGTCTGATGAACTATTGTTTCCATTTTATTTTCGATCCGTCTGTGGATAAACTTCCGAATATTGTGACATTGATATTACAATATTAAATTCGGTTGAATTATACCTTACAATTTGCTTCCGCTGTGCATATTAAATATTGTGTCGTTTGACTATTATGATGCCAACCACGTCACGATACTCCCCACCGGGCCCACCGGTGACACGTGGAAAACGGGGTGTGACACTTTTCCTTATATCGAACGACTTCAGCTCTATACTTGGATATCCAATCCATGCTCACTATCATCATGACTTCCCAAGTCAATGGTAATAGAAGGTTCCAGCCTTCTGAGATCCCAAAATATAATCCTTCATCATCTTTTTCGCTTAACTAACCTTCCATTCGCCAATTCTAGAGAATATGGGACGTCTATTTGTTGGTACACTTTATGTGGACGCGACTCGACTCGGTTCGATTCGGTTCGGTTCGACTCGGTTAGGTTTGGCTCAAGCCCGACGTAGTGACATTCCTCCGTCGTGCACCCCAGAGTTCGACACGCAAAGCACGAAGAGCCGTGAGCGTTTCCCGCTGACAGATCATCATGACATCATCATGATGATGTCACATGTTTGACTAAGGCTAACATTCTGAATTCTAAGAATACATGAACGTATATGTGCATGAAGAATTGGGCCACTCATTTGTTGGGCCTATTGGTTTGGGCTTTTTATAATCCGACGAAGACTTATTGATTGGCAAAGTCACATATGACGAACACTCCACTGTTCGTCACACTACTTGTAGACGAAGATTCCTCGATAAACACTCAACTGTTCGTCGTTACCCTCCTCGACGAACACCCCTCAACGAAGACTCTTGAATGGCGAAACCCCCTTGACCTCGAAACCCATAATTTAAGCATGCATGTCGACGAAACCTTAGTGAGTTTCGTCGACTTTGAAGTTTTGTCGTGGCCCTCCAGGTTTCGTCATGTATATTGACGAAACCACAGGTTTCGTCGATATTGGAGTTTCGCCGAGAACCCTTTGAGTTTCGTCGAAGTTGTGACTGGCTGCTTATATAAACAAGACTGGAGACAGAAGGTAATAGAGAGAGAGCTTAGATCAGAGAGTTTATTGTTATTTCGTATCGTATATTTCTGTAATAAACCCTGTTGATATTCTATACAAGTGTGCGTTAAACGTTATATATTTATCGTGTTCATCTCTCGCTCGGTTTGTATCGTAACGTGGATTCCGCACTCGTTACGGTATTCGAAACAAGATCTCGTAGTTGTCTGACGATCCGAAAACGGACCTACAATTAAGAGAGCTTAGATCAGAGAGTTTATTGTTATTTCGTATCGTATATTTCTGTAATAAACTCTGTTGATATTCTATACAAGTGTGCGTTAAACGTTATATATTTGTCGTGTTCATCTCTCGCTCGGTTTGTATCGTAACGTGGATTCCGCACTCGTTACGGTATTCAAAACAAGATCTCGTAGTTGTCTGGCGATCCGAAAACGGACCTACACTATTCTACTCGAAACTAGGCCAAGTAGTTCCTAAGTTCTAAGGATACGAGATTAAAGTTAATGCCAGTATTAATCATAAATGGATGCATAGAATTTGGTTAATAGGGAACGTACCCGTAACCGTATCTGGATCCTGTCGTGCTTCACGAGCTCCGATCGTGAAGACCCTTCCTTGCTTGGTTCTTCATAGGGCAATCCTTCCTAAAATGCCCTACTTCACCACACCTGTAGCAGCCTGGAATTTTCCCATTATCTCTTTCATCTGGATCCTTTGCCCAACAGGCATCCTTGCTGTGCCCTTCCTTTCCACACTTTCCGCAGTTAGGCCTCAGACATCGACCTTCATGGTAAAAATTGCATTCCTCGCACCTCGGCTTATTTCCCAAATAAACCTTACCACCAGCCTTATTGGTGGCTCCGTAAGCTTTCATGCCACGCGGCGGGTTCACTTCCTTTCTTTTGTTTGCTTTAGAGCTTCCATAGTTGATTTGGGTGCCTATCTTTAGGTTTGAAGACTTCCTCTTCTTGTTGCCTGATGACTCCACATGAGTCTCTTTCTTGTTATCCTCAGATTCCGAAAATTTTCCCATGCGTAGAGCTTCTTCAGTAAGAGTGACACTCAAATCGATAGCTTCTGCGATGGTTGGGGGCTTTGAGGTAGTAACCATACTCCTAATTTGAGGTGCAAGTCCCCAAATGAACCGCTCAATCCTCTTGAATTCCGGCTTGACTAAGTAGGGTACGACCCTAGACAAGTCGTGAAATTGCTGGACATACTTGGAAATCTTCGGCCCGTCCATTTTCAAAATCCAGAACTCCACCTCAAGCTTCTGGATTTCAGCCCTAGAACAGTATTTCTTCTCCATCATTTCCTTGAGCTCATCCCAGCTTAGTGCATGAGCAGCTTCGTCACCGAGGGTCTGAACCTGAAGGTTCCACCATGAGAGTGCGCCGTCCAAAAACAACCCTGAGATATAGGTAACACTCCGCTGGGGCGAACAGTTACTCATTCTTAGAACGGAATCAGTCTTTTCTGCCCCTGCCCAACGAACAAATGCAACGGCACCTCCTGTGCCATCAAAATTCAATGGCTTGCAGTCTAGGAATTGTTTATAGGTGCAGCCAGTTGGAGGGTTATTTCCGGAAGTGCCACCGCTGTGTTCGGAGCGCAGGGCTTCATGTCATGCAATTGCCTGTGAGATGCGTTCTTGAAGCTCGGCTTCTGTCCTTGGTAACATACTGGTGTTTGTGTCACGTCTGGGCGGCATCCTCTTCTGTCAAAAGGTATGGGGTAGGTTAGACAACATTCCATAATTGTCTATGAGGTACATAGTACTATAAGCCAACAGGAAATCACTCAATATTACATGCATATATAATCAACAATGTATAAGCGAGGAAACAATTACTGAGCCTCCACATAGGCTTGGTAACTTGGCTTATTATTTGTAATGGGAAAAATAAAATGAACTCGAGGCTACATCGCCTTGGTCATATAAGTTTCATGAAGTGGCAATTGTTTTCCTTCTACATAGCTTTACAAGACGGGTATGCTTTCCCTGAGATGGGGGTTGTCCATGTACGGGTGATAGAGAGTGTAACGTCACTGAATCTTTCCGAATGTTATCCATCTTTACTTGCTTAAATATCGGTTCTCAAACGTCTCGTATACGGGTAGAAGTATCAGACACGAAGTAGGTAAAGATAGGTTTCCTACTTTATAAAGTGCTAAAGCAACGGTCTATGCATTGTTCTACTAGATGAAGGTGTGAACACCTATAACTTATTTTTGGAGGGATGGTGATCATTATCCTGACCTGCAGAGTCAACCAGGATTTCCATGCACTACAAGTTGTTATTACGTGGACCCCGGTAATAATAAATTGTCTAGCACAGTTACCCCAATTTTCCCTCGTCCAAGCAGATGATTAACCAAGGAGGGGACACTACTGCCCTTATACCTCTGACATGGAAAGGACCATTGCGGTGGTCTACGCGCTAACACTCGTTATCGTTACGCGCGAATAGGCACGATGATTAAATGAAATAGGAATAAGGAGAATTCCTAGCAGTTGGAGGGGCACCTTTAAGATGAATACTTCATCTTCCTTGTCTTGGTCAAGTGTGTCGTCAATCTCGCTTCACAAAAGTCGCAGGGATCTCGTCCTGCTGATTAAGAAGTTTTTCAAGGTTGCTTCGTCGTCACTACCGTAGTCAGGCACCTTCACGATCGAGAGGGAAGAGCAACCATCTCCTACGGAAGCAAGCTCAGAATCTCGTTTGGTAATCACTTCAGCCATGAGTTTTGCAACGAACGCGAGGTCGATAGCTTCATCGTGCGAGTAAGAATAATAATAGGATTCAGAGTCAAAGGTATCTTATTCACGTCAATAATCATTCCGTACACTTATTCGTATGTATATATCAATAAACCAATATGTTACTTAGCACAAACAGGCAATTCGATGCATCATATCACATATAACTCTCGTTTATCTTTTTTTTTGGGGGGGGGGGTCATTTTGTCTTTGGCAAGTCTAACTCATGTAGACTATGCCTTAGTTGGCACCTTATTTTGGGGTATTCTCCTCCCTACTAATGTCCTTGCCTTGTCTTTTCTTTGAAAAACGTTTGACTCACGGATCTTGACGCTTACGTGAATGCAATGAAAAACCTTTTTGTAAAAATGTTTTTGTGAGAGAATTCTAATGATTGTAGTCTAGGCTCAAGAAGGAATCCTAGTTCACTACAATCGAAGCTCTGATACCAAACTGTCACACCGTGACTTTTGCGGAAGTGTATGATGTGTGACTGGTTTAATATCATTGCATTCAATCATAATAAACAACTACATGATCAAAATGATGTTCATCCATTCATAAAATTTGAGTATTACAAACACCGGTTATTTAAGTTTTAAAACACAACCTTCGACTAGGTTATAAACTAACAAAAATGGATGACATCTAAACTTGAAGTCTACTTCTAGAAACAACACCCGCGCCCAAGATCCAACATGTCACCTGAAATACATGTAATTTTGGAAAACATCAACATAAGTTGAGCGAGTTCATGCGTTTTGTGTGAGTACTGGTAAACTTGCAAACCTTTGAGAGACTCCTTTGAAAACAGGTATGAAAAGCGTGTATGAACATACCAAATAAATGTTTTACAAGGGAATTAAGGCATGTGAGGACATGGGGAGCACTCGAAATGAGTAGGCTTATACCCTTGTCGATTTTCCCTCGACTATGTCGATTTCCCTCGACTATGTCGAATTTCCCTTCGACTATGTCAATTTACCTTGACTATGTCAATTTCCCTCGACTGGGACACCGAAGCACTCAAGTGATCACATGAGGACCATGAGTGGGGCTCGGCCGTACCCATTAGATCTAACCTTCATTCCTAATTAAGAATTAATGGCATTTCAATATTAAGTCTATGCTCACATGATCTAATAGTGTATTTCATAGGCATTTCATACCGTTTAAGCATTCGTAACATGTATTCCACCCCCGAGAGTTATAAAACCAAAAACAGTTGAGAGAAAAAGGGGGGCATGAACTCACTGTTTTGTGTCTTCGATACTCGTAACTCAAATCTCCTCAGCAAACACGACTCCTACAATGTACTAGGGTCTATTAGACGAACGGGCCGTGCCTTGCCTTAGTATTTACGTTTTTGAGTTACGTTTCTTTTAATATTATCCCAAGTTATAATTTCTTGTTAAAATAATAATTATTTTAACTTTAAATTATACTAAATTTTGGAATAATTGTCAAACAATATTCTTGTAACAATACTTCTCAAGTGTTTATTTTCGTATTTCCGTCCCAAGGATGGGGGTATCTTATACATGTATATTCGCATTCTTGTATCTGTAGTTCCAAATTAATATATTTTCAAGTCTCACTTTAGAAAATATATAATAATTTATTTTGTCCCAAAAATAATGTATTGTCCAGAAAATATATATTTTTCTCAAAAATAATATATTTTCTAAATATTCCAAGAAAATATATTTTAACTTCTGAAAATAATATATTTTCTCCTTGTCGAAAATATGATATACTTTGTAATAATAATAAAAATCATACTTTCATTTCTTTTGTATCCAAAATAATATTTACCAAAAATATGCTCAAAATGTAGTTTCCGGAATATCTTGTAAGTTACGTTCTTGTGTTCGGTTCCACAATATTAAGTAGGTAACTTATATATTTATTCTTTGTGATTTTTTGTATTATTTTGGATTGTAAATCCTTGGTATTTTGTTAAGTTATATTACTTTAAATCCTAAAATAATATAACTATTACACCAAGTATACAAATAATCGCACACAATGTGTTATTAATGTAAATATATATTCTAAATACATATTTATCCATTTTTATTTACAAAAACCAACCTCCAATACGTGTATTTTTGTAACAAAATCTATGGCAAGGTTTATGTTGAAAACCATAGTTAAAACTCACTTGTAAATATTTGTTTAGAAAATATTTTTCTAAGTGTTTGCATTTTTAGAAAATTTTGCCATAGTTTCTCCTAAAAATGAAGGTGTCCATGCTATTAAAGCATATCATTTTCTTTTCAAAAATCATCATAAACAATCAACAATCAATCTACACTTACCAAGTGCTAAAACAAAGCTATCTACATAATAATCATGAACTTGAACTTTCATAAAAACTTGTAGTAATTTGGTAGTGTATTTAGTAGGTTTAGTTACCCTTTAAAGTGTGTTCATTTCTTTAAAAATCTCATTCTTGAAAGATTTGTGTGTTTACAACTTGTTAGATGATTTTTCCAAAAATCATTCTTTTGAGTTCTTCTTGTAAACAAAGTGTTCTTATACTTGTTTCAACACTAGAAACATGATTAGTTCTTTTTAAAACAACGTTCATGTAAATCTTTGTGATTTAGCTTGGTTTCTTTGGAAAACTATTTTAGAAATCATCCACTCACAAGACTTATATCTTGTTTAAATCATCATCACAAGAAAACAACTTTTATTATTCAAGTTCATGTAAACATAAGGCATGATGATCTTGGTCTTTCACAAGATCATCACATTAACTTACTAGATAATGTGTTTAATCACAATCTAGTAGGTTCCATATGATGTCTAACATCACTAACACTAGTAATCAATCAACAAGAAGCAAATAAACACAAATCAACAAGTATTCATATGTTTATAAGCTTATGTTAGAGATGTATGATTATGTCTTTTAATGTTCATCATGTTTATCAATGTACATCATCTTTTAACCAACAACATATGAAGTAACAAAGGGTTATGAGGGCCTTACTACTAGCACAAGGCTAGGGAAGAACACAAGATGATGGTGTTGACAAAAGTGGAGGATAATAGCAAATGATGAAGGTCCTTCAAGATCCACAAGCACCAAGCTTCCTAAATCACCTCCTTACACCTTGAAATGAACTTGGAATGAATGGATGGTGGATGGAAGGTGGTGGTGGGTGTGTGCTTGTTCTCGGCCGCAAGTGAGGAGGAGAGGAAGGAGATGAGTGGGTGATTAAGTGTGGGTGAGATGATGATCTTCATGTCCTCTTATAACCATTCATCTCTTTTAACCAATGTATAATATGTTGGTAATAGTACATACATGATCTAAATAAATCTAGGTGAATCTAAGCAAGATCAAGCAAGATTTTAGAGAAGATTATGGTGGGGTCACTTGTGACCGTCCACTTAGGGGGGGGGGGGTATCTTGGTTGGGTTTTAATGTTTAGTTAGATGATTAGTTAGGATCTTAAGTGTAAAGTTAGGTGTTTATGTGTATTGGGTGTTACATAGTGTGTTAGGGTGTTCGGGGGTCATAACTAGCTCTGAAACATTAAAACAATGCTTCTAGTATAACTTTGGTGTTTCGGGTAATGTCCGGTTGTTCGGTTAGATACCGGTTCGTTAAAGTGTCAAATTATACCGTTTAGTGATCTTTATGTACCCTTTTGTAACGCTTTTAATTCCCGACACTTAGGAAAGCATTCGGGATCATTTAGTCATAATTTTGCATGTAACAAACTTATTAAAATGCTGAATTTTTCTAATTTATGCAGAATTATGCACTTTATGTGTCATTTTAGGCACTTTCCGGCACTTTATCTATCACCTAGAAAAGCAGTTTTGTGGTCCTTACTTCCCTACACACTATACTAGTGTAATACGTAGTCTCTGGCTCATACTGGGCCACAAAACACTGTCTGTCTATGTACTGAACTTCGTCAGCATTTTAGTTTGTCTGATAATGGTGCCAATCCTGTTCTGTGCATTATTAGAACTATATCGTGTTGCATGTAGTAAGTCTTGCAACATGAAATGTCATTTTATGTATATAACAGTATTTAGAATTTCATTTGTCTTGTAAACTAGATCATGCACAGTCATTAAAGCACAGATTACTGTTCAATTAGTGTACGAAATGTACGGAAAGGTGACAGTTGTCACAGACTCCCCCCGTTAGAGAATTTCGTCCCAAAATTCAAGCGATGCCATCGGTCGCAGGGGAGTTGTGAATCAAATGTGGTCACATAGGTTTAAAATTTGTCTTCATGTTCCCATGTAACTCTGGGCCATGATATGAATTCTAACGTACTCAAATAAATCAATTATGTCTTCCCCGTTTTTTTTTTGTGGACTCTTGGTCCGCAACCTTAGCAGGCTCTATAGTAAATTGGAGTTTGTCGTTGACGTGAATCTTGTTTGTGGGAACAACGACTGTTCCTTGAGTCAGACTCCTCTAAAGACTAGACACGTGGAATGTGTCGCGATCACTACTGATCTTTTCTGGAAGATTCAGCTTGTGAGCAATGGTTCCGATCCCTACCAGGATCTCGAAAGGTCTAATATACCGGGGGTCCAACTTTCCACGTTTTCCAAATCGCATCACGCCTTCTCAAGGCGAGGCTCCCATTAAAGCCATACTTCTTCTCTCAAATTCCTACGATTTCTGCCACTCGTCGGCGCAATCTTTCTGTATTCAGCGGGCTGTCTTGATATGATCACATATCTGAACGATCTTACCTCTAATTTTTCCTAAACCAACTCGGGCCAGTAGATTGTTTATCTCTGGTCTCCGTTTAACACAACGGGGATCGACTTATTATGTTCCATCTAAAGCTTCACACGAAACGATTTAAACAGCGGTGTGATAAATACTGTTGTGGGAAAACTCCACTAAGGGCAAGTGAGTGTTCCAACTTTTCATCAAAGTTTATCACACAAGCACGTAACATGTCCATACAGTCTGCATCGTTCAGTAGCTCAGTCCATCTTCGTTAATATTTAAGTTCTTACGATCAACGGTGTGCTGCAACCCTTGTGATCAGTAAAGGTCGTGCAGAGTTTTCTTACAGGCAATGACGTTAAGTTTGCGGTTCGCAATTACTGTATCTAGATCAAGGTTTCTTCTCATGATCCCTTTAATCAACGTGACGCGTATGCAGTGCCGTGGTCTCGTTGCATCGACGCGCAATGGTGACTTTGTCGAGAAGCGTCACATAATGTCACGGCCCCCCCGTCCCGGTTTTACCCGCTCCAGGAGCCTCGGGACAGAAACCCGTGGTATTTTATTAATTGTGTTGACAGCGGAAGATTTTACAGGATCTTTTAAAACTTGAAATGCTCGATTATTTTATTTCATAATTCGGGATAAACCCCGTAATTTACAATAGAGGAATTTCACAAGGAAATTCCCTGATTTACAAATCATGTTTATTTATTTAACTGAGCCACTACTTCAAGCTTTGTTAGTGCTCCGTAGCACTTTTCCTTGGTTCACAGTAGTCACCTGAAACATGTTTTGAAAATATTTTATCAGCGGGGAAATACTGGCGAGTCATTCAAATTTGATAAAAAGACACATAGTTATAAATTACAGCATAAGAGCGATTACAATGGCTTCTATCTTATTTTTATCTGGCGTTGTGTCACCTCCTGGTGACGATGGTCATACCACTATTGGGTCCTTTCACCCAAGTAGTGATGATTATCACTGTTAGGATTTATTAGCCTAACTATGAGAAATTAGTAATGTGCACAATACCCCAGTAGCCAGTGATTCATGATAACCATGATTTAATCCCTGTAATTATAACCTTTGAAAATAATTGGAGTATTGTGAAATATTTTTGAAAAAAGAGAATGACTCACATTGCAGATTTAAACGAGCAGAGTTTAGCCTACTGATTAGCCTTGTAACCTAATTTAAAGAACAATGCATACGAACTAGGTCACTAACTAATACAACATTTACGATAACTCACGAGATTAAAACCCTCACAATGAATGACAAAGTATGGACCTAATGTGGGCAGAACTTAAACATCCATCAGATAGTTTCAATCGATCGGACATTGAATCGTAGCAGCAATCGAGTTAATACCATGTATCGTAGCAGCGCCTCCCTAATGAAAATTACGATTTTGAGCAGTGTATCTTCGTTTTTGAGAAAAAATTTTGACACCAGTGAACTGCTCATGGCCAACCCTATTTATAGCTGAAAATGGGTCTCACGCGGCCCGCGTGAACCTTTACTTGACCCTTACGCGGCCCGCGTGGAGGTCTAGTCTTAGATTAGGGCTAGCGTGTCATCGGTAGGCATGCCACGTGTGTGACACGTGGACCGGGAACGCTTATCCGGTCAATAGAGCTTTGACGCGGCCCGCATAAGCTTCTCTTATGGCTTATGCGACCCGCCTGAAACCCAAAAACTTTGATTTCTTGATTTTTCATGCACCGTAGGGTTTCAGGGGTCCGGGTTTTCACTTATGGGTCGTTTTGGGACATTTTTGAAGGTCCTTACACATAATTGCAACTCTAACTCCTTAGCTCTTGATTGCAGGGTTGGCATGAATCTCGTTCTTATCCACCATGTATCCTAAAGTTCTTATCTCGCGAATTCGAAATCCGTTTTTCGACATCTTAGCACATAACTGTTCTTTCTCTAAGAGTCGCAAGATAATTTGCAGATGTTGCTCACGACCTTCCTTGGTCGTTGGGTATATAAGAATGTAGTCAATAAATATAATCATGTTCTTATCCATGTACGGCTTGCACACCTGATTCATGAGGTCCATGAATATTGCCGGTGCGTGTGTTAAGCCAAACGGACGTCAAGGAACTCAGAATGCTCAAGGCGAGTCCCTAAGGTCGTGTTAGGGATATTTTCCGCTTGTATTCGCAGCTGAGGACATCCTGACCTCAAGTCGATCTTCGAGTAGTAACTGGAACCTTACAATTGGCTCGTTCATGTCATCAGTCCTTGGCAAAGGATTCCGATTCTCAATTCTCTGAAATTTATGCAAAGTGGAAACTGCCGACTTTCTTCTCGTATCCTTAACTAAGGGTGTCATGTCCTTAATTCCCTCTGTCTAGCATCTCTTGCAGTTATATCGGAGGCTCATGCTTCTCGGACGAAGCTAGTCGGTAAGGCGTCATTCAGCATTGGTGCCACTCCTGGCACGAGGTTTATCCTAAACTCCTCTTGTTGTTGAGGGGGCATTCCTGGCAAGTCCTCAGGAAAGGATTCTGGAACTTCTTCCATCACAGGGTGGTCTTCTAGCTCCAGCTCCTAGGTCTCCTTGTCGGCAACATGAGCTAGGAAGGCTATGCAGTCTGGTAGTTGTAAGCGATAAGCAACTGGTCCTATTCGTTGGACTACTGGGAATGGTCCTACGTACCTTGGACTTAGCTTTCCCTTCTTACCAAATCATACTATTCCCTTCCAAGGAGAAACTTTCAATAGTACTCTGTCTCCCACTTGGAATTCTAACGACTTGCGTCGATTATCGGCATAACTCTTCTGACGATCTCGAGCCATTTTCAGTCTTTCCTTGATTTGAGTGATCTTGTCAGTAGTTTCTTGCACGATTTCAGGACCTGATAACTGGCTTTCTCCTATTTCTGCCCAGCAAACTGGAGTTCTACATTTTCATCCACACAGTGCTTCGAACGGGGCAGCTTCGATGCTTGAATGATAACTATTATTATAGGAGAATTCAATTAAGGGTAGGTGGTCATCCCAATTTCCGTCAAAATCTATCACACATGCCCTAAGCATGTCCTCCAGGGTTTGGATCATCCTTTTACTTTGTCCGCCTGTCTGAGGATGGTATGCAGTACTTAAATTTAGTCGGGTTCCCATGGCTTCTTGGAAACTTGTCCAAAAATGCGAAGTGAAACGACTATCCCTATCCGATACAATGGAGAGTGGGACTCCATGTAAGGATACTACTTCATCTACATACAACTTGGCTAACCTTTCCATGCTGAAGGTTTCTTTCATGGGTAGAAAATGAACTGATTTGGTTAATCGATCCACAATTACCCAAATCGCATTATTACCTTTTCTGGTTTTGGGCAACTTAGTAACAAAATCCATGGTTATAAGTTCCCATTTCCATACCGGCATTTCTAATTGTTGTAGTAGACCTGAGGGTTTCTGGTGTTCTGCCTTAACTTGTGAACAAGTAAGACATTTAGAAACATATCTAGCTATATCCTTTTTCATTCCTATCCACCAGAAGTTATTTCTTAAATCTTGGTACATCTTATTGTTTCCAGGATGCATGGTATACCTAGATTTATGGGCTTCTTCTAAAATCTTATTCCTTAACTCTCCTTGCTTAGGTACCCAAATCCTTTTCTTATGGAATCTCCAAATTCCATCACTTCCTTGTTCTAATTCTTTTATTCGTCCTTTCATTCCTTCAGCATCATCCTTGATTGCTGATTCCTGGACACTCTTCAGTTGTTCCATTAAATCTAATTGCAAGCTTAACCTAAGAGCACGAACTCGCTTTTTCTTTTCATGATACTTACGACTTAAGGCATCTGCAACTACGTTTGCTTTTCCTTCGTGATATTGAATATCACAGTCGTAGTCACTTAAAATTTCCATCCATCTCCTTTGCCTCATGTTCAATTCTTTTTGCCCAAATATATATTTTAAACTCTTATGATCTGTATAGACAGTAAACTTACTTCCATACAAATAGTGTCTCCAAATCTTAAGGGCAAAAATTATGGCTCCTAATTCTAAGTCATGAGTCGTATAATTTTCTCCGTGCTTCTTCAATTGTCTTGAGGCATACGCAATTACCTTCTTGCGTTGCATTAGCACACATCCTAATCCTAACTTAGAAGCATCACAATAAACTTCAAAATCTTTTGTTGCTTCTGGTAAGGCAAGAATTAGAGCGTTTGTTAATTTCTGTTTTAAGATCTTAAAAGCTTCCTCTTGCCTAGGTCCCCATTCAAACTTCACTGCTTTGCAGGTTAACTTAGTTAACGGTACTGCTATCTTGGAAAAATCCTTAATAAATCGTCTATAGTATCCAGCTAACCCTAGAAAGCTTCTAATTTCCATGGCTGATTGCGGGACTTTCCATTTGGTGATTGCTTCTATTTTAGAGGGATCTACGTGAATACCTTCGTGATTCACCATGTGTCCTAAAAATTACACCTCCTGTAGCCAAAATTCACACTTCGAGAATTTGGCGTAAAGCTTTTCCTTTCTTAACAAAGTTAAGAGTGCATGCAGATGCTCACAATGTTCGTCCTGACTTTTGGAATAAATGAGTATATCGTTGATGAACACAATTACAAATTTATCCAAGTACGGTTTACAGATCCTATTCATCATGTCCATAAATGTTGCAGGAGCATTTGTCAGTCCAAAGGGCATGACTGTAAACTCGTAATGACCATACCTAGTTTTGAAAGCAGTTTTAGGTATGTCCTCTTCTTGTACTTTCAATTGATGATATCCGGAGCGTAAATCTATTTTTGAAAATTATCTAGCTCCTTGAAGTTGATCAAAGAGATCATCAATCCTAGGTAATGGGTATCGATTCTTAATTGTAACGTTATTCAATTCCCTATAATCGATACACATTCTCATTGACCCATCTTTCTTTTTCACAAACAACACTGGAGCTCCCCACGGGGACGAACTAGGTTGTATGAATCCTTTACTTAATAATTCATCTAACTGCTTTTTCAATTCTAGCATTTCGGTGGGTGCTAACCGATAAGGTGCCTTGGCTATCAGTGTAGTTCCAGGAATTAGATGAATTCTAAATTCTACTTCCCTATTGGGTGGTAATCCCGGTAGTTCTTCTGGAAATATGTCTGGGTATTCTGTACTACTGGAATTTCTTTAAGTTCCTTACCTTTAGTGTTAATGATTGCTGAAATTATATACACTATTTCTTGTTTTCTTGAATAACTGGCCAATTTCATTACTGAAATGAATTTCAGTGGCTTTTGTGGCTTATCTCCTGTAACTACCACTAATTCTCCTGTGGGTGTATGAATTTCTATGGAGTTTTTATCACAGAGAATTCGAGCATGGTTGGCTACTAACCAATCCATTCCTAATACTATATCGAATCCGGCTAAATTCATAGGTAACAGGTTTGCAGAGAATTTATGACCTAAGTGTTCTATCTTTCCTTCTTGCAAAACCTTATCTATGTTAATAGAATTCCCATCAGCCGTTTCGACTGTAAAAATCTGCCTAAGGTTGGTTAAGGGTAGGTTAAGAGCTTGGCAGAATGAAGTATTTATAAAACTTTGGTTTGCACCAGAGTCAAATAATACTTTTGCATAAACGTTGTGAACTAGGAACGTACCAGCTATCACGTCCAGGATTAGTTCTGCTTCCTGAGTAGTCAACTGGATGGCTCTTGCGTTTCTCTTGGTAGTTCCTTCTACAGGTTTGGCTTTGTTATCAGCTGGTTTGACCAATTTTGGGCAGTCTGGCCTAAAATGTCCAGCTTCTCCGCAGTTGTAGCAGATTGTTGCTTTCTTCTTCCTGCAATCTTCTTCTTGGTGCCCCGGGATTTTGCAGAAATTGCAATACCCTTTGCATCTTCCAAAATGCTTTCTTTTACAGGCATTGCAAAATGGAACAGTGGAAGATTGTCCAGTTCCCTTTTTCTTAAAATTACTACGGTTACCCATACGGAATCCTTGGGTAATCTTTTGGGCCACTTCCTTTTTCCGGTTTTCTTCTCTTGTACGTATCAGCCCGTCAGTTAGGGTGTTAGCTAATTCCACAGCATCGTTAATAGTGCGAGGTCTCGCAGCTTTAACGATATCACGAATTTCGCCAATCAATCCCCAAATATAGCGAGAAATAAGTAACGGCTCTGGCGAAGCCAGGGTTGGTACCACTCTAGCATATTCGAAGAATGTCGAAGTATACCCTCGACAATCTACATCCACCATCCGGTGGTTCAGAAATTTATTCGCCATTTGTTCTTTCTCATATTCAGGACAGAATTTTCTCTCCACTAGCCGCTTAAATTCTTCCCAACTAATGGCATAGGCCACATCGCTTCCCTTGGCTTGTAGTACTGTATTCCACCATTCTAGCACCCCTTCTTTAAAAAGATGCGACGCGTACATGACCTTGTCTTCCTCAGCACATTTACTTATTTTAATCACTGCCTCGGTTTTCTCTAACCAACGTAGTGCAGCGGTCGCCCCTTCGTTGCCTGCAAATTCAGCCGGTTTACAGGCAAGAAATTCCTTATAAGTGTAACCAGGCGTTGCAGCTTTCATTCTCTTAATGAATGGGGCTTGCATCCTATCGTTATTGTTATTAGTATTGTTGCTGCCTCCGTTTACACTATTACTAAAGTTATCTTCATGAGTACGTTTGCTAGGAATAATTTGTTGAGGTTCAACTGGATTTCGGGCAGCAGCAAGGATTGCTGGAAAAGCATTGGCTATTCCCTGAGCAACGATATTCTCGATATCTTGCCTATTCAGAAATTGATCTTCATGGTTTTGTTCAGATTGGTTAACTTCATTAACGGGTTCATTACCAGCGTGTTCCATCTGGTAATATATATATATATATATATAAGTGATTAGTATATATATATATATATAAGTGATTAGCATAAAATAATTAATAACCAAACATAACAAAGTAATCGCATATAATCATATCAACATGTATAGCCAAAATTGTCGACTTTCGACGTTCGATATTTTATATATTATAATAGGCATCCGTACACACTGGTTATCTTACAAAATTTTTATTTTTAGTTATTTTAGATAGTTATATTATTATATTATTATTATTATTATTAACCACATATTCCTACAATCACATAACCACAGTCACACCATCCCCGTCAGCTGGTATCTTAGAAACGACGTTCCCCCTCGTCGTATTTCCAGGAGATCTGTTCTCCCACCCCCCGAATTCGATTCCCTGCATCCATCAGCTCCTCGCCAAAATGGCGGAGTTCAGCCAAGTTCTCATTGCTCATCGGTGGGTTTGGTGCAGGCTCTGGGTCAAACTGAGGGAAAAAGGTTTAAGGGTTATTTAGGAGATTTTGAAACTGCCAATCAGTGGTCCACCGTTCTTCTAGTTCTGCTGGTAAAGGTTGGGAGTGGATAATAGGATCTGGGATATCAGGCACTAGATCAATTGGAAGTTGTGCTTCTGCTGGGTAATTAAAAAGGTTTCCACCGGGTGGTCCGATGAGGTCACTAAGTGCCAGTTTATGATCCAGCTCCTCCCAGGACGACATTTCCTGGTCTTGCCTAGAACTTTCCCCAATCTCTATTCCTTTGTCTTTATCCTTGAGACCCTCCGTCTTTATAACTTTCCGAGTCACTGGTTTCCTCCTACGCACACGCCTCCAGCCCACAATTCTTCTTCTCTTCTTTGGCTTGGGTTTCTCCGGAGGCTGGGCTTGAAATTCCATAGGTTCCTCAACATCGGCACAATAACCGGTAAAGTCTCTGGAAACTTCCACATTAACATAATAGAGATTGAGATTTTGAAGAGCTTCAGACAACTCATTCATGTTGTTTAGCAGATATGAAGAAACATACAAAAGTCTAGGTTAAAATTTTGTAAATTGAATAATCACAGAAAGGCAATAAAAAATTTAAGTATTAATTGCATTGATTAAAACAAAATATTGCGATATATATATATATATATATATATATATATATATATATATATATTTATTACAAATTACAACTGAAATTTAAAATATACTAGAGATAATTTATTTTAGTCTATCTTTTCTTACTAAGTGGTTTATCTATTGGGCAAGTTTCTTTTAAAGTTTCTGGCTAATGGGTGATATGGGTGCTAGTACTGGGTCAGGGTGTTGGCAGTTTAACTTAATTAAAAGTTAACATTTACTGCTGTAGTGGCTAACATATAGAGATTTGCCCATTGTTCGTCTAATTCATCTTCCCATGGTGGGTTATCACCTGTTTCCTGAGTCTCTTTATTAATTATTACTTCTTTTGTTTGTGACTTCTTTATTTTCTCTTGACTTTTTCTAATAATCCAACTTCTTTTCTTAATGGTAAGTGGTTTCTCAAACTGTGCCTTACGAACAAATATTCCTTCCTCAGTATCTGCTGAGTATTTTGAGGAATTTGATTGGAATGAGGTTCCCTTATCTTTTGGTGTACTATCTAGTTGATGATAGATGTCCGAAATTCTTTGCTTACCCATACTGTAACTAACAAGTAGTCAGTTAACAAAATACATAATCACAAGATGGTAATCAGAAAAAATTAAGTATTTCTATTTACTTAATTGACTTAAATCAGTGGCTCTGATACCACCTTTTTCTGTCACGGCCCCCCGTCCCGGTTTTACCCAGTCCAGGAGCCGCGGGACAGAAACCCGTGGTATTTTATTAATTGAGTTGACAGCGGAATATTTTACAGGATCTTTTAAAACTTGAAATGCCCGATTATTTTATTTCATAATTCGGGATAAACCCCGTAATTTACAATAGAGGAATTTCACAAGGAAATTCCCTGATTTACAAAACATGTTTATTTATTTAACTGAGCCACTACTTCAAGCTTTGTTAGTGCTCCGTAGCACTTTTCCTTGGTTCACAGTAGTCACCTGAAACATGTTTTGAAAATATTTTATCAGCGGCGAAATACTGGCGAGTCATTCAAATTTGATAAAACGACACATAGTTATAAATTACAGCATAAGAGCGATTACAATGGCTTCTATCTTATTTTTATCTGGCGCCGTGTCACCTCCTCGTGACGATGGTCATACCACTATTGGGTCCTTTCACCCAAGTAGTGATGATTATCACTGTTAGGATTTATTAGCCTAACTATGAGAAATTAGTAATGTGCACAATACCCCACTAGCCAGTGATTCATGATAACCATGACTTAATCCCTGTAATTATAACCTTTGAAAATAATTGGAGTATTGTGAAATACTTTTGATAAAAGAGAATGACTCACATTGCAGATTTAAACGGGCAGAGTTTAGCCTACTGATTAGTCTTGTAACCTAATTTAAATAACAATGCATACGAACTAGGTCAGTAACTAATACAACATTTACGATAACTCACGAGATTAAAACCCTCACAATGAATGACAAAGTGTAATACTTAAACATCCATCGAATTTACGACGAATGAAAAAGTATGGCCCTAATGTGGGCAGCACTTAAACATCCATCGGATAGTTTCAATCGAACAGACATTGAATCGTAGCAGCGATCGAGTTAATACCCTGTATCGTAGCAGCGCCTCCCTAATGAAAATTACGATTTTGAGCAGTGTATCTTCGTTTTTGAGAAAAGTTTTCGACACCAGTGAACTGCTCATGGCCAACCATATTTATAGCTGAAAAATGGGTCTCACGCGGCCCGCGTGAACCTTTACTTGACCCTTACGCGGCTCGCGTGGAGGTCTAGTCGTAGATTAGGGCTAGCGTGTCATCGGTAGGCATGCCACGTGTGTGACACGTGGACCGGGAACGCTTATCCGGTCAATAGAGCTTTGACGCGGCCCGCGTAAGCTTCTCTTATGGCTTACGCGGCCCGCCTGAAACCCAAAAACTTTGATTTCTTGATTTTTCATGCACCGTAGGGTTTCAGGGGTCCGAGTTTTCACTTATGGGTCGTTTTGGGACATTTTTGAAGGTCCTTACACATAATTGCAACTCTAACTCCTTAGCTCTTAATTGCAGGGTTGGCATAAATCTCGTTCTTATCCACCATGTATCCTAAAGTTCTTACCTCACGAATTTGAAATCCGCTTTTCGACATCTTAGCACATAACTGTTCTTTCTCTAAGAGTCGCAAGATAATTTGCAGATGTTGCTCACGACCTTCCTTGGTCGTTGGGTATATAAGAATGTAGTCAATAAATATAATCATGTTCTTATCCATGTACGACTTGCACACCTGATTCATGAGGTCCGCCGATGCGTGTGTTAAGCCAAACGACACGTCAAGGAACTCGTAATGCTCAAGGCGAGTCCCTAAGGTCGTGTTAGGGATATTTTCCTCTTGTATTCGTAGCTGAGAACATCCTGACCTCAAGTCGATCTTCGAGTAGTAACTGGAACCTTACAATTGGCTCGTGCATGTCATCAGTCCTTGGCAAAGGATTCCGATTCTCAATTCTCTGAAATTTATGCAAAGTGGAAACTGCCGACTTTCTTCTCGTGTCCTTAACTAAGGGTGTCATGTCCTTAATTCCCTCTGTCTAGCAGCTCTTGCAGTTATATCGTAGGCTCATGCTTCTCGGACGAAGCTAGTCGGTAAGGCGCCATTCGGCACTGGTGCCACTCCTGGCACGAGGTTTATCCTAAACTCCTCTTGTCGTTGTGGGGGCATTCCTGGAAAGTCCTCAGGAAAGGCTTCTGGAACTTCTTCCATCACAGGGTGGTCTTCTAGCTCCAGCTCCCAGGTCTCCTTGTCGGCAACATGAGCTAGGAAGGCTATGCAGTTTACTCGGAGGCGCTTCTGTGTCCCTTCGACCAATGAGAGATGTCGCAGACCCACGGTCTAGTACCCTTGCACCTATTGCAGGAAGGTTGTGTACTATAAGTTTTTCATCATTCGCAAGAGGGATGCGACTGATTTTCCTTATATCGAACGACTTCAGCTCTATACTTGGATATCCAATCCATGCTGACTATCATCATGACTTCCCAAGTCAATGGTAATAGAAGGTTCCGGCCTTCTGAGTTCCCAAAATATATTCCTTCATCATCTTTTTCGCTTAACTAACCTTCCATTCGCCAATTCTAGAGAATATGGGACGTCTATTTGTTGGTACACTTTATGTGGACGCGACTCGACTCGGTTCGGTTCGACTCGGTTAGGTTCGGCTCAAGCCCGACGTAGTGACATTCCTCCGTCGTGCGTCCCAGAGTTCGACACGCGAAGCACGAAGAGCCGTGAGCGTTTCCCGCTGACAGGTCATCATGACATCATCATGATGATGTCACATGTTTGACTAAGGCTAACATTCTGAATTCTAAGAATACATGAATGTATATGTGCATGAAGAATTGGGCCACTCATTTGTTGGGCCTATTGGTTTGGGCTTTTTATAACCCGACGAAAACTTATTGATTGGCAAAGTCACATATGACGAACACTCCACTGTTTGTCACACTACTTGTAGACGAAGTCTCCTCGACGAACACTCAACTGTTCATCGTTACCCTCCTCGACGAACACCCCTCAACGAAGACTCTTGAATGGCGAAACCCCCTTGACCCCGAAACCCATAATTTAAGCATGCATGTCGACGAAACCTTAGTGAGTTTCGTTGACTTTGAAGTTTCGTCGTGGCCCTCCAGGTTTTGTCATGTATATTGACGAAACCACAGGTTTCGTCGATATTGGAGTTTCGCTGAGAACCCTTTGAGTTTCATCGAAGCTGTGACTGGCTGCTTATATAAACAAGACTGGAGACAGAAGGCAACAGAGAGAGAGAGCTTAGATCAGAGAGTTTATTGTTATTTCGTATCGTATATTTCTGTAATAAACTCTGTTGATATTCTATACAAGTGTGCGTTAAACGTTATATATTTGTCGTGTTCATCTCTCGCTCGGTTTGTATCGTAACGTGGATTCCGCACTCGTTACGGTATTCGAAACAAGATCTCGTAGTTGTCCGACGATCCGAAAACGGACCTACAATTGAGAGAGCTTAGATCAGAGAGTTTATTGTTATTTCGTATCGTATATTTCTGTTAAATATGTGGTGGATCTCATGAATGCTCTCAATCACTTCGTTGGTATTTTCTGACACAAACATGAGTGATATTGATTATTTTTACTTTCGCTCCTTTTTTGGTGCGTAGTGTCAAATATGTGGTGGATCTCATGAAGATTTAAAGTGTTAATTTCTAAATTACACTCCCCACTATATAGACCCATCGTTTTCCTGTAACCTTAAGATGGACGAAAGTAAAAACAATCCCTATCTCTCCCTCGAATGCTCTCAATCACTTCTTTTAGATGATATGATTCTCGAAGAATTATTTCAGCTCGAAGAAATAATTCTCCAATTGATAAAAGAGCTTGAGATGGAAATAAGTTATTCATCCTAAGACGACGATTAGGGAGAGTTGTTGAAATCGCATTCGGATTCTAACAACATCGTTGATACCGAAAGCACCTCTAACTCTTGTGAGGACTTGAGCGATACTCGTCCCTCTGTCGATTGTGCCGTGAAGGACTCTCCATCGGTCTCCGCCGATGCGTTCATAGAACTGAGCGATTCGACATATACCTTCTTTAATGAGAGCCCGGATAAGGGGAATAAAGGTTGGTTTCGCCCATCGGTATTTAGTTTAGGTTTTACCCTTTCCGATAACCTCTTGCATTCTTGTCTAAAGCAAGGGCAATTAAGGTACCTCAGGCACTTCGGTGTTGTTTCGTCCAGTAAGGAACCACCCGATCTGGACAAATTCCTTAAAATTAGACGAAACTTCATAAAAACTCTCTAGCCACGGGGCCGTGTCCAGGTTAACACTCCCCGTGCCCACCTAAAAATTGACCACGAGGTCGTGTCGAGGCCAACATGCCCCGTGTTTAGAATACGAAAATATGTGTCAGACTCATGTCTGACCACGAGGCCGTGTCCAGCCGACACGGGGCCATGGTCAGCACGCATTCGTTTTCTATAAATGCAGCAAGATTCCTGCACATTTGGACCCATTCCAAAGGCAAAGATCTGGTGGGATCTTCACATATACTCTATAAGGTATATTCCAAAGAAGGTTCTCAACAACCATCTTGTCTTTACTACTTTTGTCTCTTGTCTTCTTCTTCAAAAACTCCTCAAAACCTCCATTAAAGCTTGAAACCTCCATGTTTTTAAGCTTAATTGAGATATTTGCTGGGTTTTTAACAAGGGAATCTTATCAAAAATAAGTTGTATAACACTGTTTTAAGTTATTTTTGCTCAGAATTGTCTCAAAGTTCAGAAAAATGATTTAAAACTATAAGATTCCTGAGTTACAAAATCTGCAAAATGGTAGCCACGGGGCCGTGCTCAGTGAGCACGGGGTCGTGGCCGGAGTTACTGTTTCATTAATTTGAACTTTTCGACTTGTTTTCTTAGAATGGCGAGCCAGAATAGCGGAACATCCTCAGCTCACTCAAGGAACGATCGACGGGGAAGAAGAACAGCGGTGGAAGACTCCTTGGTCAACTACATGTACGCCTTGCGAGAAACCATTGATAAAATGACAGGGGTAGAAGAAGCTTTAATTGACCGTATTAACCATTTGTCGGTGGGGCTAGAGGGGTGCCATCGAGAAGTCAACGTTTTGCACCAAAGGTTGAATACTCTTGCTTCTCTTCCCTTGGTGCCAATCATCGCACAAAGGGAGTGGAATGTTGTGCCGGAAGTCATTATTCCAGCCGAGTGGCATGTCATGCCTCCGGAACTTCCTCTAGACATACTACACGGGGTTCCGATGACCGTCGCACCTCCTGCGCAAGACATCATGGAGAACGAGCCCACCTTCTTTCTCCCTAGGAAGATAGAGGAATGGCTCAATGACATTTAAAAGACTTTCCCGGTTCCAAGTTCTACAAAACCCTTAAGTACCGGAAAGTTATTTCCGGGTTTTTGTCATTCCTACAATAAGGGTAGAACTTCTTAGTGATTTCCTGCATTCTATGACCTATCTATCTTAGGATCTTGGTAGTTTTTCGTTTTCAGCAGCTTTATTTTTAATTTTTAAGATCTTTTTAATTGTCGTTTTTAATGAATGATGGTTTTAAGTATTAAATGGTGTTTGGATGATGTTGTAATGAATAAAACACACTCGAAAAGGTGAAGGTTACCAAGGGAAAGAATAAAACACACCCCATGCACAAAAACAGAGCCTCCCGACAATTTTCCAGCATTACAGCAAGTTTAGCATGGGGTCGTGCTCAGCCAACACGCCCCCGTGCCCAAGGTTCTGCGGAAAATGCCCAATTCAGGTAACTGGTGACGGGGCTGTGCTTACTGAACACGCCCTCGTGCCCAGCCTTCTGTTAAATATGATACTGGCAATCTGACCACGGGGTCGTGCCCGAACCAACACGAGCCCGTGGCCAGACGCCCAGTAACACAAAATCTTGTTTTTAAACACCTTTTTACATATTCAATCAAGCTAAAAACTTATTGAGGACAATGTGTAATTTAAGTGTGGGGGAGATGCTAAAACCTTGAATTTTGCAAGTCCTAATAACAAGCCTTACACAAAACTCTATTGGAATCGCTAATCATCCCAATTTTTTTCAAAAACTTTTCAATTTTTTTACTTGTCTTGGTTTAATTTGGGAGTAACAAGTTCTAAAAGGTTATATTTTTACAAATTTACAACCGATAGCGTCGTGATAAAAAGAACTAACATAAGAAAATTATGAAACGACATGACAAATCTAATTAAAATTTGATTATATATACTTGATCACATAATAAACCTATTCCCACAATAAGTGAGTTTTGAGACTTTATTGAGCATACAAGCATACATCTTTAAAACTAAATGCTCATTTTTCTTTTCTTGTGTGTGAATAGCCGTTTGGTTCTTACGACTCTAGAACTTGCCACGACAATACATTACCGGTCCTTACCAACTTAATCCCAAGTAAGTAAATGGTAGAGGCATTAGGACTAACCCGTTTTCCTTTCAACGCCATTATTTTTAATTTTCTTTTTCACCTACCCAAAATCCCCCTAGTTAACCCCTTTAAGCCTAAACCTTTTCATTTCTAAACCCACAAAACAAACACCTTTACCCACCAAAACCTTTTTCTTTTCAACCCTTTATTTTAGTAAAAAAAAACTCAAAGAAGCTTTGTTTAAGATGCTTAGTTTGAATAAAAGTCACAAAAACAAAAGGTTTTACGACGACCGACGCTTTTTACGCTTGTAGCCCTTTTTTACTAACCACTAACCCAAAACCACATACCTTTAGCCCAAGCCTAACCCTTTCCCCAAGTCCTCTTGATATTTACAAAGGTTTATAGTTAAAAAAGAGGAGGATTGATTGCTTGGAAAGCATATGGTAGAAGTAAGTTCCATGCCGGTCTCGAGTGTTTCACAAAAATACATCTTCGGCCAAGTGTTGAGTGATCTCCCGTGAGGTATGTGAACTTGTATATAAATGGAATTTTAAAGAGGCATGTTATGACCAAATAAGTAATTTCTCTTATGAAACGTTCTAAATAAATCATAACGAATAGGATTGTAAATAATATAAAAATAAAACCCAATAAAGATCTTGGATTCCCGACACTCAAGACAAGCCCAAAACTTCTCTTCTACCCATTCCATTTGGGTGTGTAAGCCACATAATAAAGAGTTTTGCTTGAGGACAAGCAAAAATTCAAGTGTGGGGTATTTGATGTGTGTAAAATGCAACATATAAATTACATCAAATGAGGCATAAAACTAACCCTTTTTAGTACTAATGTTGGAAAAAGTGTGGTTTTGTCTTCCTTTTGTATTTTCAGGACCAAATGAGCTCAAACGAACAAAAGAAACAAATATGCAGCAAAAACTAACATTAATACAAAGAAAAGGAATAAATGTGGCATGCCCGACCACCCGACAACATCTCCAAGAGAAAAAACAAGAAACAGAAGGCTGACCACGGCCCGTGCCCACTGGACACGAGGGCGTGGTCAGATGTCTGCAGAAATGGACAAAGCTGTGGAAGTTTCTATGCCCACCACGGGGGCGTGCCCAGCTCAGCACGGGGCGTGGTCAACGCTAAGATCAGCATGGGTCCTAACTTGCCCATTAGAATCACAAACAAGGAGTCTAGAAACGAAGATAATCTAACCTAAGTCCTTGACATCTAACCATAATCCGGTTAGTATCAAGAATTCGGTTATTGGGTATATATTATATATTAAATAGTATAAGTTATAATTTCGTCGATTAAGTATTATCATGCAAGTCTTGATTTCCATCAATTAAACCTCAATGTATGATTCACTAAAGCACAAACTCATCAATTTAGTTGATGAGTTTGGTTGGTCATGAAGGTAAGACTAATTTTTAACTATCTAACTAAAACAACCAAGCGAGCAAACTAGATGCGTACATCTCGAGCATGGAAAGTGTTCGAAGACGTGATGTAGCCTTGTCACTTTGTCGAAGTTGTTTTGTATCAAAACATACAAGTGAGGTAGTGGAACAAGTTTGGAGAGCCAAGGCTTCCATAGTTCACACATTAATCATACACAAGTCTTCCAACATTGAAGGTTGGAAGCTTGGATGGTTTCAACACTTAGAACATTTAGGGCAGAATTTTAAAGAGGTTTTGAGTCTTATTTCTTGGTGAAAATCAACCACACACACACCTACAACTATAAGCTTAGTTGGGTGAATGGTAGGTACAAGATTTCACCAAGTTTTCATCAAAATATATAAGAAATAAGAACATGTATCAAAGAAGAATTTAAACATTACTTTGGACCTCAAATATGGTGAGGTTCCACCTTAGTTTGCCATGACAAACTTGTGGAAACCTTCCTAGAGGTTATCCAAGTAGTTTGAAAGAAGAAATAAGAAGAAATGTGAAGAAAAGTGAGTGAAAACTCACTTAGAACACTTGAATGTTTTTGCCTTGCTTTGAGATATTTGAGAGGATTAGAGAACTTGAGAGAAGATTAGGTGTTTTGAAAAAGTGTTTAGAAGGTGGTGGAGGCTTGTATTTATAAGTGGAGATTAGGGTTTGGGAGTTAATGAAGGTGGAAGGTGATCGGAGGAGAAATGAAGTGGAAAATTATGAAATATGATTGGCTAAAGAAGGGTGGAAGGTGATTGGAGAAGAAAGGAGGTGGAAAATGGTGAAATCTAATTTGCTAAAGAATGATGGAAGGTGATTGGAAGAGGAAGGGGGTGGAAAAGCTTTTGGTTTTGCTAACTTTTAGTCCCTGCACTTTGTAACTAAGTTATTTTATGTTGTTTTCTTGTATTTTAACTTGTTTTTAGGTATCCAAAGTGTTTTTTAAGTATTGGTTTTGCGTAT
The DNA here is from genome assembly GCA_030545235.1 of Helianthus tuberosus. Classification (NCBI taxonomy): domain Eukaryota; kingdom Viridiplantae; phylum Streptophyta; class Magnoliopsida; order Asterales; family Asteraceae; genus Helianthus; species Helianthus tuberosus. The sequence goes on along the minus strand of CM060362.1, from coordinate 14,302,333 downwards.
AAACATGTATTTAAAGATTGATTGTGTATATAACATAAATATGAAAGGTAACACGTATATGTATACAATGAATTTCCATTATTGTCACACCCTAATTTCTCAGTGGGCCCGGACCTGGGGTTTATGCGTGACGATTGATATAGATATTCACATTTAACACAGTGGAAGTCTTGGGAGTAAAAATAATTATTACAAAGTACAAATGTCTGAAAGTTCAAAATAATTTACAGACGAGAGTGTACTAAAGATCCACATGTGGATCGAAATAATAAATGATTACATAAGACTACTAGGCTTTTTGTGTAACAACCCGACTTTTTGAAGTCAAAGTACAAGTCAAAGTCAAAGGAAGAAAAGATTGCTAATCAGATCTGTCATTCCTTACTTCATTATTGCTTATACTCTCAAACCTCGTTAATTAATACTATAATCTACGCTTTTTAGTTGTATTATGTGAAGTAACCATGCAATAAACGTAATGAAACACTAATCTACTTAACGCTATCGCATCGCTATCGCATCGCAACTTGAATTACAGGTTATGGATATTGTTTTACGTGTGTGTGCTATTATGTGTTACTTGTGCATGTTTATATTTGTTTTGAGGTGATTATTTGCAAACGCAATTGCAACTCTATCGCAACGCAATCTCATCGCGAACTCGAAATTTAAGGTTTACTTTTGTGATTAGAAAGAGTTATACTAATTATGTAACTAATGTGTAATACTATCGCATCGCTCACTAGCAACGCATCACAACGCTCAACGCACGAAACAAAAAGTCGGAAACCAACTGGCAAAAGTCATCCGATCGAAGGACCATTCAATCGAATGGTCATCCATTCGGATGACCATCCGATCCGATGGCCATCCGATCGGAAGGCCCTCCGATCCGTCACAACTGCATCGCCTCTCCCCTCCTTCCCCTATAAATACTCACATGTCACATCACTGAGAGAGTCGTTTCACAGGCGCATGATTCCATATGTGCGCCTCATTAGTGCCATGATCCTCCAGCAAAACTGTCTTCCTCCGGAATCGCTTTGGGTATCTAAGCCGTTGGAAGAGTTCAGTTTCGCCACGATAAAGAAAAACTGGAAAATACACGTGAAGCTTTCGGAAAGCAAATATGTGGTGACCGACAAATTGGGTCACAGTTATGAATTCCCTGATCCAGATGTGCAACGAGGGGATGATGAAGATGAGGAGATGGTTGACGAAGAAGACGAGACGGAGCCTCCTGGTCCTCGGGGACCCAGACAGAGGTATATGAAGCCACACAAGGAATTGAATGCCGAAGTGGTAGGTTTTGTGAACATCAGGCGGGTGTCCTCATACAAGGATTTCAATCGGGGCCAACAGGAGGTGTTTGACAACATCTCTGCATGTATAGGCGAGGGCAGAGAGTATAATAAGAGGAGACAGAACTGGGAGGAAACACATCGATCCTAGATGCAGGAGCAGTGGGCCTTTCAGACGGCCTATCGTGAGAGGATGGAGAAGCATATGGAAGAGCAGCAGCTACAACAAGCACTCCAAAGATCCCAAATGGAGCGCTTGATAAAGATGCAGGAGGATGAGACAGCCCGAAGACGGGCATGGGAGGCAGACGCGGAGAGGCGTCAAAACGAGCACAATGAATTGGATCGACGCCGATGGAGCGCTTTATATGTTTCTAATCAAATGGCTATTAATAATGCCAAGGTCCTCCACGACCAGGAGCGACATCAGAGGGACTATGAAGCCAGCCTTCCTTATGTCGAACACTCGGGGTGGACTGACTACCCCAACCTCCCAGTTCCACGAGGCCCATCCGATCCATCCCCTCACTGGCCCGAGGCAGTTGGGTCCAGCTTTATTCCGATACCCTACCAGGCACTACCTCAAGGAGAGCCAGGCCCACTCGATAACTACAGGGAGATGTTCGAGGCCCTCACTGGTTATCCATACCAGCCAAACCCGCCAGTTAACCCCAACGAGAGATATCAGCGGTGAAGGCAAGGTATGTTTTGTGTTGTTGTTGTATATTTTAGTTTTCTTTATTTCTATTTTGTTATTATTTCTTTTTGCCTAGTAAAATGAACGTTGTAGGTGTGTTCCCTATATAACCCTCACGAGACCTACTCGTCCTCCCAAGCTATTGGGGGTTTAAAAGGGCTTGTTGCATACGCTAAATGCAACCGTGATTCCTACGAAAGTGAGTTAGGTTTGTTATTGTTGTACATTATTTTTTTTCCACATAAATCAAGGTAAACTAACGCATAACTTGGTAACACTTTCATAAAAATGGTAGAACTAAGTAGCTAACAAATTTCAATGGTTGTGAGAAGCATGCTTCTACACAAGGGTTAAGATTTGTAGGTACAACATGTTCGCGGGACAACCGTTTTTATGAAGAGAAGAAGAAGATATGAGCATCTAGCGACAAAAATCAGGTGCATGTGTTTCCTTTTTACCTTGATTCTTAGTTTAGTAATAAGTGGATTGTATTTTGTATTTTATTTTTCCGGGGTGAAATTTTGCGGATGTTAGCCGTGTCACATCCCTTGTGCGTTTTAAAACTCTAGTTCTTACACATTGAGGACAATGTTGACCTCAAGTGTGGGGATGGGGGAGTAGTAAAAGTTTTAGATTTTGACCAGTTCATTTAAACACTACACATTGAGGACAATGTTTACCTCAAGTGTGGAGATGGGGGAAAATTTCAAAAAATTTTCAAAAATTTCTTGTTTCAAAAGCGATCTTAAAAGCGCAAGTAACTAAATCAACGAGGGATGGCACAACCCATTTGGTCTTTTGTCATGGTCAATTTCAAATTAATAGCATGACGGGTATTTAGCGGGTGGTTATTTGGGAATAATTCGCCTAAGGAACTAGCATTTTATGCATATCACATACCATACCCTTATACGTGAGGTTTTGAGCCACTTTTATATCATAGATTTACATATACATGTTTCTTTGTTTGAGTGGACCATTAGTCGCGTATTGTAGAACTTGCAACTTTTGATACGTTCGAGACCATAGACCGAATACAAGCACGAGAATGATTAAGGCATTAGGTAAACCTTTTCCTTTTACACCATTTTTTATCCTTACCCAAAAATTATCCCCTAGTAGCAAATTTTGTGCCTAATCCTTTCGTTTGACCACCCTTTAGCCCATAACCTTAAAACCTTTTTCTTTTAAACACGTGTGATGGAAATTCGATTATAGGAGTAAAGTTTGTATAGTTGTGTTTGTTTGTTTGCATATATATATAAAGCAGAAAAATCAGAAAATGATACAAAAAAGAATAGAAATTGTTGAGAAAAGAACAAAAATATATGTTCTTAGTTTGAGAAATAAAAGGCGAAAGCTTGTTGCCTTCTAGTTTGATTTTGGTAGTTAGTTGTGCATAGATTAGTTGTTTTGTAATAAAAATCGAATTTTCATCACCTTAGCCACTTTAAAAATATCCTATTTCCTACCCTTAGCCTAGCCCCGTTACAACCCTTACAAAGACCTTATGACTTGTGTTTAGTATTCGTGATCGGTGGTGGAGAATGATTGAGTTGCAAGCCTATGCGGGTACGTGTTCTAATCGGTTTTGAGCGATTATTCCTTGAAGTGCTAATACATTATGAAAGTTAGCCAATTTATAAACCGAGTGGAGAGAACATTGTGAGGGATGTGCATGAATGGATGGTTCACGGGCGGGTTAATCTTGGATAACCATTGCATATGAGATTATTCATTTTACCGTTAAATATGTTGGAAATTGTAAAGAGTTTGAACTTTTGTATGACAATAGACCTTAACCTTAGTCTCGGGAATGGGGAGTGTGTTCGTTGTTTGACCTATGTGAAAGTGAAAAACAGATTTGCTTGAGGGCAAGCAAAAGACAAGTGTGGGGATGTGATATGTGGTTGAAAACCAGTGTTCGTAATCATATAACTTGATGTTTTTACATAAGTTTTAATTCCGAATAGCCTACTCTTAATTAAAAATGTGTTTTGCAGGTTTGATGGAGTTTAAGGAGCTTTTTGGGAGCTTTACGAGTCACCGGGACGAAAACTGGACAATCGGGACGTGTTACGGATTAAACGGGAGTGTAAAATGAAAAAAACGAAGAAGTGGTGCTGGAGAGGCCGTCGCCGACGGGTGTGAGGCCGTCCCAGACGGGCTCTAGAAAGTCCCGTCGTCACCATTTGCCCGTATACAACGGTTTAGGCCATCGGCTGGTTTTCACGTTTTGAGAGGCCGTCGCCGACGGGGTCAGGGCCGTCGGCGACGGGCCTTAGATTTCTAAAATGCGAATTTCGTTGATTTGGGGTTGGGAATGATTTCAATTGGTTCTTTGGGGGCATTAACTCGTAAGTTACACTCTATTTGAAGTTTGAACCTTCATCCTTGGAGCCATTCTCACCTACCATTGACTTCCATTCGATATCTTATCACACATATCACCCGAATCATCAAGAACATCATTATCATCATTCACAATCATCATTCCATCCATAAACCCTAATCATCCATACATCATTCCTTTTACCATCATCCTTCACCAAAACCCTCAACATCCACCATTCTTCCATTGTTCAAGCTTCAAGATGGTCCAAGTCAAGTTCCAATCATCCGGTGATCAAGTTTCTTCAACCATGAGCGGCTAATCACCTTGGTTTCACCCCGGTGTAGGTAGTTGTTTAATTTAGGGTTTTGAATTGTTCTTGATTCAACTTTGTGAGAATTTGTATTGATTTTTGAAACCATTGAGAATAGTTTACATTTGTTTCGTATTCGTAAATTGTCGAACGATTATAAAGTTATGACTTTGCGAAATGGTTATGTGTAGTTATGCATTGTCTTGGTTAGGTTTTACTTGTGTTGATTACAAAGTGCATTCTTGTCCGTTTTTCGAAACGTTGATAGTTATTGGAACCTAAGTCACGGTACACTAAATCCGCTAATCGTATACAATTGAGTTGAATCTAAAACTTGTAGAAACCCTAGGTTGGCAATTACCGAAACCGGGTGTGAATCCTTTTTATCATTATTGTTTAGTAATCAAGTTTTCTTGCAATCGTTAATCATTAGTCTTTAATCAATTAAACCAATTCACATCTTTTTCAACTAAATAAAATATAAAAACATTATAGCAAGCTTCATAATTTGTGACTTTCAATTTAATTCAATCGAATCCATTCGCAAACCACATACTCTTCGTGGTTCGACCCCTTACTACCACTAACACATAGTTAAGGGTAATTTGAGCTTATAAATATTATCTTTGACCGGAGCGGGACACTCCGATCAGACAGGGGTTGTTAAGGGCTCTTCTTCACGTGTCACAAGGGTGATATGTGTTGCGCATTCTACAACTCGCAGTCACGTCTGTGCATATTTCATTATCGATAACTTACTTGCTTCACATTTCTACGTGTTACATGCTGGTTATGCGTAAATCGCTTTCGCTACTATTATGCTAATAAACTTGTATGCTCACCTTTACATTATGTGTATTTACTTTATTTTAACGTATATGGCAGGTGCTTAGGATACCTTGTTTGCTACCTGCTATGGGAAATCGAGCTAGGAGAGTCTAGAAACGAATTAAATAAAATCTGAGTTGTCGGAGCACTTTATTTTTCTTTGAGATACAATGTATGTAATAATTGTTTTGTTGGATATGTTATGGTATGGGACGTAATGTTAAATATTCGGTAATATTAGTTGTTATGGATTTCTCCTGGACAATCTGTTTCGCTCAGTGTCGTGCTCCGATGTTTCCGTCATCGGTTGGGGTGTGACATTTTGCTTGGAGTTGCAAATTCCAATATGCAATTACCGGGTAGCTTCCAGCCTATTCCGTACTTGCCAACCTGTGCTTAGTCTTTTGAAAATACGTCAGTTTTCACTGGTAAATACAATTAACCGACGCATGTTGAAAATCTTTTGAAAATCATTTTTATACCATTTGGTTTATCAATTTTCATAAATAACTTGGGACAAACTATATCTCTTGTTACAATGATTACATGCTTGTCAATACATATGGGGCCCGAAACTAAACTCTGATACATGATTAACCAACACATCACTTTAATCCCCATATTGGGTAAGAAAAATATTTTATCATAGCATTAGCATCTGTTAGGTGTATGCATACACCTCGTGCTTAGGTTGTGGCCACTTGCAATTAAGTGAGCCGTAGATATCTAGGACACAGTCGTATGAACCCCCTAATGTTTAAGTTATCAAGCATAATGGATTAAAACGGGGTTTTTTTTGGATTTTGGGCACATTGGTCATTGATCCCATACCCGACCAAGCGGTAATAATTTACCGTATCCCAAGCCCGTATAGGGAAAATAGGTTAAGAGTATTTACCTGAGTTTTATCTTTACAATCTAAAGATATGTTTAAGCACAGCCGTTAAGTCAAAATAACTAACAAGGTTGCAATTTACTGGAGGCTCTTAGTCTGGAATGAACGGAACTATGATCCGTTAGAATATTAACGGGTCTTATTCAAGTCATATGACTTGGACCGGTTAACTTATAATAAAATCGAGACGGTTCGCTAGATTAAGCGGAGACCGGATAGAATGTGATTTGTACCCTCACGAGTACTCTGACTCGTATAATATGGGTCAAACAATCATACATTCTAATTAAAACTGATTTGGAAATATTTTGACCCGATTCGGCTAACTTATATAAACTAGGCTATATAAGTCAACCTTACGCACATAGGTGACATCGGGTGATCGAATGGGTCAATGTCAAGTACATTATACCAAAATATATTTATTATGTTACCACATCAGTTTATAACTCAAATTACATGTTGATTATGTTTCAAAGTCAATTTATGCAAAAAAAAAAAGCATAATTGGTATTTTTAAGGCATAATATAAGGACTTACATAAAAACCCGACAAACGATATGATCAAATGGTATAACCTCAGAGGGTTATTTCATACATTAATATGATCATAATATAACTTCAAATTAGTAGCTAACTTAGCTTAAACGGGTCAGAATCGAAAGTTAAAGCAGAAGTCAAACTGTTTGACTTTCGGTTACGAACCGAGCTATAAGCAGGAAATGACGGGTTGAACATGATCTAACATGTCCTAATATGTTATACAAACTGATATTATGTTAAAAATCAAGGTTTCGATACTTAAAAGTTCATTTAACATAATTTACGAAAATCTGCATTTTGACTTTTATTTTAATAGAACTTTGACCCGTCATTTGACCAACTTAACGTGATCTTCAAAAGGGCAAGTGTGGGCTTCACAAGTCCACACAAAAAAAAAGTGGGGTGTGGAAGGGGCGTGGCCAGGCCAGCGTTGGGGTGCCATGTGGCATTCTTTTTTTTTTTTTTAAAGTTGACAATTTATATAAAAAACACAATTTATATTAAAAGTATATTACATTAATTTAAAAAAAAAATTACATAAAAGACAACCCACAATAAAAAAAACCTACTTATTAAATCCTAAAAAATAAAAAAAAAACTACTTATTAAATCATACAAACTAAAAAAACTACAGAGTACGATAAATATTAAAGTGGGCAACCCACTTAAAATCCATATTCGCATCATGCTTGTACTCGATTTTCGCGATTTCGAGTCGATCGTTGTTGGTCAAGTCGCCCGCAAGGACGCGGTCGAAGCAAGTTTTAAAGAGATCCAAATTCGGTTTGAGCTCACGCCATTTGTGTTGACACGCGTTTAAGTTGTGACATGTGTTGCCGACGTGCTGTTGGTATTGTTGAAATACTCGACTCCAATAGGCGGTTTGACCGCGTTGTAGAGTACGTTGGGCATCGACAATCAATGTAACAAGTGCGATTTCTTCCTCTCCGGTCCAATGCACCAAGTTTACCTTCGTTTTTTTTTCCTTTTTTTTGTGTAGGTGTGGGTGAGGAAGATTGGGAGAATATGGTTTGAGGTTGAGTATTTATAGGTAAAAAAAATATTTAAAAAAAAAACTTGGTTTGGCATATCGGCTACCTCAAACCGTTCTAAAATAAAAAAAAATGACTGTTTGGACAGGCCACCCCAATGGTCCAATTTCTTTAGCCATACAAAGCCCGCCATGTCACCCAGTCCCCGCGCCCTACGCCAGGCAGAGTACCCACGCCAAGCGGGCAACGCCAAGTCCAACGCCGAGCCGGGATAGCCAGCGTTAAACCCCCTTCCAAGCCCCATCTAACGCTCCACACCCCATAGTCTTGTTGTGAGGAGAAAACTAGTAAACTACTATTCATAATTTGTTCATATACTCAAGCTTTTAGTTATATTTGTAATAATCTTGAGTTTGGAACATATGATTTAAGCTGTGATAACATAATTTGTTCATATACTCAAGCTTTTATTTATATTTGTAATAATCTTAAGTTTGGAACATATGATTTAAGATGTGTTAAGTTTAACATATCGGTGGTGGTCATTGTTGTTATCATAGGATTTTATGATTTTGCCAAGAGAAATTGTGTCGGTCACGCACAAGATCCCTACAAACATAGAATCTTGCATATGATCTTGCTCTTTACCATAGGATTTGTAACATTTCCTTACATTCAGGTTTTAATTACTTGAGTTGATCTTAAGATAACATCTTGATTAATATGGTTTTACTCGACTCAAACTAGTAACTTTTAAAATCCGCAAATGAGTTAGGTTGTATTACTTCCAAATTTGAACCTTTTATAAGAAGAAAAAACATTATTGCAAATTAATTTTGAAATAAGTACAACCCGCGTGAAGTTTATTAACACATGAATTAGAACCATAAAGTTTTGATTCAATCTTTGATACGGACTATCCACCTTAACCCGTTAGACCCACGTTCACTTGCATTATTTTTGTTTTGTTTTATGGTTCCATGTTTACATTGGTAGTTTGCATGATCATCTACATGATCCTCCATGTTTCCCTTTTATTAGCATGATCATCTACCCGTAGGATTACGGCAACGGGTCGGGTTGGATCGTATCAATCTTACTGATAATGTTAAAAGCAACAACAACAAAAGACCAAACTCTTTAGTGCTCAACATTGGTGGTAATGTTAAAGCAACTTTATGAGATGAGTTTTTTGTTATAGAGAAGTAAACAACTTTATGAGATGGGTTTTTGATCCAACTATATTTTTATATATTGTATGTATATTCCGGACAAAGTTAGGTATGTTTCATTGTTTTGGATGCAGCCTTGGTTTGGACATAAATCTTTTAAAAGGTTTATTTTCTAACCTCTATGACCTTGACAGGTTTGAAAGATGCATGGTCTCTCAAAGAGTAACAAGAGATGGTGATTCTACAATAATGTGATTCAATTGGGACTAGAGGAAAAGGGTTCTTAGCCAGTTAAGCCAGGGGGTGTGGTATACCGGCTCTGGCCACATCACCACTTTTAGCGCACTTTAGCGCCCCCTACCCATCCACTGCGCACCAAGTGGGGGGGGGGGGGCATCGATGCTCCGCCAGCCCAGTAACGCGTGTTAATGCGCTTTGTTCGAGAATTTTGGTCAATATGACCGTTGGGCAACGGTCTTTTATAAAAAAAAAACCTAATAAATATCTAATATAATATACATACAGGGGATGTTCATTTGAGAAAAAATTTAAATTGAGAATAAAAAGAAACAAAAGGTACAATTGTAAAATATTTAATAGTTTTTTCTCATCTCATTTATTATTATTTTTGACTAATTAATTAGTCATAAAGACTATCATTCTCCACACTAAAATTTTTGCCTACACACATCTAAATTATCCTACACGTTTTGAAATTTATCTTACATATATTGATATTTATCCTACACATCTCGTAATTTATCCTACACACCTCATAATTTATTTTAAACTTTAATTTAATTTTTTTTCTTCTTTGAAAAAATATATATTTTTGAAAATAAGTTACATATTTAATGTAGTTAGCTATTAAAAAGTGAGACAACCAATTGATCATCTATCTAAGTTTACCAATATATCCTTACACTAATATTAAATACAAAAATTAAATGAAGGATTATTATTGGTTAAAGTTTCTTTTTTTTTTATTCTTACAAAAAAATTTCTTATCATTTGAACACTCCACTATACATATATTTACACAAACCAATCATCAACTCAAACACACACCAATCGCTAAGACATACACATTCTCTCCAATCATTTTTAATATAAAAATGTCATCCCACTCTTCATCTGGCGGTATTGTCGATGATATGTTTATCGCAGTGACGCATGAGGCGATTAAGTATTTGCGAGAAGAAGCTTAATCGTCTACAACGCGTACCAGACAAGCGCCTCTTGAACGAGATCGGTTAGGTGCTCATGAACATTTAATGCGCGATTATTTTGGTGAAAATCCGTTGTACGACGATGCACAGTTTAGGCGTCGGTTTCGTATGAGCCGTCGTCTTTTCTTAAGAATTTCTAATGATCTTGCGGCCCAATGTCCATTTTTTCACACTAAGAGAAAGTTCTAGTCGCAAAATTTGTTTCTCTGGAACACAAAAGTGTTCTGCCGCAATTCGGCAACTTGCGTATGGCACAACGAGTGATGCGTGTGATGAATATTTAAGGATATCGGGCAGAAATTGTCGTGACTGTCTTGAAAATTTTTGTGAAGGTATTATTATTATTATTATTATTATTATTATTGTTATTATGATTATTATTTTTTTTATTTATAGTTTATTGTTATTACAATTATATTAGGTGTTAACTTTCTTTACGGGAGGCGATATTTGAGGATGCCGACCGCTAACGACGTTCCACTTTTATACGAGGCCTATCAGCGAATACACAGGTTTCCTGGGATGTTGGGTAGTCTTCATTGCACACACTGGGAGTGGGCGACATGTCCAACCGCTTGGAAAGGGCAACACCATCATGGTGACCACGAGGGTCCTACCCTAATATTACAAGAGATTGCGTCTCAAGATTTATGGATTTGGCATGCATACTTTGGCATGGCCGGTGTGAACAATGACATCGCTGTTTTACAATCGTCAGGTCTTTTCCACGATGTCATAGATGGTGTTGCACCAAGTACTTCATTATATGCAAACGATGTGGAGTATAAGTATGGATACTATCTTGTCGACGGTATTTATCCGGAGTGGGTGACGTTGGTGAAAACTCTTTCGTGTCCAGATGACGAGAAAAGATTGTATTACAAGAAGAAACAAGAGTCGGAAAGAAAAGATGTCGAGCGGGCTTTCGGTGTATTAAAAAAGAGATGGTCTATCATTGCCCAGCCATCGGGTATACTTGAAAAAAGTAAAATGAGAAACGTCATGTATACATGCATCATCTTGCATAACATGATATTGGACGACTTGGGCAGAGCGTTTTGTGGAGGAAGTTATGATGTAACCAAACGACGAACCCACTACTCACATACGCTCAAAAAGAAGTTATCCGAGCGAGGATACGTGACAGAGACACACACCTTAACCTTCAAGCTGATCAGACCGAGCACCTATAGTTTGATCGTGAACAAGGAGAAGACGACGAGTGATGATGTGTATTTTTAGTTTAACCTAGTTTAACTTTTCAAGCATTGTATTCTTTAGTGACATTGTATTTTTTTTATTTAAATTTTCATTGACTTCTATTTTTAATATATATATAATTATGAGTTTTATATTTTTCTTGTTATTTAAATTTAAATTAATATATCAAAATTAAATAATGTTTAAATGTAAATAAAAAAATAATAATTAGGTAATGATGATGAGGGCTTTAAACAATTACATGTAAGTTAAAAGGGAGGAGCTTTAAAGCCCCCTATGTGACATGACACTGATGTGGCGTGATAAAGTCCTAGGGGCTTTATACCACACCCTCTAGCTTTAGTGAGAGGCTATTAGAGGAGATTGATGACTTAAAGTTTCGAAAATAAAGATTTAGTTTATGGTTACATTGGTCAAAACGGATCTCGTTAACAAAAAAAATGTAAAGAAAGAAGTGAGGGGTTACGGCGGAACCAAGGGAGGGTCAAGAAGGTGCGCCTACCTTCTGGCTCTCGAAAATCATACAAATGTGAAAATGTTGGGGTCTTTGGAAGAAAACATAAGGGCGATCCTTGAGCCTTCTTATTGTTGTCCGTTGAGAAGAAAACATGTTTTTTTTTTTGGAATATTATGAATTTAGTAAAGGAAAATGTAAATTTTAGAGGAAAACATTAATTTTAAACCTATGTGAAAAGGTTCCATCTTCCAAGACTTTTTAGGAGGAAACTGTAAGTATTTATTTCAAAAGAAAACATAAGTTAGTTTACATTATGTACAAAAATTTATTTCTCAACCCTCTGATCTAGAATCTATGGTTCCCGCACTTTATGAATGCCGAAAAATTGGTGGAAAATAAATTTTTACACTAAAATTGTTTGTTTGGTATAGGGTAATGGAATTGACAAAGGAATAAAATACATTTCTTTACAGGTCATAGAGATAAATGGATTTGGGCAGTTGACCCATCGGAATCCTTCTCAACTAGCTTGTGCCAGAAATGGTTAGTCGATCGTGTGGATGGATGCCACATCACCCCAACAGCTTGTAAATGAAGAATTGCTATCTGGTTCATCCAAATTGTACAAGAGGTTGAAGATCCTAATCACTTATACATTGTTTTGGATCCTTTGGAAATCCGAAACGGTTGTTTTTCTCGCAAAAGTAAGTGTTGATTGATAATCTTGTTAAGGACATTAAACTTCAATCATTTTCATGGTTTAAAAATAGGGGCAAACCGCAAACTAGAGATGATAGATTCGGAAAATGGTGCCAAAAACCTTATGTTATGTTGTTGCTTAGTGAAGGCAATGATATCTTATCATATGTTATCGTGGCTTTTTATCCATTGGCGGATCTTAGAAGGGTTGTGCCAGGGCCACGGCCCTGGCACGTTTTTCGGCCAGAAGTGTTAATTTTCGCGGTTCGATCGAAATTTTTTATACCTACTATGTTCGGCATGGGCATGTTTTTAGTGCACGTGGCTTTCGGCCCTGGGACGTTCAACGGGCAAGATCCGCCACTGTTTGTATCATGGTGTAGTATCTAGCTTCCTGCTGATGCTTTTGTTTTAAATATATATAATATTCGTTGTTAAAAAACGTAAAAACAATTTCATTTAAATCATAGCAAAATTGATTATACTTAAGCCTAGTAATAAATTTACACAATCCTATAAAAGTATTTATATACTTCAAATTGTGCATTTATAAGGTGAGTAATCATCTTATGTACACATGTACGTATATCATACTTTTTAAGGATTAGTTATCTTTCATGTAGGACAAACGATGACTTACCATCTCTTTACAAACAGGGACGGATTGATGAAGGAAAAATGTGGTCTTACACCCTATCAACCCTAACATCACCTCCCCCAGCACCCCCTCGCCCTCGCCCTCACCCTCACCTTCACCATCATCCTCAAGCGCCTGCCCTGGCTGCTAGGCGGTGCAACCCCCATCCGGCAACTATATAACCCGGACCTTGTCTGGTAACTAGGACTCCTCGGTGGTGTAGAGTCCCATAGCCACCACAAACTCCGGGACCGTCAACTCGCGCTCCCCTGCATAAAGTAAAAAACACCGCTAGCGTACGGTGGAATAATCTCCCCCCACAGGTAGTGGTGCACGAAAAACCTGAACCCGGACCCGAAAATAAAACACGGAACCGGGTATTATAAAACCCGGGTTTTTCATACCCGAACCCGAACCTACCCATAGGGTAGGGGTTGGGTATACATTTCTGTTATAAAACCCGAACCCGGAACCGGGTTTTTTTATACCCGTTTTCAACCCGGGTTTTACGAGTACCTGGTTTCAACCCGGAACCGGGTTTTTTCAATACCCGGTTCGGGTTTCCCAATACCCTGTTCAAGTTTTTTCGGCTTTTTGTGTTTTCTCGAGTTTTGTACCTTGGTAACGGCTATATAGCAATTAGAAAGTGTATTATAATCATTTGTTTGGTTTACATTGTATCTCTATACCCTATAAAATGGGTCTTTGATGACGAACAATAAATGAAGACGATCAAGTTATTCGAAGCTATCTATGTTCATCATCTTATTCGATCCGGTTCAATGATTATTTAGGTGTCATGTATTTCTATGTTTTATGAAATAAAAAGGTTTTGCATTTTATATTTCTATGATTTATCCAAAAAAAATGAATACCCGAGGCATACCCGAACCCAACCCGATCCATACCCGACCCTACCCGGGTATTAGAAAACCCGACCCGAACCCTACCCGAACCCGGGTATATAGGGTATACATTTTTTATATAAAACCCGGCCCGGACCCGATCCGGGTATTGTCAATACCCGATTTTGTAGAACCCGATCGTACCCGAACCCGGTTCCATACCCGGAACCGGGTATTCAGAAAACCCGATTTGTGCACTACTACCCACAGGTATCCATAAAACTAATCGCCGCTAGAAGCTCTAAGGTAATCTCCCTATGGGCCCGGTGTCATCCGAACTCAAATAAACGGGCTCACAAGAAGTCAAATTATTCCGTATAAGCCAATACGACTCTCATATAGGGTGTGACTTTATTAAGAGAATTTCTAATATTAACTGATTTTTAAAATTAAAAGAAAACTTGGGCCCCTCATGTATTTGTTAAATCCTTTAAAAATCACCTTGGGAAAGCACTTTCCAAATCAGCCAAACTAATACGGAATTGCATGTTTATATTTTATTATTACTTTATCTGGTATCTATGGGTCTAAATATACTTGATATTGGGACACGTTATATATATTTGAACAGTTGAACAATATACTTTGGGTATCTATGAAAGTGGGTAAGGTTATTGTAAAAAATATTAAAAGTGTGAAAAGTGTGAGAAATATTGTGTAGATGACATGTGTACTCAATTTAAATTAATTCAAAAAGGTAAACAAGTAATTTTATCATTAATTCAATTAATTCAAAACTTTCCATAACCGCCACCTTATTTATAGGAACCTGCTTTTTTTTAAAGATCTCTATAAAAACACTACGAATAACACTGCAACCACCATTCAGCACGTATATAACACCATTCAATAAGTATATAACACTATTAAAGACACTACCTCAATTTCCAGAATGTGTTCTTAGTATAATGTTCATAGTATGGTTATTGTAAATAGTGTTTTAAACCTGCATGCATGGTGTTTTACATCTGCATGCTAGTAGATGTTCCAGATTTCATATGTTAAAACACCATGGTATTTTAAACCTACATTCCAGTAGATGTTCTTCGCATGTTCATCGTATAGGGTTTTTACACCTGCATTCCAGTATATGTTTAAAACACCACGCTTTGAATCACAACACAATTAAAACACCACTGTATGAACATAGACAAAACATCATGGACTAAACATCTGATCGAAACATATTTTTTTCTCTATATAAGTATAGCAATATGGTACTCATATTAAAGATAAAAAACGCTCGTTATTATGGTGTAATTTTTTTTTTAAAAAGTTACGTATAAAAAGTTATTGACGTTTAAAAAAGACGGGTGAAAGTTGCATGTGCATTAATGTTAGTTTCTTAATTTAAAAATATTAAATTTACCTATAAAATTAATATGTTTAATATTAAACATTATTTACAATTTTGTCATTATAATCTCAACCATTAGATCAAAGATCTAATGGTATAGATTCTTTCTTACATTTCTTAAAAAAAAACATTTTTTTACAAGAACCTCTACCCTATGAGACTAAATATACTTGAAATTGAGAGACTTTATGTTATTTGAATGGTTTAACTAAATATTTTGTTGATATCACGTAATGTATCAAAAAAAAAGGAACAAATGGCATTTTTTGCAATATGTTACACACAAAACTTATAGAATGATGTGAATGAATCCTTGCCTATATCTCATTCATCATTGGTATAAATATACATTGTGGTAATTACAATCATAAATACAAGATAATATCCTAAAATACAAAGGGCATATTCTATAATATTCTATTGCACCCCCGCAGTCGAAGCAAGAGGTGGCCGAATGTTGAGACTAGAACGAAAGTCATCGAACAAAACCCTTGGCAGGCCTTTGGTGAAGATGTCTGCAACTTGGAACCGAGTTGGAGTATGAAGAACTCGAATGTTACCCCGTTGAACATGCTCTCGAACAAAGTGTATATCCAACTCAATATACTTGGTACGCTGATGCTGCACTGGGTTTCCTGAGAGATAGATGGCGCTAATGTTGTCACAATAAACGAGCATTGTCGTTTTCAACGAGCGGCGAAGCTCTAAGAGAAGATTCCGAAGCCAACAGACTTCTTCAACGACATTTGCTACTGCACGGTATTCTGCTTCGGCACTAGATTTGGAGATAGTGGACTGAGGTTTAGAGGACCAAGACAAAAGATTGGGACCCATGTAAACACAGTAACCTGAGGTGGACCGACGTGTATCGGGGCATCCAGCCAAGTCAGCATCAGTGTAAGCCTGTAGTGAAACATCTGCGCAAGAAGAAAGTGCAAGGCCAAAACTCGATGTTCCCTGAATGTATCGAATTATTCGTTTGAGGGCATTCCAATGATCTATTTTCGGATCATGCATGTGCATACAAACCTGTTGAACTGCATAGCTAATGTCAGGTCTGGTGAAGGTGAGATACTGAAGGGCACTCGCCAAACTTCTGTACAGCGTAGGATTATCGAAGGGCTCGCTAGAGATGGTACTGAGTTTGGGCTTTGTGTCAACAGGAGTGGCAACGGGGTTATTGGTTTGCATACCTGCATGTAGAGGTGTACAAATCGGTTAATCGGTTATTAAAAACCCGGTTTAAAAAAAAACCGGTTTTTTCACCCAAAATAAAAACCGGTTTTTTTTATAACCGGTTCCGGTTACTAACCGGTTTTTGAGGTCCAAAACAATAACCGATATAACCGGTTGAGACCGGTTTCTAACCGGGTTTTTAATAACCGGTTCGGTTAATAACCGGTTTTTGAAGTCAAGAATAGTAACCGGTATAAAAACCGGCGGTTAAAAAAAACCGGTTAAAAAAAACCGGCTAAAAAAAACCGGTTAAAAAAAACCAGTTTCGGTTTTTTTTCCGGTTTCGGTTCTAAAACCAGTTTTTTTGTACACCTCTACCTGCATGAGCAATAATGTCCAAAGCATAAGAGTGTTGAGACAGAAACATTTTTTCACCGGTACAAGTGATATTTATACCTAAGAAGTAACTGAGAGGTCCAAGATCTTTCATAGCAAATTCAGCCGCAAGGCTGGACATGAGAGACACGCGGAGAACGTCAGATGAGGTGGTTAGGATAATGTCGTCCACATAAATAAGTAAGTATGCAATATCACCCCCGTGATGATATGTAAATAGTGAGTTGTCACATTTACTTTGAATAAAGCCAATGGAAATGACGAAGTTGTGAACCTTTGGTACCATGCTCTAGGTGCCTGCTTGAGATCGTATAATGATTTCTTGAGAAGACAGACATGATCTGGGTAGTCCCTGTGATGAAATCCCATAGGTTGGTACATGTATACCGTTTCCGTAAGGTTCCCATGAAGAAAAGCATTGGTGACGTCCAGTTGATGAATCGACCATGCTTGAGATAGAGCTAGAGATAAAACCGTGCAAATAGTAACCAGTTTTACAACCGGGCTAAATGTTTCCCCGCAATCCACGCCAATTTCCTGATTACGACCATCACATACCAGTCGTGCCTTGTACCGTTCCAAAGTGCCATCAGACCTGATTAACATGGATATCTGGTCGCTTCGAGACAAGTTATCTGGTCGTGCCTTGTACCGTTCCAATTTCCTGATTATGCCTATTTGTGGCGAAATAGCCACATGCTGCGAATAACATGGATATCTGGTCACTTCGAGACAAGTTCCCAAGTCTTGTTTTTAATTAAGGCATTAAACTCGTTGGACATAGCATTAAACCATTTCGGGTTAGAAAAGGCATCTTTGGGGTTTTTCGGAATTGGGACAATGGTGGAGGTGTGGAGGTTGAAGATTTGTTTGGGCTTAGAGATGCCGGACATGGCACGGGTTCGTATAGAGTGAGTGGGTGGTGGCAGTGGTACAGGAATTGGGCTCGGGGTAGAGGTTTGGCCGTTGGTAGATGGTGTTTGGGCCGAGGGGTGTGGGGCGTGCTATTGGTTTGGGCCGAAAAGGTGTTTAGTGTGTTCTGTGTTGGCGGGATTGGGGATTGGGCTGGTGGGGCCTGTTGAGCTGGGACAGAGGGAGTATGTGGTGCATTTGAGGGAGTGGCGCTAGAAGGTAATGGGGTAGAAGTGGGTGTGGGTTGGGCTTGGGTAATTGGGCCGGTAGATGTGGTGGCCGGGGAGGATGGTGGTGTAGTGGGTACGGGTGGTTTTGTAGACGGTGGCGAGGTAGCGGATGGTGGGAAGGTATAATATGGGTGAGTAGTATCGTCTAGGAAGGTGTAGGTTTGAAGGGTGGGTTGGGGTTTGTTGGCAAAGGGAAAAGTTGTTTCGTCAAATAAGACATGACGATTTATGATGATTTTGTTGGTGCTTAGGTCAAGGCATTTGTAACCACGGTGGTTCAGTGGATAGCCTAGAAAAACGCATGGAGTAGATCGATTCTCCAACTTGTGAATGGTGGTGTGTGGTATAAGTGGATAACAGAGGCATCCAAATACACATAAGTGGTCATATGAGGGAAGGCAGTGGTATAGGCGTTGGGTGGGAGTTTAAAAGTGGCGGTTTCAAGGGCGTGTTGCCATTAAATGTTTGGCATGGAAGAGTGGGCGAGGAGGGTTCTCATAAGGTTGTTTATGGTGCGGATTTTACGTTCAGCCTTCCCATTTTGGGAAGATGTGTGAGGGCATGAAAAACGGAAGTGTAGGCCGTTTTGATTGCAAAAGTGGTGAAATTGGTTATTAGCATATTCACGACCATTATCACATTGAAGTTGTTTAATTTTACAGTCAAATTGGGTTTGGACAAAGGTTGTAAGTTCTGTGAACATGGCAAAGACATTAGATTTATGCGTAATAGGATAGGTCCACAAAAAATCGGTGAAATCATCTAAAAATAGAACATAGTATCGGTGTCTCCCATTGCTAAGAATGGGAGATGTCCAAACATCACTGTGCACAAGATCAAATGGCATAAAAGTACTTGTACTAGAAGAAACAAAAGGAAGACGGGTATGTTTCCCAAAATACAAGCAGAACAAATTCTATTATTCAAAGAACCACATTTAATAGAATTATTAGTTTTTAAATTTTGTAAAATAGTTGGGACAGGGTGACCAAGCCGTTGATGCCAAATGTATTGAGTAATTGCAGCAAAAGTGGATGCAGAGGAGAGATTTGTGATGTTGGACGGGCTGAGAGTGTAGAGGTCCCCCGAACTATTGCACCGTAGGATAAGTTTCTTGGTCTGAAGGTCCTTCACAGTAAAACCAAATGGGTCAAATTCAATAGATAATTGATTGTCAGTTGTAAAACAACGTACAGAGATAAGGTTTTTTACTAAGTTGGGTGCATATAGGACGTTTTTAAGTTTAAATGGGGGAAAAGGTGGTGGTAGGGTAATGTTGCCTTATCCTAGTACCGAAATAGTTTTACCATCACCAAAAATTATATTACGAATAATGCCAGAATTAAAAATAGACGGAAACTTATCAAGTTGAGGAAACATTATACCTGATGCACCCGTGTCCATTGTCCAAGACGGATCATTCTGATGAAGAGCCAAATTATAAAGTGCCTGTGCAATGTTCGTTGGGGTGTGTCCCGTGTTGTAGGATTGGACCGAGGATGAGTGGCTCGGTCTTGGGCCTAAGATGCCGTTTCCAGGGGTGGGCCGTGGGATGTGGGGTTAGTGACAGGGCTCGATGGGTATGGGCAGGGTGGCTGCTGATTCCATTGAGCCCAAGGGAAGTAGTTTTGGGAGGTTGGGCCGGCCCAAGGGGGAAACGTCCAGTAAGAGTTTGGGCCAAATGGTGTGGGGTAGGTGTTTTGGGGACGACCATGACCAAAACTGGATCGGCCTCTACCGCGACCACGGCCATGACCACGGGACCTGTCAGATTCGGTGCGGTTGGTGGAGCGGTTATTGGTGGTGGAACGGGTTTGATCGGTGGTTGCACTAAGGGCGGTGCCGGCTTGTTGGGCCGAAAGTTTGGCATGGGTGGTTGTCATATCTTTGACTTGACATAATCGGGAGCGGGTATTGAAAAATCCTTGAGGGGGTCGGTTTGTTGAATGATGAGAGAGATGCTCTCGTGTTGGCCATTCAACCCCGTAAGGATTTGTAGGACAAGTTGTTTTTCGGTGATGTTTGAGCCAGGGTTTGTAAGGTGGTCAAAAATAAGTTTCATGGCTTGGCAATAATCTGACATGTTGGGAAATTGATCGAGTCGGGTGTTTGCCAATTTATTTTGGAGATCAATGGTTCGGGATGCTTGGTTGTCTTGGAAAAGGTTTTCTAGGGTACACCAGGCGGCATAGGTGGTGGAATTATTTTTCATGATCGTGAAAACAAGATCTTGAGAGATGGTACCGTATATCCATTGTTGAACCATGGCGTCAAGACGGTCCCATGACTCAAGTGGTTTGGAGGAGGCGGCTTCTTTTTCTTTGTCAGTGGATGAGGTCACGGGTTGTTGTCTGGGTTTTAAGTGGTCGATAACATCATAAGCTTTACAGTGGATTTTAAAGAATTCGGACCAAGTGTTGTAATGGCCCGCCTTCATGTCAAGGATAATAGGGATGAAGTTCTTAATATTTGTATAACAACCCTAAAATAAACCGACACCCTCCTGAATTTTTTTCCGACACCCCAATATATTTTAAAATACCCTAATATGTCCTAAAATACACCCCGTATGTGAAAACCAAGCCCAAAATACGATATAACATTAAAAATTAAATAAAAACAAAATTTTTGTATCGCTCGCGGGTCGCGTAAGACCACATAAGGGTCTACGCGGGGCGCGACAGCTCCAAGGCGGGGCGAAACCTGGTGCCGACACGTGTCATCATCGTGGCAAGTTTAGTTTGTTGAATCGACGGAGCTAAGCCCTACACCCCTATTACGCGGGCCGCGTAAGCCTTAAAGCTTATCTTACGCGGGTCGCGAGAAACTTGAAATGAAGCCCTATAAATAGCAGGAAACTTCTTTCTTTCTCTAAATTTCTGCATTGTAGGCATAATCTCGGGTATAATATCCCCTTAAATAACGAAGTTCTGCTCCGTTGTAAGTGTCATAACCCCTGGATACGTATTAGATACTCTGCCCGATTGATCTAGGGTTCCGTAACGGCTGTTGTGGTTCTGCCCGACGTAGTCGTTGGAATGCCGTCTCGGGGAGGGTATTACTAATGTTAAAATGGGTTATTATACTAACACGTGTGCATTTGTGTAAATTATAGATAATTCCCAGGAAATCCTTACAAAAAATCTAAAACAGCAATGTGAGTAATCTCCTTTTTGCAAATAGTTTTTACCAAACCTTAATTATTTTACAATGCAATTTAGCAGTGATTGAGTCTTTGTAATTCTACAATTACTGCCGGTATGTTGGGGTTTTGTATACAAAATGTGAGACACGTTACCATTGGACGAAGAGTTAGCCAATGTGTAATATGACCCACCAGTCAGGATTGACAGTACTGAATGAGTAATTGGGTAGATGTAAACATTGTAATCGCTCTCAATACTGTTTAAATTAATAAAACTTTTCTTAATTAAACTGGGATTCACTAACCAGTATTTCCCACTGACAAAATGGTTTTAAACGCGTTTCAGGTAACACAATGTGAAAGCCAATTAGAAGCCAGTTGGACAGCACTGAAGGCTTGAAAAAGTGGCTATAAAACTTACCTAAATAAAGAAGGCGTTTTATTTCAATAAAATGGGATATATCCCTATAAATCAGTTTGTAATGAAAACTTGGGTTTTATCCCAATGTGTTTATTTATATAAAATGTGGTGTTTTACTCTGATAAAATATTTCCTAACTACGGTCCTGATGAAATTTCCGCTGCCAATTTAATAAACACTGATACCACCGAAACCGTTGTTCGCGGCCGCCCGTTCTCGGGACAGATAGGGGGCGGGGGTTGCGACAGAAGGTGGTATCAGAGCTAAGCCACTGATTCAGCCACAGAAGTGTTCTGCTGACACCAAAATTCAATCTGTTAGGAAATAAATTACGGAAATACGTGCGCAATTGTATTTTTATTGTTATGTGTTATTTAACTATTTGTTAGTTTACAGTATGAGTGACCAAGGACCATCTGACGCGTACCGTCAATTGTCTGTTTCGCCTAGAAGCGAAGGTGCCTCTTCACAGCCTGCCCTCACAGGGTACTCTGCTGATACTGGAGATGGAATATTCATGTTTAAGGCTCAGTCTGAAGAGCCATTCCCTCAGAAAAAGAGAGAATGGTTCAGTCGGGGAGCACATGGGCGTAGAAAGCGTATAAAAAAGTTACAAGAACAGAGAGCATTAGTCGCAGCCAAAAGAGAGACAGATGCCCATGCCCAGGACATGATTAATAGGAGTTTAGCTAATTTCCATATCCTAGCAACCACTGCAGCTGACCCTAACCTGGAGTAAATGATAGCACCCCAACCACAACCACCATTCCCTGACCAACCCATGGAAATAGAAAATCCTGAAAATCAAGTATAAATGCATGATTTTAACCCGGAGGAGATACCTAGGGTACCCGCACCAAATCCATTAGATCCAAATTACGACCCATGGTGGGACGACAATAGGGATTATGTGCAACGTTACCCGATACACGAAGACATGCCCATGCAGAACCTAGGAACCTACCCAGGGTTGGACCCTCTAGATCCCTATTACGATAACGATGTATACATTAGGGAGATTTTAGATAATCCTTACCCATACCAGGCACCTATACCCCCATACCAGGAACCCGCACACCAGATTCCGAACCCAGTCCTAGAACCTGCACCCCCAATGAGTGCAGAAATGTACAAGAACTTAGGACATTTGGTGAGGAAATTTTAGAGAGTAGTGAAAGGATGAGACAGGTGGGAGAGCGACTCGTCTGGAAGTACGACGAGCGCAATATGGATTTCTAGATGAATCCATATCCATAGAAATGATGGTGGAGATGGTAGTAATAATAATAATATAATAATAATAAAAATATGTGTGTATGTGTATTAAAAAAAAAACTACGGATGCCTACTACTATTAGTGTAATTTTATTTTTATTGCTATTGTAATTTTAATTTCCAGTGTTGGTTTGTACTAGATGCATATTATATTATAAGAAAGAGTAAAGTCGCAATGATCGACGCTTTTGACCAAAATGCGTGTCTTGTGATTGGCTATATTAAATATTCTTTGTGATATTAATATGTGGCAAATGTTTAAAATTCAGATGGAAAACGAAGTGAACCAGGAAAACCTGAACAATGAAAACCAGAGTGATAACCACCCGAATAACGATAATCTGAATAATGAGAATCCGAACAACAATAACAATGGAAATCGAGTGGATAATAGTGCCATCCAACACATAGTGGCACAAGGAATCATAGATGCAATGCCATTTATTATCCAAACAGTTAAAGAAGCTGATAATAAAAGTAAGCATAGCAGTAAGCGACCAACTGAACCTAAACACAGCGTGAACAATGGACCTGTAATTCAAGCGCCCATTCCCAAAAGAAGAAGAACCATGCCTTATGGTTGTTCTTATAAAGAATTTTGGTCCTGCAAACCAATCATAAAATACTTGCAAACTTCTTAATCAATCATTAACTAAACTTCCACAAGAATGTCTAGTAGAGACAGCAAATGGAGAAACTGTTAGGGTTTCTGAAATCTTGCAGGGAGCAAGAATAGAATTTTTAAATCAAAAGTTTATGGCAAACCTTTACCCGATGAATCTGGCAGGATTTGATGTTGTATTAGGAATGGATTGGTTAATAACCAATAAAGCAAGTATTTTATGTGATCAAAAGTCAATTCAAGTAAATTCACCAAAAGGTGAAAAGATCACAATTAAAGGGGATAAACCATCTTGATCCACAAAATTCATCTCTATGATGAAGACAGTAAGTTGTATAAGAAAAGGATCATTAGTGTATTTGATTTCTATAATCACTAACACTAAAGGAAAAGAATTAAAAGATATTCCAGTAGTATCTCAGTTTTCAGACGTATTCCCAGAAGAATTACCAGGACTACCCCCAGATAGAGAAGTTGAATTCAGAATCCACCTACTACCAGGGACAGCACCAATTGCCAAAGCACCCTGCCGATTGGCACCCGCAGAAATGCAAGAACTGAAGAAACAGTTAGACGAATTATTGGAGAAAGGATTCATACAGCCAAGCTCATCACCGTGGGGAGCACCGATTTTATTCGTTAAAAAGAAGGACGGATCGATACGCATGTGCGTTGACTACCGTGAATTGAACAAGGTCACGATTAAGAATCGGTACCAATTACCGAGAATCGATGATCTGTTCGATCAGTTGCAAGGAGCTCGAATTTTCTCTAAAATCGATTTAAGGTCAGGATATCATCAATTAAAGGTACAGGAAGAGGACATTCCTAAAACCGCATTTAGAACAAGGTATGGCCATTATGAATTTACTGTCATGCCATTTGGTTTAACCAATGCCCCAGCCGCATTTATGGACATGATGAACCGAATATGTAAGCCATATTTGGATAAATTCATAATTGTTTTTATTGATGATATTCTCATCTATTCTAAAAGTAAGGAGGATCATGCAAAACATTTGCACGCACTTTTAAGTTTATTGAGAAAGGAAAAGATTTATTCTAAATTTTCAATGTGCGAGTTTTGGTTAGAACAGGTACAATTTCTTGGACACTTAGTCGACCATGAAGGAATTCATGTGGATCCCACAAAGATCGAGGCGATTACTAAATGGAAAACCCCTGAGTCACCAACTGAGGTTAGAAGTTTCTTAGGATTGGCCGGTTATTATAGAAGATTTATTCGAGATTTTTCTAGAATAGCCATTCCCTTAACTAAGTTAACCTGTAAATCCATTAAGTTTGAATGGGGACCAAAACAGGAAGAAGCATTTAGAATTCATAAACAAAGACTAACACATGCACCCATACTAGCGTTACCAGAAGGAACTGAAGACCTTGTAGTCTATTGTGACGCTTCTAAGTTAGGTTATGGATGTGTGTTAATGCAACGTCAAAAGGTTATAGCTTACGCATCTAGACAACTTAAGAGTCATGAAGAGAATTATTCAACCCATGATTTAGAGTTAGGAGCAATAATTTTTGCCCTTAAGATTTGGAGACATTGCCTTTATGGTAGTAAGTTTACCATATTCACAGACCATAAGAGTTTAAGGTACGTCTTCGGGCAAAAGGAGTTGAATATGAGGCAAAGACGCTGGATGGAGATACTTAGTGATTATGATTGTAATATCTAGTATCATGCAGGAAAGGCAAATGTAGTGGTTGATGCCTTAAGTTGAAAGTGTCATGAGAAGCCAAGAAGGGTGCGTTCTCTTAAATTAAATCCACAAATAGATTTAAATGATCAAATTAGAAAAGCACAAGAATCAGTAAGCAAGGAACAGATGGAATTTGGAGATTCCATAAAAAGAGAATGTGGATACCTAAATTAGGAAACCTACGTCATCGCATATTAGAAGAAGCCCATAAGTCCAAGTATACGATGCATCCAGGAAGTGATAAAATGTATCAGGATTTAAGAAAGAATTTCTGGTGGATAGGAATGAAAAAGGATCTAGCTGCTTATATTTCCAAATGTTTAAACTATTCACAAGTCAAAGCTGAACATCAGAAACCCTCAGGTTTGCTACAGCAGTTAGAAATACCAGTGTGGAAATGGGAATTTATAACAATGGATTTTGTTACCAAATTACCCAAAACAAGGAAAGTTAATGATACAATCTGGGTGATTGTAGATAGGCTAACTAAATCAGCTCATTTCCTACCAATGAATGAAACTTTCAGTATGGAACAGTTAGCTAAATTGTATGTAAATGAAATAGTTTCATTACATGGAATTCCTTTATCAATTGTTTCTGATAGGGATAGCCGTTTTACCTCTCATTTTTGGACAAGTTTCCAAAAAGCAATGGGAACTGTTAGTGCATACATCTGTCGTCTTCGTCTTATATCGAGTCTCGGGTTCGTTGCAGATTTGAACAAACATGACATCATATATGTGACATCACAAGTGACATCACATATATGACATCACAAGTGACATCATGAGACATGAAATATGGAATTGAAAGTGTAACCGTTTGAAGATGGTTCCATTTGAAGAAGGTTCCGTTTGAAGCATGTCGTGTCCGTTTGAAGGGTGCCATGACACCTTCAAACGGAAGGGTCCTCCCTATATATACCTCACATGTTCATTTCATTTGTAACTTTCCGGTTTGTGCAACGAAGTGCTGCCGAAGTGTTGTCAGGTTGTAAAACGTCATCAAATCAATAATACAACAGTTTATAGTGTATATCTTGCTGAATTGACCTCTACACGTCTGTTTCCGCCTTTCGTGTTGAGATAAACTCTTCTGATCGACTCGTTCGGGTCTGAAAACGAAACGATCCTACAGGAACCAAGTTGAATTTAAGCACAGCTTATCATCCTCAAACAGACGGACAAAGCGAAAGGACGATTCAAACAATGGAGGACATGCTTAGAGCTTGTGTAATTGATTTCGGAGGTAATTGGGACGATCACTTACCATTAATAGAATTTTCTTATAATAATAGTCATCACACAAGTATCAATGCTGCACCATTCGAAGCACTTTATGGTCGAAAGTGCCGAACCCCAGTCTGTTGGGAAGATATTGGGGAAAAGCAACTATCTGGACCTGAGATAGTGCAAGAAACAACCGACAAAATCATTCAAGTCAAGGAACGACTGAAAGCAGCACGTGATCGAAAAAAGAGATATGCTGATAACAGGCGAAAACCGTTGGAATTTCAGGTAGGAGACAAAGTGTTATTAAAAGTCTCTCCTTGGAAAGGAGTGGTAAGATTCATCAAAAGAGGAAAGCTAAGTCTCAGGTATGTTGGACCTTTTGAGATTATTAGAAGAATAGGACCTGTAGCCTATCAGCTACAACTGCCAGAGGAAATGGCAGGAATACACGATGTATTTCATGTATCTAATCTCAAGAAATGCTTAGCTGATGAATCTCTTGTAGTACCTCTTAAAGACATAGAGGTAAATGAACAACTTAAATTTGTAGAGAAGCCTCTACAGATTGAAGACATGAAAGTCAAGAATCTCAAGCATTAGAGATTAGTTCTGGTCAAAGTGAAGTGGGACTCCAAAAGAGGACCAGAGTATACATGGGAACTTGAATAAAAAATGCAAAGGAAATATCCACACTTGTTCCAGTAGATCTCGAGGACGAGCTCTAAAACAAGGTGGGGAGGATATAACAACCCTAAAATAAACCGACACCCTCCTGAATTTTTTTTCGACACCCCAATATATTTTAAAATACCCTAATATGTCCTAAAATACACCCCGTATGTGAAAACCGAGCCCAAAATACGATATAACATTAAAAATTAAATAAAAACAAAAATTTGGCGTCGCTCGCGGGCCGCGTAGAAGTAAGCATAAGCTTTCGCGGGCCGCGACAGCAAGGCAATCAGATCGCACCCGGTGTTGACACGTGTCAAACGCGTGTGGAACCTATACGTATGACCCGGATCAGCTACGCCGTAGACCCCCTATTACGCGGGCCGCGTAAGACGACCCTTAGGTCTACGAGGGCCGCGAGAAACCCCATATGCAGCCCTATAAAGCTGGAGCTCGAGCCTTCAGTTTACGTCGCTCAATTCTTCGATCTTTCTCTCAATTTTCACATAGTATACACTATACCCGGGTATAATATACCCCTAAATAACGAAGTTCTGCTCCGTTGTAAGTATTATAACCCCTGGATACGTATTAGATACTATGCCCGATTGATCTAGGGTTCCGTAACGGCTGTCGTGGTTCTGCCCGACGTAGTCATTGGAATGCCATCTCGGGGAGGGTATTACTAATGTTAAAATGGGTTATTATACTAACACGTGTGCATTTGTGTAAATTATAGATAATTCCCAGGAAATCCTTACAGAAAACCTAAGACATCAATGTGAGTAATCTCTTTTGGTGTAAACCATTTTCACAAAACCTTAATTATTTTAAATTATAATTAGCAGTGATTGAGTCTTTGTAATTCTACAATTGTTGCCGGTATGTTGGGGTTTTGTATACAAAATGTGAGACACGTTACCATTGGAGGAAGAGTTAGCCATTGTGTAATATGACCCACCAGTCAGGATTGACAGTACTGAATGAGTAATTGGGTAGATGTAAACATTGTAATCGCTCTCAATACTATTTAAATAAATAAAACTTTTCTTGATTAAACTGGGATTCACTAACCAGTATTTCCCACTGACAAAATGTTTTTAAACGCGTTTCAGGTAACACAATGTGAAAGCCAATTAGAAGCCAGCTGGACAGCACTGAAGGCTTGGAAAAGTGGCTATAAAACTTACCTAAATAAAGAAGGCGTTTTATTTCAATAAAATGGGATATATCCCTATAAATCAGTTTGTAATGAAAACTTGGGTTTTATCCCAATGTGTTTATTTATATAAAATGTGGTGTTTTACTCTGATAAAATATTTCCTAACTACAGTCCTGATGAAATTTCCGCTGCCAAATTAATAAACACCGATACCACCAACACCATTGTTCGCGGCCGCCCGTTCCCGGGATAGATAGGGGGCGGGGGTTGCGACAACGGGGCCATGCTCAGCGAACACGGGGCCGTGGCCGAAGTTACTATTTCATTAAATTGAACTTTTCGACCTGTTTTCTTAGATTGTCGAGCAGGAATAGCGGAACATACTCAGCTCATTCAAGGAACGATCAACGGGGAAGAAGAACATCAATGGAAGATTCCTTGGTCAACTACGTGTACGCCTTGCGAGTAGCGATTGATGAAATGACAGGAGTAGAGGAAGCCTTAATTGACCGTATTAACCATTTATCGGTAGGGTTAGAGGGGTGCCTTCGAGAAGTCAACCTTTTGCACCAAAGGTTGAATATTCTTGCTTCTCCTCCCATGGTGCCAATCATCGCACAAAGGGGATGAAATGTTGTGCCGAAAGTCATTATTCCAGCCGAGTGGCATGTCATGCCTCCGGAACCTCCTCTTGACATACTACACGGGGTCCCGGTAGCCGTCGCACCTCCTCCGCAAGACATTGTGGAAAACGAGCCCGCCTTTTTTCTCCCAATGGAGATAGAGGAATGGCTCAATGACATTTAAAAGACATCCCCCGGTTTCGAGTTCTACAAAACCCTTAAGTACCGAAAAGTTATTTCCGGGTTTTTGTCATTCCTACAATAAGGGTAGAACTCCTTTAGTGATTTCCTGCATTATATGACCTATCTATCTTAGGATCTTTTGTAGTTTTTCAATTTTAGCATCTTTATTTTAAATTTTTAGGATCTTTGTAATTGTAGTTTTTAATGAATGATGGTTTTTAAGTATTAAATGGTGTTTGGATGATGTTGTGATGGTTGAAAACACACTCGAAAAGGTGGAGGTTACCAAGGGAAAGAATAACCCACACCCCATGCACAAAAAACAGAGCCTCCCGACAAATTTCCTTAATTATAGCAAGTTCAGCACGGGGCCGTGCTCAGACCAACACGCCCCCGTGCCCGAGGTTCTACAGAAAATGCCTAGTTCAGGTAACTGGACACGGGGCCGTGCTCACTGAACACGCCCCCATGCCCATCCTTCTGTTTAATATGATACTGGCGATCTGAGCACGGGGCCGTGCCCGGATCAACACGGTCCCGTGGCCAGGCGTCCAGTATCATAAATTTTGTTTTTCAACACCTTTTTACACATTTAATCAACCTAAAAACTTATTTTTGGGACACATTGAGTACAATGTGTAATTTAAGTGGGGGGGGGGGGGGATGCTAAAACCTTTAATTTTGCAAGTCCTAATAACAAGCCTTACACAAAACTCTATTGGAACCGCTAATCACCCCAAATTTTTTTAAAAACTTTTTTCATTTTTTTTACCTGTCTTGGTTTAATTTGAGAATAACAAGTTCTAAAAGGTTATATTTTTACAAATTTACAACCGATAGCGTCGTGATAAAAAGAACCAACATAAGAAAATTATGAAACGGCATGACAAATCTAGTTAAAATTTGATTATATATACTTGGTCACATTATAAACCCATTCACACAATAAGTGAGTTTTGAGCCTTTATTGAGCATACAAGCATACATCTTTAAACTAAATGCTCAATTTTCGTTTCTTCTGTGAATAGCCGCTTGGTTCTTACGACTCTAAAACTTGTCACGACGATACATTCTCGGTCCTTACCGACTTAAAGCCAAGTAAATAAATGATGGAGGCATTAGGACTAACCCATTTTCCTTTCAACACCATTATTTTTCATTTTCTTTTTCACCTACCAAAATCCCCCTAGTTAACCCCTTTGAAATCTCCAAGTTTCCAAGCTTTATTATGATATTTGTTAGGTGTTTAATCAAGGAATCTTATCAAAAATAAGTTTTACAACACTGTTTTAAGTTATTTCTGCTCAGAAATGTTTCAAAAGTCAGAAAATAATTTAAAGCACTAAGATTCCTTGTTTTTAAAATCTGCAGATTGGTGGCCACGGGGCCGTGCTCAGCCAACACGGGGCCGTGGCCGGAGTTACTTTTTCATTAAATTGAACTTTTCGACATGTTTTCTTAGAATGTCGAGCAGGAATAGCAGAACATCCTCAGCTCACTCAAGGAACGATCGACGGGGAAGAAGAACATCAATGGAAGACTCCTTGGTCAACTACGTGTACGCCTTGCGAGAAGCGATTGATGAAATGACAGGAGTAGAGGAAGCCTTAATTGACCGTATTAACCATTTATCGGTAGGGTTAGAGGGGTGCCTTCGAGAAGTCAACCTTTTGCACCAAAGGTTGAATATTCTTGCTTCTCCTCCCATGGTGCCAATCATCGCACAAAGGGGATGGAATGTTGTGCCGGAAGTCATTATTCCAGCCGAGTGGCATGTCATGCCTCCGGAACCTCCTCTTGACATACTACACGGGGTCCCGGTAGCCGTCGCACCTCCTCCGCAAGACGTTGTGGAAAACGAGCCCGCCTTCTTTCTCCCTATGGAGATAGAGGAATGGCTCAATGACATTTAAAAGACATCCCCCGGTTTCGAGTTCTACAAAACCCTTAAGTACCGGAAAGTGATTTCCGGGTTTTTGTCATTCCTACAATAAGGGTAGAACTCCTTTAGTGATTTCCTGTATTCTATGACCTATCTATGTTAGGATCTTTTGTAGTTTTTCAATTTTAGCATCTTTATTTT
This sequence comes from Helianthus tuberosus, assembly GCA_030545235.1. Lineage (NCBI taxonomy): Eukaryota > Viridiplantae > Streptophyta > Magnoliopsida > Asterales > Asteraceae > Helianthus > Helianthus tuberosus. The sequence goes on along the minus strand of CM060362.1, from coordinate 14,270,902 downwards.
AAATTTTTAGGATCTTTGTAATTTTAGTTTTTAATGAATGATGGTTTTTAAGTATTAAATGGTGTTTGGATGATGTTGTGATGGTTGAAAACACACTCGAAAAGGTGGAGGTTACCAAGGGAAAGAATAACCCACACCCCATGCACAAAAAACAAAGCCTCCCAATAAATTTCCTTAATTACAGCAAGTTCAGCATGGGTCCGTGCTCAGCCCAACACGCCCCCGTGCCCGAGGTTCTACAGAAAATGCCCAGTTCAGGTACCTGGACACGGGGTCGTGCTCACTGAACACGCCCCCATGCCCAGCCTTCTGTTTAATAAGATACTGGCGATCTGAGCACGGGGCCGTGCCCGGATCAACACGGTCCCGTGGCTAGGCACCCTTTATCATAAATTTTGTTTTTCAACACCTTTTTACACATTTAATCAACCTAAAAACTTATTTTTGGGACACATTGAGTACAATTTGTAATTTAAGTGTGGGGGGATGCTAAAACCTTGAATTTTGCAAGTCTTAATAAAAAGCCTTACACAAAACTCTATTGGAACCGCTAATCACCCCATTTTTTTTCAAAAACTTTTTCATTTTTTTACTTGTCTTGGTTTAATTTGAGAATAACAAGTTTTAAAAGGTTATATTTTTACAAATTTACAACCGATAGCGTCGTGATAAAAAGAATCAACATAAGAAAATTATGAAACGGCATGACAAATCTAGTTAAAATTTGATTATATATACTTGGTCACATTATAAACCCATTCCCACAATAAGTGAGTTTTGAGCCTTTATTGAGCATACAACTCTAAAACTTGTCACGACGATACATTCCCGGTCCTTATCGACTTAAACCCAAGTAAATAAATGATGGATGCATTAGGACTAACCCATTTTCCTTTCAACACCATTATTTTTCATTTTCTTTTTCACCTACCAAAATCCCCCTAGTTAACCCCTTTGAGCCTAAACCTTTTCATTTCCAAACTCACAAAACAAACACCCTATACCCACCAAAACCTTTTTCATTTCAACCATTTATTTTAGTAGAAAGCTCGGTTTTCTTGTGACGTTTCCTTAAAAAAATGAAAGTCTAGCAATAAACAAACAAAGTCCTCAAAGAAACTTTGTTTAAAAATGCTTAGTTTGAATAAAAGTCACAAAAACCAAAAGTTTTACGGCGACCGACGCTTTTTACGCTTTTAGCCCTTTTTACTAACCACTAACCCAAAACCACCAACCTTTAGCCCAAGCCTAACCCTTCCCCAAGTCCTCTTGATATTTACAAAGGTTTATAGTTAAAAAGGAGGAGGATTGATTGCTTGGCAAGCATATGGTAGAAGTAAGTTCCATGCCGGTCTCGAGTGTTTCACAAAAATACATCTTCGACCGAGTGTTGAGTGATCTCCCGTGAGGTATGTGAACTTGTATATAAATGGAATTTTAAAAAGGGCTGTTATGCCCAAATAAGTAATTTCTCTTCTAAAACGTTCTAAATAAATCATAACAAATAGGATTGTAAATAGTATAAAAATAAAACCCAATAAAGATCTTGGATTCCCGACACTCAAGACAAGCCCAAAACTTCTCTTCTACCCATTCCATTTGGGTGTGTAAGCCACATAATAAAGAGTTTTGCCTGAGGACAAGCAAAGATTCAAGTGTGGGGTATTTGATGTGTGTAAAATGCAACATATAAATTACATCAAATGAGGCATAAAACTAACCCTTTTTTAGTACTAATGTTGGAAAAAGTGTGCTTTTGCTTCCTTTTGTATTTTCATGACCAAATGAGCTTAAATGAACAAAAGGAACAAATATGCAGCAAAAACTAACATAAATACGAAGAAAAGGAATAAATGTGGCATGCCCGACCCCTCGACAGCATCTCCCCAAGCAAAAACAAGAAACAAAAGGCTGATCACGGCCTGTGCCCAGTGGACACGGGGGCGTGGTCAGGAGTCTGCAGAAAGGGACAAAGCTATAGAAGCTTCTACGCCCACCCCAGGGGCGTGCCCAGCTCAGCACGGAGCGTGGTTAATGCTAAGATTTGCATAATCTTGCAAATCTTGATAGTACAGATACGCTTCTGCACACGGGGCCGTGCCCAGCGAACGCGGGGTCGTGTGGAGCCTAATGTAGACAATTGCAATTAATGAAGGAAGAGAAAGAGGATGGCCACGGGGGCGTGTCCAGCGGACACGGGGCCGTGGACGGGCTACTGTTAAGGCTATAAATAGGGGTACTTGGTTCATTTCAAAGGCATCCTTTGGCAAACCACCTCTCTCCCACTTTGCCACCACTCCACCACCACTACAACACCCACATCCACCACCATCATCCATCATCCACCTTAGAGTGTGTGTAGTAGTCTCGGGATCCCAGATTGATCGTAAGAGCTCTCGTCAATCAAATGCCATGTTTGGCTACGTCTCTTACATCACTTGGTGAAGACAAGCATTTAATGTATTACTTTTGATTTTTAATCTTTTCGCACTTTTTATTTGGTTTTGTATTAATGACTTTAATAACTAGTTTCTTATGTTGAAGGTGAAACTTCCTTATCATTTGTCCGTGGTGTCTTGGCATTAGTTTACTGTTTATATAAAGTAAAAGATTTTCACCATTCATATCTCTACGGTCTATATAGAGATATGTTGGCTACCTGGTCGGGGGGTTAAGGGAATGGTTTGGTAAGGTTCTTGCCTTGTTCAGTGTATAGATCCTGCAAGGACCTGGGTCAAGCTTACTAGGACCTCTTTCAATACCCACTAGTATTGGATGGCGGGGGTGCGAATAGTTTAATCCCCTCATATGTAAACTACTATTAATACATTAAACAGGCTACTTGGGATTGTATCCCTGCTGACTCAAACCACTTAGCCGAGGGTAACGTCACCTTCAAAAGAGGGGCCTACCACTTTACGAATTAATAACTTAATCAATTATCTTTCAATATTCCAACTCTTTGGGATTGTATCCTTACTGACTCAAACCACTGGGTTGAGGGTACTGTCGCCTTCAAAAGAGGGGCCTATTACTCTAACTAAGATAATCTCTTAAAAAGTGCAAAAGTGTGAAAATTATCAAATGATACATTAAAGGCGAGTCGGATCCAAGTGATTCATCTTATCTATCTGTTTTTATTTTATTTTTATTTTCAGCATTTTAGTTTTTATTTTTCATGTTTAAAACATTTTCTAAAAATTTTGATTTGATTAGACGTTGAGGATAAACCGGTACTATTTTATGTTTAAAACCCTTTTCTAAAAATTTTGATTTGATTAGACGTTGAGGATAAACCGGTACTATAAACTCTTGTGTCCTTGGATGACCTCGGTATCTTACCAACGCTATACTACGCTCACGATGGGTGCACTTCCCCATGTGTGTGTTTAGTGTTAGTAGAATATCGTGTTTTATAAATTTAAAACTTGAATAATGTGTAAAATGGGCTTAAAATATTAATAAAAACATAACGTACCTGACGTACACCGGTGTTACAAATGAAGTTGTAGTTGATAATTTTTGAAAGATGAAATCACTTAGAGAACAATTGTGATGTACTTGGATGATGTTTAATGTTGCAACTTTAATGAACTTCATTTTTACATTTTTTATTGCATTGTTGAGTAAAAATCCTGAATCTGCAATTGTACAATGTTTACAAATTGCAATTAGGACCCACGAACAGGATGTCTTGTCATTTCAAAAGTCATATCTCTAATCGCAAGAGAACCTCTAGCGTGACAACATACTACTGCACGCCAAGTCGCCAGCGGACAACATTTATACTTTCTTTGATATATATAAGACCATGGGGTATGGTGAGGCTTGGGTTGGGCATTTGGTGACACGTGGATTTTTTATATTAAAAACCCAAAGGCTAGTGTTTTAGCGGTATGGTGGGGCTTGGGTTGGGCGTGGCTGGGCGGCGTGGCCTAGCCACATCATCATTTTTTTATATATATTTTTATTTATAACTAAATAAAAAATAAACATACAACATATTTTTTTTTAAAATACATAAACATACATAATAATTATCAAAATAAAAAACAGTCATTCTTCGTCGGTTTCGAACCCAGGAATCGTTGAAACATGTTCCACCAAATCAGCTCGAAGGTTCTGATGTATATCCCTTGACTTTATTAAAAATTCATTTGCCGCTTTATCTTCGTCTGTTACGTTACCTTGTTGGGGGTCATCGTCCTCGTAGTAGGTAACGACCGCTCTACCTTCATCCTCCAAAATCATGTTGTGAAGAATGATACATGTGTACATCACGTTTCCAATCTGATCCTTGTCCCATAGTCGACAAGGCATTGCCAAAATTCGCCACCTTTTCTTCAAAACACCGAATGCTCGCTCGACGTCTTTACGTGCAGCCATCTGAACCCTGTTAAACTTTAATCTCTTTGGATCTGTGGTACCGTGTCTTGTGAACGATTTTACGAACACCCCCCACTCTGGGTAAATCCCATCAACTAGGTAGTACCCGTACACGTACTCAATCCCGTTTACAAAGAAACTTCCTTTCGGTCCTATTCCATTTACCCGATCATTGAAAAGAGGCGAGTGGTTTACGATGGTAATATCATTATGTGAACCTGGCATACCGAAGAACGCATGCCATATCCAAAGATCTTGGGACGCAACCGCTTCAAGCATGATGGCTGGCACCCCGTGAAATCCACTAGTGTGAGCACCTTGCCATTGGGTAGTACAAAGTTCCCAAGGCCATTTCATACAATCTAAACTACCTAGCATCCCGGGTAGCCCATGATAATCTGTGTGATGTTCCAATATTTGTTGCATGTCACTGAAGGAGGGCTTTCTCAAATATCTTTTCCTATAAAGTTCTAGAATGCACGAACAAAAGTTGTGAAGAGTTTCTCTAGCTACACGTGCAGACATTTTTAAATAGTCATCCATAATGTCCGAACTATTGCCGTACGCTAACTGCCTAAGTGCGGCCGTGACCTTTTGCCACGTACTAAATCCTAATTGCCCGGTGACATCGGGTTTTTGTTGGAAACAAACATATTTCTCCTCAAGATCTCTAGATATTCTTAAAAATAAATATTTACTCATACGAAAACGACGCCTAAACATTTTTTCATCATAGTTAGGTTCCGTTGAGAAGTAATCGCTTACCAACAAATCGTTAGCGGTGTGCCGTTCACGAGCGATGTACCTTCTCCTACGTTTAGGTTGTTGAGTCTCTTCCTCATCGTCTTCGTCTTCCACGATAGCTTTCACCACCGCCGCTATCGTTTGTAGAAATATTTCCGCACCATCGTCAGACGATGATGACGATTCACTATAACTTGAAGAACTCATGGCAATAATGTGTTTTATGTTTTGATATTGTGTGAAAAAAATGTTAAATGTGGTAAGTATTTATAAAGGAAAAAAAAGTTTTTTATTTTAAAAAGTAGCCACCAACGGCTACCCCAACGGCTAGCCAACGGCTACTTTTAATGGGCCAATCACAAACCGCCAACTCACCTTGCTCTCCCGCCCCACGCCCGGCTTGAAAGCCAAGCCCCAAGGGGCCACGCCCAAACCCAAGCCCACCCGGGGTGGTCACTTGGGCGTTTTACCCCAACCCACGCCCAAACCCCCGCCCCATACCCCACGGCCTAAACTTGGGTGCTACTTTCTACACCCCCCTATTTACTTTTTTCACCCCCTCCTCTCACATACTTACAGGTGGGCCTGCGTGGGACCGACAGTTTTCCTCTCAAAGGGGGTGTAATTAGGAAGGGGGTGTATAGAATGAGCCATAAACTTTAGCTTTTTATTGGTTTAATAGTGTGTTTTATGGGGGTCCATTATCGAGAGATCTGCGATCAAAATCGGTTTGAATTATGTCTGAATAATGCTTGATTTGGTAGCATTTCGCTTTCGGTTTTCTTTCCTGGAAGCCAATAAATCACATGGTGAGAAACAGTACACACGCGATTGAAATGACCAAAACATATTATCAACAAATACTTAGGACCCGTACGTTGCAACGGGGCCATTAAACCGAACGAAAAGTAGACGTAAAAACTTTGAATCACGCACGTCCGTTCCAGCGTGTTAACATGCAAAAATTATACCGAAATATAAAACAAAGAAAAGAATAACTAAGTCACCATAAGACCCGTGCGTTGTGACGTGGCCGTTAAACGAGAAAAATAGACTTAAAAACGTGAACTACAGACGTACGTTGGAGCGTGTTAACTCGTAAAATTTCGATCGAAGTGTAAAATGAAAAATTTGCTATTGATCAACAGTATTGAGGGCATATTTTAAGTGAAAAAGTGTTTGGAGTTAAAATTTGAGAAATGTTTTATGACAAATTTTGTAAAATAATATAATTATATAATAGCCAATTCACGCGTGTATACATTCTAAATAGATAACTTTAGTAATTTAGTTGCGGCGCGATACATCGTAAACATCGAATAGATTCGTCCAAACTTTATGTGATGTGTTAACCATATGAAAACACATGTTTCGACGTATCTGATTGAACTCAATATTACCTATATAAGCATTGCAATTGGATCAAACACAAAGTAAATCAAATATATACCCAACAATGATAACGTATTATATGTGACCCGAGTCATCTATAGAAAATGTAACGGGTATAACGGAAAAGCTGACACGCATAATCAAAAGAGATGAATTAGAGCTTCTGAAAAAATGGAAAAAAAGAAAACCATAATTTGACTCCACTCGGTTCGAAACAAAATTTACAAAACATCACCAGACTCGTTTCCCGAAAAAGTTTATGTCGAAACATACACCTACTCAAATGTATACTGAAACGTACATAAAAATATGCACGTAAAAATGTTTTTTTTTTAAACGAAAACATATTATATTTGACCTAACTCGTTTCCAGAAAAAGTTTACGTCAACACGTAGAGAAAATCGAATTTATACAGGCACGTACATCAAACTATGCACGTGAAAAAAATTAATTTTTCTTAAGTAAAGGAGATATAACGGTAAACTCGAAACAAATTATTAGTAAAATAACTTAATAGGTTAAATACGTTAGTAAAATTGTGCCAAGTAGCACTAATGTCAAACCACTGCCAATGAATACCAACATCAGAAGAGCTTGTAAAAATAAAATAAATAAAAAAGTAAAAAATAACACCGAAGAAAAAAGCATGCGTAAAATCATTGAACCACGCACGCCAGTCGCGGCGTGTTAATGCGAAGAAATTATATAGAAACGTAAAACGTAAAAAAGAATAACTAAGTCGATCTAGGATTCACGCGTTGCGATGAACTTTTCAAACGAGGAAAATAGACGCGCTGCGACTGGACTGTAAAACGGGGAAAACAGACGAAAAAACGTTGCACCCTACATGCACGTTGCTGCGTATTGACTCACAAAATTTAGAACGAAACATAAAATGAATAACTTGCGAAAAATGAAAAGTATAAGGGAACAAAGTTGAAAATAAAAAAGTGTTGGGTTTAAATTGAAAAGTTGAAAAACTTTGGGTTAAAACTAAAAAAGTCAAAGGGTTTAAAACGAGAAACATAAAAACTTTTGAATTAAAAGTTAAAAATGCATTTTTTTTAAGAAACACCCAATACATATGTTACAACTATTAAAACAACAAAAAATTGCTAATTTATAGTTTGGAAATATACTATAATAATTTAGGTATGTATATATAGTTCTTCGTGCATTTTTTTCTAAGCTTAGGATCTGTAAATATTATAATTAAGTTGGGGGACTTGCTAAACAAGAAAAAAAAAATGTTGATCTTGTTATGTTATTAAACCATGTTCAAGTGACCCATAACAAGGAAGACTTTTAAATTTGTATGTCTTTACATGTTAGTATATAATAATGTTAGGAACCATGGGGCCCAAATTATAATAAAAAGGGTATAAATGTTTGGTTAAACCACTTTTTGGAATGAAGCATTCGGAGGTATGTTACCAAACCCACATACCCAATTACTCAAGGCATCGAGATTCTCCCCCTCAAGACAACAATTCTCTAGAGAAGTGTGTAGGTAAACAACAAATGTGTTAGTATAATTTTATTAAGTTTTTATTAAATATTATTCAAATTTTTAACATTTAATATTGTTTCTATAAAAAAAAACTATTTATATTATTAATTAATTGTTAAGCACTCCTTTATATTGATTATTTTCAATACGTACTATTGATGCTAATTATTAATAAGCATCATGATTAAATTCGACTGCGCGTTCAACATGGTTTAATGTTAATCTTTGAAAGCACCATACACGGATTGGGCTTAGTCGCTTAGACATAATGTACACACCTTTTGTAGCACGATTCAAGGCGTCATTTGAATTCAACCCGGTTTAAGGTTAGCTTTTTAGACCACTGATTTGAGTTAGGGCTAGTAACTTATGACAAGTTTCGATAACAGGAAACAATTCGATAGGAAGTTACATGAATGAGTTTGAGCGTTAGACATATGGGTTATGTCATGCGCGAGTATGGCAATGGCACCATTAAAAGTGAACAAGTTAAGCACATTAGACGCCTAACACAAACGTGTAAAATATGTCAACAAGTTGGCATGACCCATTCGAACATGCTTTTGAAAAAGACATAGTTTCTCGACCTACCCATTTGTGCTTTCATCAGAGTTTGAATTACAAGTTGTTATTTTTTTAGAAACACAAAAACATCTACGAGACGAAATCACATGCAATTAGAATTTTATGGTGTGTGTTAATTGTTAAATGAAATCTTGTATGAGATGATTAGAATTTTATTATGAGTTATTGTGGTTTACTATTTGTTTTGAAAACACAATGTCTCATTGATTAATATTGCACATGCATTGGTGCAGAATGATCATATCTGTTATTGCTTCCCATGTCTATTTGTCTATCTTACTATTTATATCTATATTTGTTATACGTTATATACTTAATTATATGGTGGTTGTTCTATGGCAGAATTGCTACATTTTATACACAAACTAACCATTCTTGTATTATTTTCAGTGATTTAAGGACTGTTTTTATACGATTCTGTGGTTAGTTTTTTACTTAAGGATTGTTGGGTCATTCACATGTCGTGGAATGTCAATAATCGTGTTATACATGTCATATCATTTGTGTCATTTAACTTTATATTTAATCTTGTTAAATAGGATATGTACTGTCATGTAACCCGCTTAATAAACATATTTTTGTTAGTGCTTTAGTGACAAGTTTAGTTAAATGATTTGTGTTCAAGTTGTGGCAACCCCTCCTATTTTAGCATGTTGATACGACCCAAAGTTAACACAACACGCCACATTTTACCAGCGCTAACATAATGTATATTTAAAAACTTCCTTTATGCTCATTCGGCTAAAATAATTAGTAGGTGTGCAAACGAAACTAGTCGTTTGTTAAAGTCTCGGATATAGTCGAGATTAAACAAGCTTGATCCAAACTTATGAAACTTAAATTGGAGCTCATTTAATAAATGTGCCCAAGCTAGGGTTTCATGCAAAAATCTTGATTAGGCTCTCAAGTTTAAACGAGTCTCTTACTAATATAAACATTATGTCAACATAATCTAGCGAGGCTTCAACTTAGCTGACTCGAGCCTGTTCCTTTACATAAGTAATAAATATATAAGTCTAGCAAACAGGTAATACACAACTTTACATTCATTTATACTTATGAAAAGAAATTAACCAAAATGAATAGATACAACTAAATTAACAAATATAAAGTCAAAAACAATAAATGTTTAATAAGCAAGTCTAAATATAGTTATTATCAAGGTTTTGTCAAGAGTGAGAGAAGGTATCATTATCCAAATCCAGCCTTTTTTTTTTGTACCCATGACAGACTGGATTAATTTGTGAAGCAAAATATTCAAAGGTCAAGACAAAATCACACCATATCTCTAGTGTAGCCCCATTTTTTTTTTAACGGTGACAATCTTTAACTTATTGTAAGAGAGATCTCACACCGTCCTAAACAGAGGGTCCTAACCCTGCTCTGGCCAGACTATGTTTTCTTAACTGGGTTCACGCTGGCGTCAGAGTTTGGCTACCGGCGTTCCCCGGGAAACCATACCACCCATTGCCCAGTGGCAGGGGCTTGCGCTGCCACAAGAGAGAATCTCTTTGGGAGAACTAGCATTCATTGCCGTTATCTACCAAATATAGCACTAGTTGGAATTGAACTTGGGTGATAATGCAAAGCTTTTCAACCACTAGACCATAAGTGATGGATTAGCCCCATCCCTAAATGCTTAATTTATAAGAAAGTAGTTTCTCATTTGGAAAAATTATTAGTTGATAATGAATTAATCTTTAAATGCATAATATTAGGGTTATTGGATTTTATCACTCCCAACTATTGGATATTGGCCGCTGTCACTCTCAACTATCACTTTGACTCCACCACTCTCAACTTAACACTTTGTGTGTTGTATCGAACATTTCTTAGTGTTTGACTTATTTTATTGGTGATATTAGGCTAACACTTTGTGAATTACTAATGACTGCAGGTGAATCTGTTCCTAAAAGACAAAAGGGGAGCCAAAATCCACTCAACCGGAGTGACACAACACACAAAGTGTTAAGTTTGGATGGTGGGAGTCAAAATGATAGTTGGGAGTGACAGTGACCAATACCCAATAGTTAGGAGTGATAAAATCCAATAACCCTTAAAATTATTATTTGACCGGTAAATTTGAATTATGGGTTTTTTTTTTTTTTTGTGAGTTTCTGTTAATAAAGATTATGAAAATAAAAAATTGTGATTTTCTGTTAATAAAGATTATGAAAAAAAAATCATTATTATTTTTACAGCTATAAGATAGTGATAAGCAAACATATGTCCACAACTTTGGGGACGGGGATAACAATGCATCCAACATAAACGTTAACACCAGAATCTTCTTCAATGAAATTTACAACAATATTATTCTATAATAGTGAAAATGACATTTCTTAAATTTTTGTATCGTCTGTCTTACATTGTTGTATAACTTTGTTAAGTAGTTATATAAACAATGCTTTATGTGTTTCTTAATCCTTCTCCTCCTGTTCATTCGAATCATATGGAGGTAGGAGAAGACTTTCCTCGTCTTCCACCCGGTTTTCGGTTTCATCCTTCTGATGAAGAGCTCATTGTTCACTACTTGTTTAACAAGGTGAAGCTCCGTTCACTTCCCGCCGAGGTCATCGGTGAAGTCGAGCTTTATAAATTCGACCCTTGGGATCTTCCTAGTAAGATTCTTGTGTTTTCATTGTTCTCATAAATAGACCGGCCTGACTATATAACCGTTCTGGTTGAGTCCATTTTAAACTGGTCGGTCACTAGTTGAACATGGACCGAAACCAGTGGTTAGACATGATTTCAATATATATATATGTATATATAGAAAAAGTGTGTACAAAATGGCTTAACGTACGCTACGTACGCGATGTGAAATCGCATGTTATAAAATAGCATGGATGAAATCGCATGTGATAATTTTGATGAAATCGCATGTTGGTTTTTTGTAACAATTTCGCATGTGATAATTTTGATGAAATCGTATGTTGATTTTTTGTAACAATTTCGCATGTGGTAATTTTGATGAAATCGCATGTTAAAAAACCAACATGCGAAATTGTTACAAAAAACCAACATGCGATTTCAATGTGGGATGAAGATCTGATGGCTGAGATGATCGCGTACGTAATGTAGAATAAGGGCTCGTGTACGTTAACCTAACTCTCTATATATATATATTTCATTTACTATATCAAACCCCATATTCTGTTTCTTACGAATTTTATATTTTGTTAAAATTGAAAGTCTTCTATATTATATATATATATATATATATATATATATATATATATATATATATATATATATATATAGGGGAATGCTAAAATGAGAACCACCTCGAGTTGTAAGAACCGTGAGAACTACACCGTAGGGGGCGCGGTGGACCAAATTTTTTTTCATAAACGTAGATGCATGTATAAAAACAACATTTGTAAAAAAAAATTCAAAAAAAATGTCGTGTGTGAAGTTTTGAGCGCCACAAGTTTGTGTTTACGGGACCCGTAAATCTGGCCGGAAAATTTACGGGTCCCGTAAACACAAACTTGTGGTGCTCAAAACTACACCCACGACATTTTTTTTTTGAATTTTTTTTTTACAAATGTTGTTTTTATACATGCATCTACGTTTCTGAAAAAAAAAATTGGTCCACCTCGCCCCGGATCAAAAAGTTCTCGCGGTTCTTACAACTCGAGGTGGTTCTCATTTTAGCGGATACTTATATATATATATATATATGTATATATATATATATAGGGTAAGAATAGTGTAAAAAGGACCTAAAGTGTGAGAAGTGTGAGAAATGTATTATAACACTATATATAATACTATATAACACCATATAAATACCGTATAACAATATGTAACACTATATAATACCATATAACACTATGTAACACTATATATCATTATATAACAAATATAACACTATACATCTATCATAGACATGCTATCAGACAACCTATAGTGTTATATTTGTTATATAATTATATATAGTGTTACAAAGTGTTATATGGTATTATATGGTGATACATATTGTTATACGGTGTTTATATGGTGTTATATAGTATTATATATAGTGTTATAATACATTTCTCACACTTCTCACACTTTGAGCACTTTTTACAGGATCCTCTACCTATATATATATATATATATATATTCATTTTTAAAGTATTTACGAACTTATTCACTTTTTGAAACCATTTTTTAAATATATATATTTATATATATATTCATTTTTAAATTATTTCTGACCCTATTCACTTTTTGAAACCGGTCTAAACAGTGGACTTGTAAGACGGTCGATAATATGACCAGCCTGGTTATAAGAACATTGTGTGTTTTCTTTTATTATTGTCGAGTTTGTTGGGGATCAATACATTTCTTGTTTGCTTGGCAGGCAGGGCGTTGTTCGGGAAGGATGAATGGTTCTTCTTTACCCCAAGAGACCGGAGATACCCGAACGGATCACGCCCCAAAAGGTCTGCGGGATCAGGCTTTTGGAAGGCTACGGGGAAAGATAAATCGATCATTGCTTCTTCAGGGGTGAAAAATATAATTGGGTTGAAGAAAGCTTTGGTTTTCTTTACCGGCAAACCCAATAAGAACAAAAAGACTAACTGGATCATGAATGAATATAGATTGCCCGACCCGTCCAGTCCATCCAGGCAAAACGGATCTATGAGAGTAATTAACTTCTTCCCATCAAATAAGTTTTTGACTTTAGACATCAATACCATAATATGAATTTTAGTGAATAACATAACCATGACTGTTTAACCGAAAAAACTAAATCGAAATAATCAACCGAGTTGAGAAACTAATGTTTCGGTTATGATTTGATTGATTACGGATTTTTATGGTTCGGTTATGGTCATGGATATAACTTTTTGGAACTACTGAAATATTATAACTTTTTGTAAATAAAAAAAATCAACTAGCAAGAAACTAGCCACTTAATGTTGATTTTATTATTTACAAACCGCAAATAAGAGTAGTAATTAACAATAGAATCATTAATTGTCTCCATCCATCGGGTAAGGTTATTGTAAAAAAAGGTTAAAAGTGTGAGAAATGTGAAAAATATTGTGGAGATGACATGTGTTCTCAATCTAAATTAATTCAAAAGGGTAAACAAGTAATTTTATCATTAATTCAATTAATTCAAAACTTTTCATAACCGCAACCTTAATTATAGGAACAAGATTTTTTTAAAAGATCTCTAAAAAAACACTACGAATAACACTACAACTACCATGTAGCACATATATAACACCATTCAATAAGTATATAACACCATTCAATAAGTATATAACACAATTTTAAAGATCTCTATAAAAACATTACGAATAACACTGCAAACCATCGTTCAGCACATATGTAACACCATTCAATAATTATATAACATCATTCAATAAGTGTATAACACCATTCAATAAGTATATAACACAATTCAATAAGTATATAACACCATTCAGCACATATATAACACCATTCAATAAAGTATATAACATCATTCAACACATATATAACACCATTCAATAAAGTATATAACACCATTCAATAAAGTATATAACACCATTTAGCACATATATAACACCATTCAATAAAGTATATAACACCTAGGGCTGTAAACGAACCGAACGAACATGAACAAGGCCTTGTTCGTGTTCGTTCGTTAAGGAAATAAATGTGTTCACGAACGGTTCATGAACACTTATCGAACGAGATTTTATGTTCGTGTTCGTTCATTAAGGAGATTAGCGTGTTCGCGAACGGTTCACGAACACAAACGAACACAAATAAATTTGGCGAACGCAACGAAGGATAAAGATAGATGGCCCAGAGAGTAGCACTCGAACTTGAATCCCTTATTGTGGAACGGAGGTCGATCGTATTCGTGGATGTAAATAATGAGAATTGAAATTCTCATTAAAACACAAACATACGAACATAAACGAACGCAAATCAATGAATGTTCACGAACATGTTCACAAACACCTTACCGAACGTTCACGAACACAATCGAACGAACGAGACCTCTGTTCATGTTCGTTCATTTAACTAATCGAACGAAATTTCTTGTTCATGTTCGTTCGTTTATTAAACGAACGAACGTAAACGAACTTCCTGCCGAACGGTTCACGAACTGTTCGCTGAACGTTCGGTTCATTTACAGCCCTAATAACACCATTTAATAAGTATATAACACCATTCAATAAAGTATATAACACCAATCAATAATATATAACCCCATATTACCCTATTATAACTTTGTATAACACTACACCCCGTCGTTCCACTGCCGGCACCACCACTGCCGACCGCCGTCGTGGGGAGGTGGCCGGCGCCGCCTCTCTACAGTCTCTCTTCTTTTTCTCTCACTCGAACCCAACCATCCGACATTATCGATGATGATGATGATGAAGGAATGATGAATCTGATGATGATGATTCGAGATGTAAACTGATGATGATGATGATGATGATGATTCGAGATGTAAACTGATGATGATGCTGATTCGAGATGTATCGATGATGATGATGATGAAGGAATGATGAAGTTGTTGAATCGAATTCACAGATCTGGATGGAAAAAGGAAAGAGGATTCGAAATTCTAGGAACATGATTTACAGTTTTCTTTTTCAAAATGAATATAAAGACTTTATTATCCCTACATATTTCAAATCAGTCCAAAAAAATAAAACACATTTTACAATTTGGTCCATATTGTTCTCAAACCATCCATTAGATCAAAGATCTAATGATATAGATTCTTTCTTACCTTCTCACAAAAACCCTCTTTTTTACAGGAATCTCTACCTCCATCCACATATCATTATTGTTGAAAACGATAATACTGGCAAAGAACCTACCATGTCGACATAACATTTGGTTATGTGTAGATATGGTTACGTATTTTTGTTATACATAATATGTTATATGTGACAAAAGTTTTGTTATATCTTTTTTTAAATGATATATTAGTTGTCACGTGGCTTGTTTTTAGATTAAAAGAATCGCTAATGTTTTTACAATAAATATATAACTGAATATATTATGTTTTTTTGAAAGGCGTGAATTATTCGTGAATGTCGGGAGGACTAGCATACGTTGTCTTAACCGGATCTGCGCTAGAGAGCCCCCTCGCACAATAGATCCCCAATTTAAACCCCTCAATGAGAAACCTCTATCACTCAGACTCGAACTTGAGACCTGGAGAAGAAAACTCACCCAGACCCATTATAGGTGGAACTTAAATACTTGTGACCACCGCTACAGCACTAGTAATGATAGTTAACTATATACTTTGTTAAACACTGAACCTAATAACATTTTAAATATTCTAGGCCTATTAATAATTAAACATTAGACCCCATTTACATCTTAATTATTTTAACTGATTACCAATTACTAAAACCTAAGCCCATTTTAATTGGTTGGCCCAATAGTGCTTTTTAAATAAGATCATTTTGCTACATTTATTGTTATGACAATTATTGTCGTTTTATAGACTTCTTATATATGAATCATTAACTTTATACTATAGCGGCCCGTTTTTTTTCTATTCTCCCGGGCCCCAAATATTTTCGAGGATTCTCGGGGACTGCTCTCCCATTGTAATTGTCGATTATTTGGTTATATGTCTCGTGTTTTCCATTTTACTTACAGTTGGATGACTGGGTGCTATGTCGGATTCGCCAAAAAGGCAACAATTCAAAGAACATCTCAGAAGTAGATGAAAACCCAAAAAATAAGTTGATGGATGGTCAATTTGCAACCATAACACAGGAACTCCCTTCAGCCTACATGAATACAAATATAAATTCCGACATAATGTCAAGGTTCAGGGATTTTCAACTAATGGCATCCATTCTTGTGAGCCAAGATCTTCCTACAATGGCGGAAACATGTTCTCCCGAACTACTTCAAGTTGACAACAATGGTCAAGTTTACGACGACGGAGATGTCACTTTTGGAGGCTTTGATGAAGCTCCTCCTCATCATGGGTGGATCATGTAAGCAAGTTTGATTCGGGTTTGGTATGTAAACTTTGGTGTTGTTAATAAAAGTGTCTATAATAAGTTGCAAGTGCAAGTTATGTAATGATGTAAAGAAGGTTGATGTGAACATTTGATTATGATAAATAAAACTTGTCTTTAATTTAAGGTCTTGGTGAGATTAACTTGGTTAAACCCACAATTAGCTGGTTGGAGAGCACCGGCTTCATTTCCGAGCACTTGGTAACACGTACGTTTCATAATACTACCTAGTTCGGCTCAGTCCGCTTTTATGAAAATTATAGGTTGAACCGCTAACTATGGTTTCGAGAAATGACAAGCCAAACTGGCCAGGTTGAGTGGGTCAGCTGAATAAACCAGGTTGACGGTTTAATAGTTTAGTTTTGGCCATTTGACGGTTTAAAGTGATTCTTTTTAACTTTTTTCTTTGAAATTATAAGTTTGTATTAAATATTAATTTTTAATAATATAAATGGTTCATGATTATAATGCAAATAAATAACTACATAATTCAAAACTGAAGGATATATAGAATAAATTAGAGGTCAAACAGCCTATTTGTTTACACAACTGGTTTCAAATTTCGTACAGTGATAACCAAACCACAAACCAAAACGTTGATCACAAGCCGCTCGACATTCGTTGGTTTAAATAGTTTAGTCGGTTTCAACTTTTCATAACACCCGACAAACCAGGGGCGAAGTATTGTGGGTGCCCGGGGGTGCACCCGCCCACCCCAATATTTCGGTTAGAAGTATATAAGTTCCGATTTTTCGTCCGAAAATTTTAAACTTATATAGGATCGCCTCCCGGATTATTTTTCCTAAATTGTATATCCTAAATATTTATGAACTTTGTATATAAATGCTAGGTGGTTTGGTAAATATACACTTTGTTTTATTTGGAACTATTATTATTTGACCCGACTTGAATCGAATAGCCAACCCGACCCGACCCGAAACATAACGATAGGAAAAAAATTTGGGTCCCATCACTTTACGCCCCCTCGAAACTTTTGGTCAAGCTCCGCCACTACGACAAACAACGGTTTAAATAGTTTAGTCGGTTTCAACTTTTCATAACACTCGACAAACAACAAGGATAGGTAGTGTGCCACGCAACGCATGCGAGAGGAGATGAAGTGCACAAGTTCTCCCAGCTCACTCAATGCTCAATCTCATTACCATTTACTACAAACAAATACCTAATACTTACTCTCACGTTGAAATGTAAGACGAAGAACTCCACTCCTCACTATCACTATGGAAAGACCAACAATGTTTTACTTGTGTAGTCTAGGTGTTGCATTGCTCTTGTACAGGTGATGAGGATTTATCTTGTAAACATAGTTTTTTCATATTTTCATCTTTTTTCTTTCTCCTTCCCCTGTTAAATGAGACTCGGGAACAGAGAGTATATGCCTTACTTTCTTCTTAAACCGTCCCCTCAAACCCAACTCCATTGGGTGTCCCCTAAAACAATAATCTATTTAACTCAACCTTATTTTGTAACATCGTATTTTATACTCAAATACGACGCGTGACAATCATCATATCCAGAAAACTTCCTAAACAAGGCACCTAGATTATCTCGTCGGGATCCATCTCAGAGGAATGACTCAACGATGATGATTAATGTCCATCGTTATGCATCCATATCCTCTTATACTATTTGATAGGACCGATTATTTGTTAATGATACGTACGTGTTACCAATTGACAATAAAGTATACTGTTTATGGCTTTATGCGTCATTCTTCTGTAGTCTGAGGAGCAGAGTGAATAAAGCTTACCAAATCGGTAACCATACCTGATTCGGCCTACCTGAGAACGCCGCTCCCACCCTAACTCTTACACACAAACCCCAATCAAGACTCGCACATTCGAGTGGTTAACACGGACGCATGAGCCATTTAAGACGTCCATGTGAGGCTTGTACAGAGTCATGTACATTGAGTTAAAAAGGTTTGTACAGAATCAACATGTGCATTTAGTTAAAGATAGGTTTGTAATAATGTGTATGCACAATTCTGTAGTTTTTATGTTTGCATAATATTTTTTATTATATTATTACTTCAAATTACAAATTACCTTAACACAACGCTTTTAAAAACTTACCAAAACCAAACCAGCTTATTTAGTAAACCCAAATAACAAAAAGGGGTGTTCATTTAATTCGAATCGAATTTTTCGAATTTTTTTTAATATGAATTCATATTTGAAACTCGAAATCGAATTAATTCGAATTCACCTTAAACAATTAATTATTTTACTTTATTTTTTAAAACTATTACA
Organism: Helianthus tuberosus; assembly: GCA_030545235.1. Taxonomy (NCBI): domain Eukaryota; kingdom Viridiplantae; phylum Streptophyta; class Magnoliopsida; order Asterales; family Asteraceae; genus Helianthus; species Helianthus tuberosus. Next base: position 14,252,017 of record CM060362.1, on the reverse strand, counting down.
AACTAATTTTATTTAACATAAAATAAAATAATCTGTAAAATTAATTAACTATTAATATGTCAAAACACCAAAATTTAGAAAATAGGTTGGTTGGCGAAGCTTGAAAATTTCCACCGGCGGGTCGGAAGTCACCGGACCTAAAAATTCTATACAAGTAAATTTTAGTTTTATAAAACCGGGGGTCAAAAACGTATATACCTAAAAAATTCTATACGAAACGTACATACATAACACTACCGAGCGAAAAGTTCCGGGGGGTCGGGCGCCCCCACGCCCCCTTGAAAGCTACGCCCTTGCTAGTAGCGATTTAAGTTGGGTAAAAATTTAGAAATAAGTATTATGGGCTTTCGTAATTAGGTTTGATAATGTTATGAATAATAAACGTATCACTTATGGATATAATTCAAACATTGGCCCAAATTTAGAAGTTATATGTGTGTAGGGTAAGGATAGTGTAAAAAGGGCCTAAAGTGTGAGAAGTGTATTATAACACTATATATAATACTATATAACACCATATAAACACCGTATAACAATATGTAACACCATATAATACCATATAACACTATGTAACACTATATATCATTATATAACAAATATAACACTATACATCTATCATAGACATGCTATCAGACAACCTATAGTGTTATATTTGTTATATAATGATATATAGTGTTACAAAGTGTTATATGGTATTATATGGTGTTACATATTGTTATACGGTGTTTATATGGTGTTATATAGTATTATATATAGTGTTATAATACACTTCTCACGCTTTGAGCACTTTTTACATGATCCTCTCCCTATGTGTGTATATATATAAATTATATATAAAATTGAATTCGAATTTCGAATCGAAAATCATAAATTCGTATTCAAAAACTGGACTCAAATTAATCGAATTCGAATAAAGTCAAATTTCGAATTTTTCGAATCCGAATCAAATTCTGAACATCCCTAAACTTTATTTAACTCAATCAACAATCAAAAACCATATCACTGAAGGCGCTTATTCATAAAGAAATATATATATATTTACATAGCAGAAATTCAGCAGCGAGTTAGATCTATTAGATTACACAACAAAAGCGCACAAATTCACTCAAATTCACCCAAGCAAGCAGTACAGAATCAGCCTTCAACTGCGATAAAGCTTACCAAACACATGCAAAGCAGTAACAAACCCGATGAAGCAGACGCTCATCACCAGAACAACAGTAGGGGTGATCTTAAGCCCTGGAGCATCATCCGTGTAGAACCTAAGCATGTTGCTTTGGTTGCCGCCGGTCAAGCTGGTAGCAGATCCGGTGGTGGTAGTGCGACGGCGTCGCAAGCCGGCGGTGGCGGCGGGGGAGCCACGAGGACCGGCGCCGAGTGGGCCGGGTCGGGTGTTGGAAGCAGAGGAGGTGGTTTGAGATTGAGAGGAGCCTCTCGCCATTGATGCAGAGGAAGTAGAATGATCGGTTGGAGGTTGAAGGGTGGATTTGAAACCCTAGGTAACAACTATTTATGTCACGAGAAGGTTCTTATTAAATTGATTTCAATAAAATAAAATTTGGACAAGCTAATCACAAAGTGGGTGTGTAGAGTTTGGTTAAAACTTAAAATAGCTATTTTGTTAGTTTAGTCTAAAAGTTTGAAACATTATCATTTTAATCTAAATAGTTTCAAGTGTTGTCATTTTAGTTCACTGGATTAACTCAATCCATTTTTTATGTTAGCTAGAAGGATAATTGAATCATTTTATATGGTTAAATTGTCTTTATAGTTAACAGAATTACATTTAAAATGACCGAAATACTCTTCTAGTTAACAAAATAAAAGGGATGGAGTTAATCTAGTGGACTAAAATGGCAACGTTTAAAACTATTTGGACTAAAATGGCAACGTTTCAAACATTTGGAATAAACTGGCAAAATGGCTCAAACTATAGGGACTAAAATGACATTTAAGTCTTATTAATATGTGTCACAACTCACAACTTTGATGGTGTGACACCCCAGGAAAAGCCAGTAAACCACGCAACTTAACTAGCTTCCTTAGTAACTACGCACTAAATTTCGGGACGAAATTTTCTTAACAGGGGGAGAATGTGACAACCCTCGTAATTACATGTATCCGTACGATTAATTAATGTTAAATAAAAAGTGCTTGATGACTGTGTTGAATTACTTAACTGCTTCTGATTACTGCGTCATATTTACATATGTTTGTTAACATACTAGTCATGTGCAGAAAAGTTACTAAATGGTCCTGAATATTTTCTTAAGTGTTAGGAATTAAAAGTGTTACAAAAATATATATAATAGACACTTTACGGAATAATTAAACACTTTAACGAAACGGTATTTAACCGAACAACCGGACATTACCCGGGACACTAAATTTTTGTCAAGTACATTGTTTAATTATTTTTGAGCTAGTCGTGATCCCCGAACACCCTAACACCCACTAAATATCAAATAAATACCATATGTAAGCTTATACTTGGAAATCTAACTATCCATTATCATCTAGTTGCAAATGTTACAACCAACCCCCCCCCCCCCTGACGTGACCGTGTCATCCCGATCAGTCAAAAACCCAATTAACCTAGGTAGCTAGGGTAAGTCGAGTATCGTATCCACGAAGAGCATGTGGTCAGTATTGCACGACCTATTCGATTAGTTAGACTATTTACAAAAATGTACAAAGTAATTATGAAGCTTGCTAATTTTCTTTAAAGTTGTGTTTGAAAGTGTGAACCAACAACGTGATTCCAATTGGTTTGTAGAAAACGATTTAATGATGTTATTTAGAATGACGAATATTAAAACGGTAATTAAAATGGATTTGTGAACACTATTTAGAAAATAATCACACCCGGGTTTCGGATTATTAAGTATCTAGGGCTATTTAACACGAATGGTTTGATTATGTTATAAACACCAATGACTTCTTGAGTTTGTTAATTTGAAATCATAATCTTAGACATCAACAATCGTCTATCATACGCAACCGGTGCAAGATAACCATCACAATATGAGACAATAGTATATTTTATTAATCAAGAACAAAATTCAAACCCTAGCATAAATCAAAACTTTATGGTAGCAATCATCTCTCAATGTCAATATTGCAAGAAAACTTAACAATTTTGAGTTCAAAGCAATACCAACAAATGATTCATACAATTTCAATCAAAGGTTAACAAATGTTGTATCAAACCAAAATGTGAAAAACAAACCCTAGAAACTCACAATCTTTCACCCGGGGATGATCTTGGGGAAATTAGCCACTCATGGTTTATGATTGATCTTCAAGACATGATGGAATGTGATAATGGATGGATTGAATCTTCAAGAATCCCCCAAAAAGCACCCAAAATCGCCTAGCAAAACCCCCAATTCGTATGTGTCAAGACTCCTTTGAATGATAACTTCTTTTAGTCAAAAAGGGTATTTTTACGATTTGTAACTGATGAGGGACGCATTATGTGTCCTCAGGGACACATTATGTGTCCCTGCTCTGAAATCCACACTTTTATGCACCCTCTATTGCGTCCCGAATGAAGTAACTTGCGTTCTCATCCCATGTTTTCACCATTCTTCTCAAAACCACTCTCGATTACTTCCATATGCTTCCATGTGCTTCCCTTTTCTCAAGTAGTTACCGAAATGCACTTATTTAAGCTCCGGTAAGCTCCTAAATGCATCATTTCCTTGTTACCTTCATTCCAAAGCTCGTAAAGCTTCCAAAATACACCTTAAACCTATCAAGGCCTGCAAAATACAAACCATCTCAAAGAAGTGTATTCTAAAACTCAATTTCACACAAATCACTAAAATTAAACACGTTAAGCTTTGGAAATTTACCAACCCATCACCCCCCCTAAACCGATTTCGGTCCCTTATGGACCCACACAATTTCCACACCATACTTCATATCCTCCTACAAGATTTCATTCTAATTTTATATTAGATGGTTGCTTATTGAAGTGGACAAAAATATGTTAAGACATCTTATAAGTATGGCACCAAGATTCAACATCACTTCACAAAAATTCACACCCTCACCTTCACTCTCTCCTCCCTCCTCTCGGTCACACCCAACCGCCACCATCACCACCATTCCACCACCCCATTCATCCATTATCAAGTTCCATTCAAGCTTTGAAGGTGATTCAAGGAAGTTGCAACTTGTGGAACTTCAAAGGAGCCTTGTTCTTGCTTCTTCATCATCATTCCTCATCATCTTCTTCACTAGATTCTACCCTAGCCTTGTGCTAGTAGTAAGCTCTTGACAAACCCTTGTTCATCTTGTTTTTATGGCTAAAATATTGTAGTATGATACTTATGTTTAAAACACTAAAGAACAAGAACCAAGAAGATGAACATAAAGCTTTACTTGAAGTTTGTATAAATATGAAATCTGGTTGGATTAGGGTTGGTTAAAGCATGCATGATGTTTGTTTGTTGATTTCTTGATAAACCATGCTGATTAGCATTTTCAGCCAACTTCAACAAGCTGTAAACAGATCATAATAAATCGAAAAATGACTTTCTGAAGCCTAAATTATGTATTTTCTAAAAACAGATCCAATGGCACTGGAATCGTAATTTTTCGAGGTCGTTTACTATTTTTAAGGACCCGTTTTGTAACAGCAGCTAAAGCTGAGTTTTTACTGGAGTAAATGGGTGATATGTTTTTAGTCATAACTTGAAATCTATGTCGAATCAGCTCATGAAATTTGTACAGTGGATGACCACTGATGTTAGTGTAATTCTCCCACTGTAATTTCATCAATCGGACTTACGATGAATTTTAAAGAAATTATTCCTTGGACTGCAGTCAGAAAGTAATGAATCTGATTGCAGTCCGGTAAATGAATTTTTATAAAATATTGGTAATGAATTGGATCCCGAGATTTTTACACAATAATATTTGGATCGTTTAAGACCTTCTGTAAAAAGTTGGGAATTTTTTGAATAAGTTAACTATTTTATTAAAATCCCCGAAAACAACCTCGTTTTGAAGATTTAAGCTGAAACGACATAAGTAGTGATTTGCGTGTCTAAATGTCGGGTAGGTTATCTGAGAATAATCTAACATGTTATATGTCAATAAAAGTGTTATGTGCAATGTCGTATGTTTGCTTATGAACGGGAATAGATGGGAAGCTTATATGGGCATAAACCGTTAAAGTGATGCATGTTATGTGATAGATGCATGTAGGAACTTCGTGCTTATTTGAAGTCACTAATAAACTAAGTGGTAATCATATTAGGACGTGATTGACCGACCTTGACTGTTAGCTATTTTTGAGAGTCAAACCGAGCAACCGAGGTGAGTTCACACTTTCTATAAGGCATGGGTTTCCCGGTGGTTTGGGAACGGGTTAAGAAATTAAAAATGGAACCTACATATCCTCCTTGGGTAGTCTATGTACGGCCATCCTCCATAGGTAGGATGCCAATATTAATCCTGCGAATTCTCCTTGGGTAGAATACGTACGTTCGTCCTCCTTGGGTAGGACAACAATCTTAAAACTTACTAGACAAAACTCTATCATTCAGTCCCTCATCTTATATCGACTTAATCGCCGAGGCCAATGGCGAGCGGGTCATTAGTTAATAGCGCTATTAGGTTTAACAAACCTCACACCGTGCCAGTCGGACGGGCGTGTACTAATGGACTATGGCAAACTGTCAATGATGATAGAACATTGACGTAGGGCACATTATTGTTCGTCAGTTGTCGATATCGGTCTAGTGGTTCACATGGGGAAGTCCCCACTAATTATGGATATGGTTTGGGTAATAAAGAAGGAACTGGTTAATCATACTTTCAACTATGGGGTAACCCCCACGGCAATTAAGCCAACGAAAGACAAACCATGTTTTCGGAAATAACTTAAAACTAAACAACCAACCGTGAACTCACTCAACTTTGTTGTTGACTCGTTGTTACATGCCTTACAGGTCGTTAGATGCTTATGGAGCTTGCACGAGGAGGAGGTCGTTGTGGGATACGGACTATTATGTTCCGTGCTTAATATTTAAATCCTTATGAACTTATTAAGCCTACGTTTTGGACTTTAAACTTATGAACTATGAACTTATGTTTTGGACTTACGTTTTATGCTTCCGCTGTTAACTTAAAGTCGGTTACTGTCTTTTGGTCACCAATTGTATTGCGGTTGGTTTATTTACTTAATTACGTTGTTCAATATGATTGGTAGCTCGATCCTGGTCATGTCACGCCTCCAAGCGGTGATACTCCGCGTATGGATTTTTGGGGGTGTGACAGATTGGTATCAGAGCCATTGGTTATAGTGAACTTGGTTTTAAAAAGGGGAAAAGCTTTTTGATAAAACCAGATTATAACCTGTTTAGTGCTCAACGATCCACAACGACGCTTCGCTCCATGTGCAAGACTCAACACCATAGGTGAAATGGTTCATGCTTACATTGCTTGTCTATTAGTTTACATAGCACATTGCATGCTTAGTTAATATCACAACTGATAATTGAAACCCTGTGTGTTTACTCTCTTCTGTCATCCCACACTTACGCACTTTCACCACACGTTTCTCACTTATGATCGCTTCATTGTGAAGATCATGAACGGACGCGGAGGACGTGGTGGTATCAACATGACACAAGCCCAGCTGACGGCTCTAATCAACGAACGAGTGGCTGAGGCACTCGCGGCTGTCCCTGCAGGAGGTCAGCATGCTCAACCTCCCGTATGTACGTTCAAAACGTTCATGGATTGCCGACCTAGTACTTCCAGCGGCACAGAAGGAGCTGTAGGCCTTCTTCACTGGTTCGAGAAGCTTGAGTCTGTTTTCGAGATGTGTGAATGCCCTGAAGATCGTAGGGTGAAATATGCTACTGGAACACTCGAAGGTGCTGCGTTAACCTGGTGGAAGGCACAGGTTCAACTGCTAGGGCTGGCGGTTGCTAATGCCACCCCATGGAACGGTTTCAAAGAACTGATCAAAGAAGAGTACTGTAGTCGTGACGACATCCACAAGCTAGAGGTAGAATTTTTCAATCTGAAGATGACGGGGTCTGAAATCGAGGCATACACAAAGAGGTCAAACGAATTAGCCATCTTGTGTCCCACTATGGTGGATCCTCCTATCAAGCGTATCGAGCTGTATCTTAAGGGTTTGGTGCCAGAAATTCAAAGCCACGTGACCTCAGCTAATCTTGGTACCATTCAGCAAATCATCAAGTTGGCTCATCATCTCACTGATTAGGCAGTTGAGCAGAACAAGCTGCCCAAGCGAATTAGCGCTACTACTACTGATGCTCCCAGTGATAACAAGCGCAAGTGGGATGGAAATTCGGGCAAGGGTTTTACTTCAGTTCAGTCTCACCAGCGAAAGACTGATGACAACCAGAATCCTGGTCAGCAATCTTCTGGTAATCAAGGACAGGGTGGATACCGAGGGAACCACCCCAAGTGCAACCGGTGCAACAAGTATCATAGCGGGCAGTGCAACAAGGGTCGTTGCCTGAGGTGTAACAAGTTTGGTCATGAAGCAAAGGATTGCAGGGGCGCACGACCAGCAAATCAGAATCGCCAACAACAACAACAAGCTCCACAGAACCACCACCAGCAGCAACAGCAGGGCAATAAAGGATGCTTTCAGTGTGGCGCTGAAGGCCACTTTAAGAGGAACTGTCCTCAGCTGAACCAGAATCAGAACAACAACAACCAAGGAAACGGGAACAACAATGGAGGCAACAACGGGGGTAACAATAATGGCAATGGTGCTAGGGGACGTGTTTTCGTGCTAGGTCAGGGTGATGCAAGGAACGATCCCAACGTTGTGATGGGTAAGTTTCTTCTGGATGATTTCTTTGTTACTGTTTTATTCGATTCGGGTGCCGATACTAGTTATGTGTCCTTAAAAGTTAGCCAAATGCTTAAGCGCACTCCAACACACCTGAACACCAAACACACGGTAGAACTAGCAAACGGTAAAATTCTTGAAGCCACACACATAGTTAAGGGCTGTAACCTCGTCCTAGTTGGTCAGACCTTCTCTATCGATCTTATTCCTGTCGTTTTGGGTAGTTTCGACGTTGTTATTGGGATGGATTGGTTATCTCATCAACAAGCAGAAATTCTTTGCAACGAGAAGATTGTCCGCATCCCTCATTCTGGTGAAAAACCCCTCGTGATTCATGGCGAAAAGAGTGGTGCTGTCGTAGGCATTATCTCTTTTCTCAAGTCCCAGAAGTTTTACGAAAGGGCCACACTGCCATTCTTGCACTCGTTACTGACACATCAATGGAAGAGAAGAGAATTGAAGACATACCTATTGTACGCGATTTTCCCGAGGTATTCCCTGAGGAATTACCTGGTCTTCCGCCTCATCGTCAAGTTGAGTTTCAAATCGAGCTAGCTCCTGGAGCAGCGCCCATAGCTCGAGCACCTTATCGTCTAGCTCCATCAGAACTTGAAGAACTGTCCACGCAACTACAAGAACTCTTGGAAAAGGGTTTCATACGTCCTAGCTCTTCGCCTTGGGGAGCTCCAGTGTTATTCGTAAAGAAGAAAGACGGTACCTTCAGAATGTGTATTGACTACCGCGAACTCAACAAGGTGACCATGAAGAATCGTTATCCTCTCCCACGTATTGATGACTTATTCGACCAGTTGCAAGGGTCGAGCTATTACTCCAAGATTGATTTGAGATCGGGATACCATCAGCTGAGAGTCCGAGATGAGGACGTCTCCAAAACAGCATTCAGAACTCGTTACGGCCATTACGAGTTTCTGGTTATGCCTTTCGGATTGACGAACGCACCAGCGGTCTTCATGGATCTCATGAACCGAGTATGCAAACCTTACCTGGATAAGTTCGTTATTGTGTTCATCGACGACATCCTGATCTATTCTAAGAGTCAGGAGGAACACGAGCAGCATCTACGACTTATGCTGGAACTTCTTCGAGCAGAGCAGCTGTATGCTAAATTTTCGAAATGTGACTTCTGGCTTCGCGAAGTCCACTTTCTAGGCCACGTAGTAAACAAGGATGGGATTCATGTGGATCCATCCAAGGTAGACTCGATCAAGAACTGGCCTGCACCTCGTACACCAACAGAAATCTGCCAATTCTTGGGCTTGGCAGGATACTACAGAAGATTCATCAAGGATTTCTCCAAGATTGCGCAACCTCTCACTTCACTGACTCAGAAGGGTGTCACCTATCGTTGGGGTGATACACAGGAATATGCTTTTCAGCACTTGAAAGATAGACTTTGTAGCGCGCCTATCCTCTCATTGCCTGAAGGCACAGATGATTTCGTGGTTTATTGCGACGCTTCCATCCAGGGACTTAGTTGCGTGTTGATGCAACGTGACAAGGTCATTGCCTACGCATCGCGCCAACTTAAAGTTCACGAAAGGAACTACACTACGCACGACCTGGAATTGGGAGCAGTTGTCTTCGCACTTAAGATATGGAGACATTACCTGTACGGTACCAATTGCACCATTTACTCCGATCACAGGAGTCTCGAGCATATCTTCAAGCAAAAGGAGTTAAACATGCGACAACGCCGATGGGTCGAGCTCTTGAATGATTATGAATGTGCGATCAAGTACCATCCGGGCAAAGCCAATGTTGTGGCCGACGCCCTCAGTCGAAAGGATACTATACCTAAGCGTGTACGTGCGTTACAGCTTACCATTCACTCTAGTCTTCCTACTCAGATTCGAGATGCTTAGGTCGAAGCATTGAAAACAGAAAACATCAGGGCTGAGTCCCTACGAGGATCTAGGAAAAGGTTAGAACAAAAGGAAGACGGCGCCTACTATGTAAACGGGCGCATCTGGGTCCCGCTTTACGGGAACTTACACGAGCTTGTGATGGATGAAGCACACAAGTCTCGTTACTCAGTACATCCTGGTTCGGATAAGATGTACCACGATCTCAAGACTACGTATTGGTGGCCTGGTATGAAAGCCCACATAGCAACCTACGCCAGCAGATGTTTGACTTATGCGAGAGTCAAGACTGAATATCAGAAACCATCAGGCCTACTTCAAAAACCAGAGATACCTAAATGGAAATGGGAGCAAATTTCCATGGATTTCGTCACTGGTCTGCCTAGATCTCAACGCGGAAATGATACAATTTGGGTAATCATGGATCGACTGACCAAGTCTGCACATTTTCTGGCAATCAAGGAAACGGATAAGTTCTCTACTCTAGCAGACATCTACCTGAAGGAAGTAGTATCAAGGCACGGAGTGCCAACCTCCATCATTTCTGATCGAGACTCACGTTTTACATCTGAATTGTGGCAAGCTATGCACAAGTCCTTTGGTTCTCGATTAGACATGAGCACGGCGTACATCCGCAAACAGATGGGCAGTCTGAACGCACCATCCAAACCCTTGAAGACATGCTTAGGGCATGTGTGATTGATTTTGGCAATGGCTGGGAAAAACACCTCCCGTTAGTGGAGTTTTCGTATAACAACAGTTACCACACCAGCATCCAGGCCGCTCCGTTCGAGGCATTGTATGGATGAAAGTGCTGATCACCTCTTTGTTGGGCAGAAGTCGGTGACAGCCAAATCACAGGCCCAGAACTTGTGGTAGACACGACTGAGAGGATTGCTCAGATACGACCGCGAATGGCGGCAGCTCGTGACCGTCAGAAAAGATACGCTAATAAGCGCATGAAACCACTCGAGTTCCAGGTTGGGATCGAGTGCTACTTAAAGTCTCACCTTGGAAAGGTGTAGTACGTTTTGGAAAACGGGGCAAACTCAATCCGCGTTATGTCGGACCGTTCGAAATCATTGAAAAGATTGGCAAAGTCGCCTACAAGTTGAATCTACCGACAGAACTCAGCGGGGTTCACAATGTTTTCCATGTGTCGAATCTGAAGAAGTGTCTGTCAAATGAGACCCTCATAGTTCCCTTAAAGGAGCTCACTATCGACGACCAGCTGCGATTCGTCGAGGAACCAGTAGAGATTACTGATCGAGATGTTAAGATTCTCAAGCGTACCAGAATACCTCTTGTCCGAGTTCGTTGGAATTCCCATCGTGGCCCAGAGTATATCTGGGAACGAGAAGACCAAATGAAACTCAAGTATCCCCAGTTGTTTAAGAAAAGTGCAACCACTACTGAGGCTGAAGCTACTGCAGAATTTCGGGACGAAAATCCAAATCAACGGGGGAATGATGTGACACCCTAGGAAAAGCCAGTAAACCATGCAACTTAACTAGCTTCCTCAGTAACTACGCACTAAATTTTGGGATGAAATTTTCTTAACAGGGGGAGAATGTGACAACCTTCGTAATTACATGTATCCGTACGATTAATTAATGTTAAATAAAAAGTGCTTGATGACTGTGCTGAATTACATAACTGCTTCTGATTACTGCGTCATATTTACATATGTTTGTTAACATACTAGTCATGTGCAGAAAAGTTACTAAATGGTCCTGAATATTTTCTTAAGTGTTAGGAATTAAAAGTGTTACAAAAATATATATAATAGACACTTTACGGAATAATTAAACACTTTATGGAAACGGTATTTAACCGAACAACCGGACATTACCCAGGACACTAAATTTTTGTCAAGTACATTGTTTAATTATTTTTGAGCTAGTCGTGATCCCCAAACACCCTAACACCCACTAAATATCAAATAAATACCATATGTAAGCTTATACTTGGAAATCTAACTATCCATTACCATCTAGTTGCAAATGTTACAACCAACCCCCCCTAAACCGATTTCGGTCCCTTATGGACCCACACAATTTCCACACCATACTTCATATCCTCCTACAAGATTTCATTCTAATTTTATATTAGATGGTTGCTTATTGAAGTGGACAAAATATGTTAAGACATCTTATAAGTATGGCACCAAGATTCAACATCACTTCACAAAAATTCACACCCTCACCTTCACTCTCTCCTCCCTCCTCTCGGTCACACCCAACCGCCACCATCACCACCATTCCACCACCCCATTCATCCATTATCAAGTTCCATTCAAGCTTTGAAGGTGATTCAAGGAAGTTGCAACTTGTGGAACTTCAAAGGAGCCTTGTTCTTGCTTCTTCATCATCATTCCTCATCATCTTCTTCACTAGATTCTACCCTAGCCTTGTGCTAGTAGTAACCTCTTGATAAACCCTTGTTCATCTTGTTTTTATGGCTAAAATATTGTAGTATGATACTTATGTTTAAAACACTAAAGAACAAGAACCAAGAAGATGAACATAAAGCTTTACTTGAAGTTTGTATAAATATGAAATCTGGTTGGATTAGGGTTGGTTAAAGCATGCATGATGTTTGATTGTTAATTTCTTGATAAACCATGCTGATTAGCATTTTCAGCCAACTTCAACAGGCTGTAAACAGATCATAATAAATCGAAAAACTGACTTTCTGAAGCCTAAATTATGTATTTTCTAAAAACAGATCCAATGGCACTGGAATCGTAATTTTTCGAGGTCGTTTACTATTTTTAAGGACCCGTTTTGTAACAGCAGCTAAAGCTGAGTTTTTACTGGAGTAAATGGGTGATATGTTTTTAGTCATAACTTGAAATCTATGTCGAATCAGCTCATGAAATTTGTACAGTGGATGACCACTGATGTTAGTGTAATTCTCCCACTGTAATTTCATCAAAGTAATGAATCTGATTGCAGTCCATATATGAATTTTTATAAAATATTGGTAATGAATTGGATCCCGAGATTTTTACACAATAATCTTTGGATCGTTTAAGACCTTTTTTAAAAATTTGGAAATTTTTGGAATAAGTTAACTATTTTATTAAAATCCCCGAAAACAGCCCAGTTTTGAAGATTTAAGCTGAAACGAAATAAGTAGTGATTTGCGTGTCTAAATGTCGGGTAGGTTATCTGAGAAAAATTTAACATGTTATATGTCAATAAAAGTGTTATGTGCAATGTCGTATGTTTGCTTATGAACGGGAATAGATGGGAAGCTTATATGGGCATAAACCGTTAAAGTGATGCATGTTATGTGATAAATGCATGTAGGAACTTCGTGCTTATTTGAAGTCACTAATAAACTAAGTGGTAATCATATTAGGACGTGATTGACCGACCTTGATTGTTAGCTATTTTTTAGAGTCAAACCGAGCAACCGAAGTGAGTTCACACTTTCTATAAGGCATGGGTTTCCCGGTGGTTTGGGAACGGGTTAAGAAACTAAAAATGGAACCTACATATCCTCCTTGGGTAGGATATGTACGGCCATCCTCCATAGGTAGGATGCCAATATTAATCCTGCGAATTCTCCTTGGGTAGAATACGTACGTTCGTCCTCCTTGGGTAGGACAACAATCTTAAAACTTACTAGACAAAATTCTATCATTCAGTCCCTCATCTTATATCGACTTAATCGTCGTGGCCAATGGCGAGCGGATCATTAGTTAATAACGCTATTAGGTTTAACAAACCTCACACCATGCCAGTCGGACGGGCGTGTACTAATGGACTATGGCAAACTGTCAATGATGATAGAACATTGACGTTGGGCACATTATTGTTCGTCAGTTGTCGATATCGGTCTAGTGGTTCACATGGGGAAGTCCCCACTAATTATGGATATGGTTTGGGTAATAAAGAAGGAACTGGTTAATCATACTTTCAACTATGGGGTAACCCCCACGTCAATTAAGCCAACGAAAGACAAACCATGTTTTCGGAAATAACTTAAAACTAAACAACCAACCGTGAACTCACTCAACTTTGTTGTTGACTCGTTGTTACATGCCTTACAGGTCATTAGATGCTTATGGAGCTTGCATGAGGAGGAGGTCGTTGTGGGATACGGACTATTATGTTCCGTGCTTAATATTTAAATCCTTATGAACTTATTAAACCTACATTTTGGACTTTAAACTTATGAACTATGAACTTATGTTTTGGACTTACGTTTTATGCTTCCGCTGTTAACTTAAAGTCGGTTACTGTCTTTTGGTCACCAATTGTATTGCGGTTGGTTTATTTACTTAATTACGTTGTTCAATATGATTGGTGGCTCGATCCTGGTCATGTCACGCCTCCAAGCGGTGATACTCCGCGTGTGGATTTTTGGGGGTGTGACAGATGGAGTGGTAGAGGTTTTGTGTCTCTTGAGAGAGGCCAGAGTTTGATTTTGCTCGGTTAATTTCAGTTAATCGAGGGTACCAAAAAAAAGAATAAGTGATTTATGATTAATTCGGTTTTTAGTTAATTTTAGTTCGGTTTTGTGAGTTTTCGATTCGGCTCACCCTTATCACAAACCTCTAATTCCACTTGTAATTCCGGTCTTTATCCACAATGTAATAGAACTCTTAAAGAGGAAGCGAGGAATGGGGATGAGTAATTTTGTATCAAATACTCTATAAGACCGGTACTAAAGAATGTATACAATACGGTATTTTGTATCAAATTTAGCTCAATTTTGATATCGGTACTATGCGGCACAGTAACCGGGAACGCACATGATATCGTACGAGTATTTGACTGAACACATACACTAAGGTATTTGGTTTTGGTTGCGGCTAAATTATGGTATCATTATTATGCTGTACGATACCAGTACTGATCCCATCTGTAATAAAATATATATTTCCATCACATCTTAGGTGGTGTTTGTTTTTTGGCCAGAAGCACTTCTGGCCACTTATGTCTGCGCCGACGCGCGCAGAGGTTTGGAGTCCGCAGCTTGTTTGTTTTATCGCAGACCTTTCATTAAAAAAGGTCTTCGAGACCTCTTCACTACACAGACATTCAGGTATGTCTTCTTGGAACCTCTTCTTAGCTGACCTCTTCTTCCACCACCTCCACCACCACATCCCTGCCACCACCTCCACCACCACATCCCTGCCCAAACCTCCACCACCACATCCCTGCCCAAAAACCCCAAATCGAACCAAAACCCCCAAATCAATATCGGTGAGAGAGATACCATAGAGAGAGAGAGTGAGAGAGATACCGTAGAGAGAGAGAGATCGGTGGTGGTGGTGCTACCAGATCGGAGATCGGTGGTGGTGCTTGAACCGAAACCCCCAAATCGAACCAAAAACCCCAAATCGAACCCAGATCGGAGATGATGGCGGAGGTGGTGTGGTGGTGCGGTTGAACGACTAAGATGATGGCGGTGGTGAGATGGCGGAGGTGGTGCGGTGGTGGTGGTTGAAAGACGAAGGCGGTGGTGGTGGTTGAACGACGAAGGCGGTGGTGGTGGTTGAACGACGAAGATGATGGTGGTGGTGTGATGGCGGAGGTGGTGCGGTGGTGGTGCTATGGGCGGTGGTGGTCTGCAAATTGTAGAGAGAGAGTAGAGAGAGAGTTGAGGCAGACATTTGTAGAGAGAAAGTGGTTTTGTAGAAGAAAAAAAACAAACCCTCTTCTCCTTGCAGACTGCAAACATTTGGTCCACCTCTTCTCCTGCAGATGCCTGCAGATGTGGTCCGCAGACTGCAGACCTTTTCCCGCAGAAAAAACAAACAGCACCTTAATCTTAATACTGCTAGGTCTATTAATTTATTTATATCAAAATCTCATGCCTTCAAAGTTGTAATAATCAGATTGAATTATTTAATATAATACATAAAGATGAATAACAGAATAAGAAAGCAAAATGAAAAGAAGTTTCATTAAATATTTTACATAATAGATTTTATATAGAGTGAATTTTAAGAATTCTCTTTTATCTTTATACCCATTTTTAGACGATGTCCTTTATGTTTAAAATTGACGAGTTTTGTACTTTATGTTTTCAAATCATACACGTTTTGTCCTTTACGCAAAACTCAGTTAATTTTTATGTTAAATCTGATCATGTACAAAGCACATGAGGGCATTTTTGTCAATTCATATTTACAGGGACTAATTGTGTAGATAATATAAATAACCAACCTTTTAAAAAAAATAAAAATCTTACAAAAAGGCCCATCTTCTTCTCCAACTCTTCAAACCTAACAACTTCCACTCTGCAACTTCTTCTTCAACTCCGGCCACTGCCAACTGCCACTGCCAACTCCGGCCACTGCCAACTCCATCTCTTTCTTCTCCAAATTTTTAGAAACTACCGCCTTCCTGTAACACAACAATTAAACAATCAACACCATAATTCACGATCATACGCTACACTAAACCTTACGAAACTTATCAGACCTACCTTAAATAAACCTGTTCGAAAAAACCCCCCAATTAAATTAAGAAAACGCATCTTTCAAATAAAAAAAATTGAAGTCTTTATAACTATTGGCAAAGCTCCATTTCTTGATGGTACAAGAAACATAAAAATCGGAGCTAATGATTTTGATGATAAACCGGAATCTTATTCTGTAATCAGCAAGATCATCCACCATCTTTGCTGCAAACAAGTTATCTTCTATAAGCCTAATAAAATACACAAAATAAGAACAATACGTGGATGAATTACAATTTACAATGTCAAATTCGAGGTTTTGTTCCCTGAAATTTTTAGGTTCTTGTTCAATTTCTCTCATGAAGCTCACGAAATAGAGCTTTCTCCTTCTTTAAAGCATTGCGTTCGTCATTTAAAAACTTTGAAATTATAACTATCTCCTCTGCAATACGTTCTGCTTCTAGTCCTAGTTCTTCTCGTTTTTCGTTAATTGTTTCCCACTCTGCTTCAAATTCGGCTTTTCTGCTTTCAAACGGTCTGCTTCAACTTCAAGTTCATGTTTTTGAGCTCTTATTAGATCAATTTCTTCTTTAATTTGCTTTCCAAGATCACCCAAAAAGAACTCGACAACCGATTCAACCTCTATGCATCTTGCATCTGAAACATCCCCCAGATCTGTTTGAAACAGTACCGGCCAGATCTGTTTGAAACAGTACCGGACTTCGTATCCGGGTGGTGGTGGTCAAGTGGTGGTGGTAATCCGGTGGTGGTGGTAACCGGGTCTTTAGGTTAGAGATAGAGAATATACATATTCATTTAATTTATAAATATCTTTTTCATTATTTTACATAATACCCCCTGGATATTAGATATATCCACAATAATCCTTATATTGCTGAAAAGACAAATACGCCCTTATGTGTAAGTCACATGACCAGGTTTAACAGAAAAATCTAACTAAGTTAGGCCTAAAGGACATAACATGCAAGATTTTAAAACATTAAGTACAAGACTCGTCAATTTGAAAGATAAAGGACAGCGCCCGAAATTCACTATAAAGATAAAGGACAAAATTTGAAATTCACTCTTTTATATAACTAATTGGGGCCAACCTGTTTTAAAACCTTAGATTTTTTTGTTAACTAGTTATTTTTAAAGGGTTTATTGTGTAGTAGTATAGTGATTCTAAAATATGAGGTAAAAGTGACTCATTAATGAGTGTGTAATCGCTATAAGAAAAAAAAGGGTAACTATTTTTAGACTACGAGGTGTGGAGGGGTTTGGGTTGGGGGGCATTACTTGACACGTGGCGAGAGTGGGATCCACAATATAATACTAAAAAACTAGGGGTGTGGCGTGGCTTAGCTTGGCGTGACCAACCATGTGGATTTTTTTTTGAAAACTTTTTTGTTGTTTAAACTACTTAAAATTTCACCCTGCTGTCATCCCCACACTTATCTTTTTTTCGTCCCGAAAAAATTATATGCAATGGAATCACAATCAGAAACATCGGCATTCAATATATTCATTTAATTTATTAACAAATCGAACCACACGTTAACCAAGATTGCAGGTATACGATCCACTTAAACCCAACCGCCAGCTTCCAAGCCCTTAATCACGATCCATTTAAGTTCAAGTAATATATAGTTATCTATGGATCTCACACTCAAAAGACTACAACGCCACCTAATCCCGTTTCAAGTTTATAAGGTTAAAAGATTATAATCTACCGTCTTATATAAAAAAACCCTTATGTTATTCCGATTAAACTTTTGATGTATAGATGGATGATGTTGCGAGCTTTACATGCTTTTGTATACGATCAGTTCAGCGGACATACGCCATACGAGTCACCATCCCCATGGTTAATGCCATAAATTTCACGCATTTTTAGAACTCCACCTAGAGGGTATGTACCGCATGAGTCGCTATCCCCGCGGCAAAACCATAGGCTTCGTTTTTTTTTTTTTATACATGTGCTCAGATGAATGGATGGAATATTTTTTTTTCGAGCGCCACACTGTTTCGGATTTGTTTTCACAAAAAGAAACAGGTGTGCCAATTTAATCGGAAAAACGTATAAGTTTTTTACTTATAACGTACCTTTTATACTCTCCACAGTTTCAGTTTTGTCACAGCTCCTAAGCCGAGAACCCACAAGATTCCTAATTTCAGTTATATTATATCATTCCTAAGAAACCTTTCAACTGGCTGGGCCTACCCACATATCCTAAGTTAGACGTGTGACCGACCGTTCATTATCTCATATATATAGTAATTAAAAGCCAACAATCTGATTCTACCTATCATCTTCCATTTTATTGCAAAAAATTCCTCGAGACATTTTCTATTTTTTCCTTTTTTTTTTTGAATTTTTTATTTTATCAATTTTTTTCTTTTGTTTTTTTTTTATTATTGTTTACGACACGACTGACTGACTGACACGACTACGACACTAAGACACACTAGTCTCCCATCCCCACACTTATTTCCTGCATTGTCCTCAATGTTGAAGGAAACTACGACTCAAAGCTAAAAGAAAAAATATATGTACAAAAGATTGGAACAGACTCCCCTGTTAAAGGATCCTCGCGAATGTTCCATGGCGACCGTATAGCATTTCCTTCGCGGCCGCGTTCAGTAAAAACTCGGGTTGCTCTTTATAAATGATGTTCAGATCATCCCCGTCCAAATGGAGATTGAGTATGGACAGATCGATCAAAACCTGCAAAACTAACACACCCAGCATAATACTGAACTAAACAAAAAGAAATAAAATAAAATAGAAAGAACAATATTTTTGGTTTTTTTTTTACTTTTTTTTTTGTATTTTTAATTTTTTTTTTTAGAAAACTAGAAAAACACTAAGCGCACTAATTCCCCGGCAACGGCGCCATTTTGATGACTGTCGTCAGAGTCAATCAAAAACCTAATTAAACTACGTAGATAGCGTAAGTAGGGTATCGTATCCACGGGGAATTTGTGGTTAGTGTTTAACTAGAGAATTATTATATATTAAAGAAAAGCAACTCCCACCCAGAATCCCGATTGCAAGTTTAACACAAAAACCCGTTTACAGATTCATAACACCACATAGACATGGCCTCGGAATTAATGAATTTGATTAATCATTAGGGATAGTTTTTAAGATTCACCATACAACCTAATAACCCGTTTATTTATATCAACTACCCACCAATTTACCAACCCGCTAACGATGCAAGTATACCGTCAATACGCTTGATAAACGACAAATAATTAAATATAAAAAACGTTTACCAAGAATTCAACACAAGTGGTCAAGCTTTACCAGTTAAAAAGAATCCGTGAACAAAGTTTAATGAAAAACAAAGTAATCGTTCATCCGGGCAAAAGCCACAAGCAAAAAGATAAAGGTAACGTCCCCAAGTTTCAGATTCTAGGTTCACACCAAACTCAGTTTAATCATTAATTGGACACCACATAGACATGGTGCTGAAAAGTAGGTTAATTTAAGTGGTAATCAAAAACAGGTCTTTGTCATCGGATCTTTTACAATTCAATTACCCTATTTACTAGTGTGAGTCAACCTACTCTATGTCACCCAACGAGCTACAAAGTTTTGTCATCAACCGAGCAAGTTGTAAAGTAAGAACTCAAAACACATAAAAATAGTTCAAAGAAACCAACACATCAAATTGTTTAACAACGTTGTCAATGTCAAAAACAAATCCAATAATGAATAAAACTAAGAAAAGTAATAAACCCTACAAACCGTTCACTTGGAGAAAGCCACTTAGCCAATCATCTCTTAAACCGTGAACAGCCGCCTGAAGGCGGCTGCCTTCTCCGTGCGTGCCCACTCTTCAGCCGTCAAAACAAAAACCATCCCTCTCTTGTAGATGATGGAAATTATATTATTCCTCTAACCTTGTATATGTCGGCTGTCCACAAGAAGTCCAATCCAATCATGTGCGGCCCAATTAAACCTTGTATATTGATGATGTTGGCTGAATATTAGAGCCCCCCAAAAGTCTACGTGACAATTTTTATTTTCGGATCCTCATTCACAATATTTTGATCATAAAAATATATCCTTCACATATAAATTAGTAACCCCTTATAATTCACGTGAATGGCTGCTCCTTTTTAGAATCATGAATGATTGATGTTGTTGACTTTTTTTTTCTTTTGATGTCGAATCCCGCTTTTAGCTTGTTTTCCTTCATTAAACATCTTTAGAGCACCTGTTACACACAAAACACCCATACACTATAAATATATAATACTTAATAATTAATATACTCAACACGCTACAAACCGACCCGAACTAATATAAAATATGACTTATTTCAACCCGACATCATGTAATCGCTATAAGAAAAAAAGGGTAACTATTTTTAGACTACGAGGTGTGGAGGGGTTTGGGTTGGGGGGCATTACTTGACACGTGGCGAGGGTGGGATCCACAATATAATACTAAAAAACTAGGGGTGTGGCGTGGCTTAGCTTGGCGTGACCAACCATGTGGATTTTTTTTTGAAAACTTTTTTATTGTTTAAACTACTTAAAATTTCACCTAGCCAACCAAAGTCAGCCATGTCACCAGCCCCACGCCAGGCTCAATACCCACGCCAAAGGGGCAACGCTATGCCCAACGCCAACCCGGGGTGGAGCAGCTTGCGTTTAGGAGCCAAAACGCCCCCAAACCAACGCCCACACCCCAAAGCCTTATGCAAAAAACATTCAGGCTACTTCTACACCCTTCTTCCGCCTTCTCGACTGTGTCAATACTAGGAATGAGCATTTGGTACCAGGTACCGGTATCGAACCGTACCGAGTATATTCGATACCGGTACCCACTTTCTCCGTTTTTCGATACCGGTATTTACGAGTAAAACATCGGTAAATACCGATACCAGTAGTATAGTGATTCTAAAATATGAGGTAAAGGTGACTCATTAATGAGTGTGTGATCATTATAATTAAAAAAAGGGGGTAAAAGTGACTCATTAATGAGTGTGTAATCGTTATTTGAAAAAAAAGGTAACTATTTTATTGCAAGAAACATTCAGGCTACTTCTACACCTTTCTTCGCCCTTCTCGATTGTGTCAGTACTAGGATGAGCATTTTGTCACGGGGTTACTTATTCAACTTGCGTGCGGCCTTAGAACACGGTCTAAGTAAGCCTTGCCGACCTAGTGTCGTTGGGTTTTGTTTGTGAAAGTCGCTAAAGGGAACGTTGGATCGCAAGAAAGTTGCTTGTAATACTTGAACACAAGTATACAAGAGAAATGCTTTGTATTATACAAAGGAAGCTTACAAGAGTGATGATGTTTACAAGTGTTTGGGGATGCTTCAAATGAGCTCCCATGATCCCTATTTATAGTGCATTGTTGCCTATCTAGAGTGTTCTTAATCTAGAACACTCTTTACAAAATATCATACTTAAATATCTAAGATATTTCTTACTAAATATCATGATATTATGCTGGATTCTAGAGAGTTCTTTGGGCAGATTTTATGGGAGATTTAACCAACATTTTCTAGGCCCTTCTTAGCTGATATTTTGTGCTTCTTAGTGTCTCCATGTTGCTGGAACAATACGGGTTGTTCTAGAGTCTTCCTGGAGGCTTTTGAAGCGTGTAGATGGCCCCGAAAGTTTCTAGAATGCTGAATTTTTAGGCTGAATTTTAGCGGGGCGTGACAATTTGGTACTGTGTACAGGTATTGAACCGTACCGAGTAGACTTGATACCGGTACCCACTTTTCTCGTTTTTCGGTACCAAACGGGTTCCGTGCTCATCCCTAATCAATACCTTTATTTTGTAGCGTTATTTAATGTACTTAACTAGTAAATTGCCCCGCACGTTGTTGCGGTGTTCTGGAAAAAAAAATATGTCAAAGCGTAGTTCAACTAAAAACGTACATAAAAATAAGCAAGGATACGTATTATATTTAGCCTAACTTGTTTCCAAAAAAATTTACGTCAAAACAAAACTAACTAAAAACATCTATCTATACTTTCTGTAAAAGGAGAAATCCCAATGACATAAGAAAAACTGATGTGGCAGCCAGAGAGGCTGTCCAACAATACTTTTCTTATGTCATTACTGCATCATAAAGCCTAATATTTATAAAATCATTTTAAAATCTATCTAAAAGTCTGCCTCATCCCAAAACCTCTGCCCATATCTATCCTTTAAAGCCAGCAGAGGTTGAAAGTCCTTCCTTTGGCAAACGTATAACTTAGCAGATGTTTTGAAATTGCCAGTAATTTCAAATTCAAAATGCATGGGGATATGTAATTTGCAATTAATGCATGTCACTCACTCACTTCTGTCAATCATTTTCTTATATAAAGGTTTCTTTTCTCGTTTCACTCTTCATATTTACACTCTCGTGTTCTCTGCTTTTGTATTTTCAAACCACACTTCCAATGTATCTCTCCTTCAAATCCCTTCTTCTCAATACTCGACATTTGTTCATAAAGGATAAGAGAAAACGGAAGCTCTCTCTGACCCACTTTCAGAACAATTTTTGGGGATATGTGGTTTGCCTTGATGATGGTAATGCCATATATATAATTATGTTTGTTTTGGTTTTTGATTTTTCGTAATTGTTTTTTATCTGAGTTATAACTAAATGATGATTGTGAATGATTTGAGCAGATGATGATGATGATGATTGTTCTACAGTTGTTTCAAGCATCATTGTTCCAACATCGTTGAAAGTATGTTTTTTTTTTAATTTTGAATTTCGAATTTTGAACTGATCTACTCTAATTCTCGCTTTATATTTTAGTCTAATCACAGTTGTTTGAAATTCATACAATCATCTGCGGGTTATTTTAAGTTTGTGGATTTTTTTTAAACTGTTGATAATTTTTATTTTCTATAAAAAGGAAAATCCCTATGACATAAGAAAAGCTGATGTGGCAGCCAGAGAGGCTGTCCAACAATGTTTTTCTTATGTCATTACTGCATCATAAAGCCTAATATATATATATAATCATTTTAAAATCTATCTAAAAGTCTGCCTCATCCCAAAACCTCTGCCCATATCTATTCTTTAAAGCCAGCAGAGATTGAAAGTCCTTCCTTTGGCAAACGTATAACTTAGCAGATGTTTTGAAATTGTCGGTAATTTCAAATTCAAAATGCATGGGGATATGTAATTTGCAATTAATGCATGTCACTCACTCACTTCTGTCAATCATCTTCTTATATAAAGGTTTTTTTTTCTCATTTCACTCTTCATATTTACACTCTCGTGGTCTCTGCTTTTGTATTTTCAAACCACACTTCCAATGTATCTCTCCCTCAAATCTCTTCTTCTCAATACTCGACATTTGTTCATAAAGGATAAGAGAAACGGAAGATCTCTCTGACCCACTTTCAGAACAAATTTTGGGGATATGTGGTTTGCCTTGAGGATGGTAATGTCATATATATAATTATGTTTGTTTTGGTTTTTGATTTTTCATAATTGTTTTTTATCTGAGTTATGACTAAATGATGATTGTGAATGATTTGAGCAGATGATGATGATGATGATTTTTTACAGTTGCTTCCAGCATCATTGTTCCAACATCGTTGAAAGTATGTTTTTTTTTTTGTAATTTTGAAATTTTGAACTGATCTACTCTAATTCTCGCTTATATTTCAGTCTAATCACAGTTGTTTGAAATTCATACAATCATCTGCGGGTTATTTTAGGTTTGTGGATTTTTTTTTAAACTGTTGATAATTTTTATTTTAAATTGTTGATATATTTCAGCTCTGTTTTCTTCGAGCGACTAGTGGACTAGTGGTAGAAGTATTTGTGGAGCCATAATGGTTTTAGAATATGTTAATATGGATATTGATGGTATTAAATTAAACACACATAAAGATTATTAAATGCACAGTTAAATTAATCTGGGTTATGACTAAATGATGATTATGAATGACTTGGGCAGATGATGATGATGTAAAATCTACAGTGGTTCCTACTAAACGCAAGAAAGGATCTGCTTCTGCTGTAAGATAAGATTTTATTTAATAAGATATATTAGTAGATTCAGTTTGTTCTTTCCTGCCTTTTTTGTATTAAAAGATGCATAAAGTTTGGAATTTTGATGTATAGAATGTATACATATAAGATGCATACACTTCTGCAGGCTCCGATGATTTAAAGCAGCTCTTTATCAACAAGTTGAGGATTAAGTATATGAGGATAAGGCTACTCTTCAAGAGCTGAAGAGGTGTTTTGATGGACTGCATCTTGGTCTGTTCACGAGAGACTAGGTTTCCAGAAACCTGATGGTGATGCCTTCAACTTCTGTGGAGTTCATGGCGATTGTCAAATATATACATTGAGAGGTTTAGTACTCGATGGAGTTGAAGCTAAAAGCACTTAATTTTTTCTGTTAGATTCTAAAATTTCTTGGTGTTGTTGTTAGATTTTAAAGTTTCGTTGTTGAATACTCGATGTAATTGTTGATCTTTTAATTTCATAATTAAATTTTAATCCTATTAATATTTGTGGAGCATTTTATTTTTACTAATTTTAAGGTGCATAAGTATTATTATTGTAAGGCCCCCAAACCGGGTGCCCTATAGTCGGGTCACATCACAGTGTATTGTTTGAAAATAAGTCTTTTCTCAAAAATACGCAGCGGAAATTTTACTTAAAACAGTACTTGATTAAATAAAAACTCAAAATGTTATTTAATTTCTAACAAATCAAATGCATTCCACCATATAAACGAGTAATCCCGTCTGCTAGCCAAGAGCAACACCGACTCGAATCACACACCTGCAAAACAATCTAACATACATGCAAAAGTCAGCTACGCTGAATGAGTTCTAATAGTTTAGTTGAAGCATTTAAAACACATCCCAAATGCTTTATTTGAAAATCAAAACACCATCATTTTAAAACCACCATCATTTATTAAAATACATTAACGTCATTTTAAAGTTTAATGACTCCAACCCTTAACCCAAAACTCCACCTATATCCTCGGTCTAATCATCCTACCAGTAATCCTTTCCGATATAGATCAGATTACTTAGACACCAACGGATAACCCGCAATGCATCTTAATTCATAGGACCATGAACCAAACCAACTAGTATCTAGAACATAACAATTAATGTCCTAAAAACTCAACTGTAACTTTGTCTCGTCTGACAACTACACAATTTAACATCACTAGACAACCTCATAATAGAACATCATTCGTCACCCACATCATTTAGCATCATTCATCGAGTACACAAATAATCATCATTTACCCACTATTTAACTAACGTGAAACATATAAGCACATAAAGTGGGAACCTAACACATCGGTTGTTGCCCGTAGGCTATCATCATTTGCCCTCGTCAGGGTTTCGTCTCCTCCAATTTGACCCCGAAGAGTCCGTCACCCGCATAATACCCCGAAGGGTTCGTTGCCACTAGGGCTAATCATCTAAACATCTCAGTGATGTTTCTCGTGACCTGACGCCGCCCCGAAGGTAACGCTGCCATCATAAACAACCAGCATCTCGTGACCTGACGCCACCCTGAAGGTAACGCCGCCATCACTAGTAACCCACATCTCGTGACCTGACGCCACCCTGAAGGTAACACCGCCATCATGAGTAACCGAAATCAATGTAACACCTCGTAAAATCACGTCCAGTGATATGTTGACACGTATAGTAAACCCCAATAAAGTCAAACATTGAATTTAAGGGACTAATTTTTCGAAAAATCAAAAACTTTGATTATGAAAGGACTGAAAGTGTTAACGTACTTAAAATTAAGTCTTTGAGTAACCTTTTATGGTGATTATATTCACTAATGGGTCACTTGTTGATCAAGTGTAGCCGTTTGCGTAATTAATTAAAAGTTTGCGCGATGAAGGGTTAAAAGCGTCAACATGTTAATTCTTACCTCTGAGTGACCTTTTAACAAACTGGGAGCTTCATAATATTTGATTATACTCTCGGGAATGCCAATTATTGGCCGTCTAAAGTTTTTTTATGCCTTTAAGTGACGTTACGCGCAACTTTGTAAGTTTAAGGGGTTAAAAGTGTCAATATGTTTAATTATACCTCTGAATGATCTTTTAGCAAACCCAAAGCATCGTGATGTTTAATAATACTCTTAAGAATTCCTAATATGGATTAGATAAGGCTTAGATACTATTAAATGATGATATGTGCAAGTTCGCACATCAGAGGGACTATTGGCGTCAAACTGCAAAAGTCTATCGATTCATATGGTATCGAACCTTCCAGAATAAGATCGTAAGTTAAACATGCCCTAAATATCCTTTAAATAGCTTAGTTATAGGCTTAGAGGTGTTTGGTGCGCAAAAATAAACTTATTTGATCAACAAGGACTAAAAGCGTCAAAAAGTGCATAAGTTTGCATTTTCGCGCATATCTTACGTTCTGAATATATCCGGACATCCAAAAATTTATGTAAGCATTAAAATATTTTATTTTAGTGTTCGGCATGATAATATTCCATTCGTCGCGTAATTTGGATCGTTTTTCGCGTCCGTTCGTGTTTCGTCGTAATTAGCCGAACAACCATGGAACCCCCCCCCCCCCCTAACGAGATCGGTTCCCCATGGGGGACACCATCTTACAACTTTTGATTAAAATAATCCATGTTGCCTAAAATCTAGAAAGCACATTGTTTAGTGGACAAAGTATGAAGTTGGTTAATAAATATAACCATAAGACTATAATTCATTTACTTAAACACTTATCAAAATTGCACTCTCCCTCTCCTCTCTTTCTTTGAAATCGGCAGCCACAACCATCCACCATACCACCACCTTCAAGCCTCATACAAGCCATTTTCTTACATACAAAGGTGCAAGGGATCACATAAGGAAGCTCGGTGCACTCGGAATCTCAAGGACCTCACTACGTTTCTTTTATCCACCACTTTTACGCCTTTGATCTTCCCTAGCCTTGTGCTAGTTGTAAGTGACTCTAAACATCTTCTTGATCTATTCTAAAGTGGTTAATAAGAGTTTCGTCGGTTGAAAATCACTAACATATAAGATCACCAACTAAAAGTCTACTAAAGTGATGAACAAGGTGGTTAATGGATGAATATTAGTGTAAATCATGTTGATCTTGTATTGTTATGATTATTGGTTGATTATCTGATGTGTTGCTGGATTATATTGATGTTTGATGTTGTTACGATCACTAAACATAATTAACGGGATCAACCGAACACAAAGCTAGAGACTAAAAACAGCAATCTGTCCATACTTTACAGCCAACTTCAGTTGGCTGTAAACATGTCATAAACTCAACGAAAAACCGATATTTTGAATCTAAAATATGTTATTATGAAATACGGTTCTAATGGCACCGGAATCATAATTTTTGGACTTCGTTTACTATTTTTAATGTGTCGATTTGTAACAACAGCTTAAGCTGAATTTTGACAGCAATAAATGGGTGTCGTACTTTCAGTCATAACCTGAGTTTTGTGATGAATCGGACCATGAAATTTGTACAGTAGATGACAACCGATGCATTTGTAATTACCCCACTGGAATTTCGTAAATCGGACACTCGATGAATTTTTAATAAATTGTTCCGTGGACTGTGGTCAGAAATATATAAATCTGAGTTCAGTCCGGAATATGAATTTTTATAAAATATTGGTAATGAACCGGACCCCGATATTTTTACACAATAAAATATGGAACGTTTAAGACATCCTGTAAAAATTTGGGAATTTTTGGAATAATTTAACTATTTTATTAAAATGTCCGAAAACAGCCAGTTTTGAATATAAATGCTGAAATGACATAAGTTGTGACTCGCGTGTCTAAATGTCGAGTATGCTATCTGTGAATGATCTAACATGTTATATATGTTATGTGCATTATCGTATGTTTGATTTTGAGTGGGGAATGGATGGGAAGTATATATGGGCATAAACAGTTAAAGTAATGCGTGCTATGTAATAGATACGTGTAGGAACTTTGTGCTCTATTTGAAAATCACTAAATGACTAACTGGTAAATCATACTAGGACGTGATTGACCGACCTTGACTGTTAGCTATATTTGAGAATCTAACCGAGCAAACCGAGGTGAGTTCACACTTTTCTACAAAGCATGGTAAATTCCCGGTGGGAATGGGAATGGGTTCAGGAATAGGGATTCCTCGTCCTTTGGGACGTGTTCAGGAATGTAAATTCCTCGTCCTGTTGGGACGGATTAGACTTACTGGACTAGAACTCTATCAGCGAAGTCCCTCCCTTTTTGTATCGACTTAATCGCCGAGGCTATGGCGAGCGGGTCATTAGTTAATAGCGCTATTAGGTTTAACAAACCTCACACCGTGCCAGTTGGACGGGCGTGTACTAATGGACTATGGCACGTCGGTGGTGATAGAACACCGACGCTAGGGCACAATTGATTTTTTGTTAGTAGTCGATATGATAAACGAGTCTGGTAGTTTAAAATACTGGGGCAGCTCCCCACGGCCAAAGTGTCGGGCTGGATAGCCAGGGAAGGTGGACATGGGATGGTTAACAAATAAACGTTTTCGAACTATGGGGTAACCCCCACGGCTGGATAGCCGAATGAGATTAAACTATGTTTTTGGAAACAACTCTAAAATGGACAACCAACCGTGAACTCACTCAACTTTGTTGTTGACTCGTTATTACATGCTTTGCAGGTCATTAGATGCTATGGAGCTTTCATATGGAGGTGGTCGTTGTGGGATGCGAACTGATATGTCCCGTACTTAATGAATAAACTTTATGAACTTATTAAACCTACGTTTTGGATTTTAAAGTTATGAACCATGGACTTATGTTTTGAACTTATGTTTTATGCTTCCGCTGTTAACCTAAAATCGGTTTACTTCCTTTTGGTCACCAATCGTATTGTGTTTGGTTTTATTTACTTAATTATGTTGTTCAATATGATTGGTGGCTCGATCCTGGTCACGTCACGCCTCCAAGCGGTGGTACTCCGCGTGGTGGATTTTGGGGGTGTGACACATTGTTCGCAACGAACATGGCTACGTGACCGTAATTAGGTAGGTGTTAAACCTTCAAAAAGGGCACCTCCTAATTACCACGTTTTCTTAGTTAATTGTCGGGTCAAAATAATTGAAATAAAAGTCAAACGGGTTAGTTTAAAATAAAATTCATAACTATTAATATAGAAACCATAAAATCAGTTTTATCACTTTAATAACTTGGTAAATATTAGTTGAACATGTCTAAGCATGTTCAACCCGACAATTCTAAGTATAGGCTCGGTTTGGAACCGAAAGTCGCAAAAGTAGACTTTTGCTTTGACTTTCAGTTCTGACCCGATTTAGCTTAGTTTAGATATGCCTTATGATTCCTTTAGGACAATGTTATAGGTTAGTATAACCCTCTGAGGTTATACAACCTGGATCCTTAGTTATCCTATTCATTTGCATGTTTCCGTTATATGCCTAATTGTTGACCGTTATGCCCTTTTGACCTTAAAACGAGAATTTTGAAAATGTGAAAGGACAATAACCTTGGTTAATGAATTATAAACATGTCCTTAAATTTTCACATCAGTTTGAGGTCTAGATTAGGAGTTATGCTCAATAGCGTAATTAGAAAGTTTTTTATTAATTAAACGGCGTAATTAGCATAAAGCCTATCTAAACCCAATTTTTGATACCAAACTTTTTACCTACTGATGTAAAATAATATTTTGGGGTTTTTGAAGATTTTTATTTATTTTTTTAGGCTAAGCATAACATAGGGTTCTATCTTTGATTCGGTAATTGTCGGTTTTGCCCTTTTGGCCTATAAAATGAGTTTTACAAATCATTTTGATACCAAACCTTTTCTACTGATCCTATATGATAAATAAAATATATTAAGCCTTCTGGAATGATAAAAATATCAGCTTTTCTTATAAAACCCGGAAATCGCTTAAAACCGTCTTTTTACGCGTTTTAAACGCATAGTATGTATTAAAACTATTTTTATCATATAAGACTTGATATCTACTGATATTTTTAGTAAATTTTTATACTTTAACAGTAAGCAAAAGTTTTAAACTCAGAATTCCAGATTTGACCTTTAACCCTTATGTGAAATTACCAAAATGCCCCTTAGGTGGATAGTTTGGTTATAAACAATAAATTTCACATATATGTAATACCCTACTGATATAACTTATTAAATTAAGTATTTTTACTGATCAAATCAGACCTGAACTTCAGATTTATATTTAATCTCTTTTATAATCTTTAAAATGACCAAAATACCCCTACGGGGCATAACTTGAGTTTAAATTCGTTTTGGGCATAATGGAAGGTATTCTACTGATATCACAACATGTTTAGGGCATATTAACTTAGAAAACCTGTATATGACTCTTATGGTTACCCGTTACGCATATTTCGCGTTCGGATCGGTTTATGTAACTAGTTTGCATAAATTGACCGAAACAGGTCAAACCTTATCATTTTTGTCTCAAAATCCAGAATGTGTTTAGTTTACCCATATTATACAAGTCTCCATACTTGTCGGGTCTAAATCACATTCTATTCCGGTCTTCGCTTAATCATGCGTTTTGAACCGTAAACCTTTCCTTAAAACTAACTGATCTAAGTTATGACTTAAATAAGACCCGTTAGGAATCTAATAGGTTAATAAAACCTTCGCTCCAGATTAAGAGCCCCTGTAGAGGTACTTGTGCTTGCTGATTAGGATATACGGCTGAGTATAAATTGCATTTTAAGCTCAGGTAAATACTTTTAACTTAGTTTCCCTATACGGGCTTGGGATACGGTATTATAGTAATACCGCTTGGTCGGGTATTGAATGTTTAATCGTATTGTGATTAAATTATTGAGGTAACCCGTTTTAATCTGTCTTGTTTGAAATAAAGGCCTTTAGGGGTTAATGACCATGTCCCGGATATCCTTGGCATCATTATAAAATAAAAATGGCCACGTCTTATTGTCACACCCCTATATTTCCACGTATTACCGGTGGGCCCCGTGGGGAGTATCGTGACGTAGTCGATATCATCATAGTCAAACAACACAATTTAAAATGCACAGCGGAGGCAACAGATAAATATATTACAATCCGAATCAAAAGTAACATCAATTATTACAAACGGATTGTAAGATGGATCCACAGGCGGATCATAAAACATAAACATTGTTCAACAGACTTTAGACGCCTAGAACTTGCAAGATTCCCTATTAACGCCCTGAGCTTCCAGCCAATTACGTTCAGTACCTGTCACTTAACCTTTTTGGAAAATACGTCAGTTTACACTGGTAAATACAATTAACCGACTCATTTTAAAAAAGAGTTTAAGAAAATTGATTTAGATGCACCAGGCACAAAAATATCTTTTATAACTTGGGACAATTATATAAAATTAATCTTGTATACAGATTTACATGTTCGTTATACATTCAGGGCCCGATGTAGAAACCGAGTCAATATTAACAGACACGCCACAAGTATAGGCCCACAAGAGAGTGAGATACCGTTTCCCTTATGCAACTGTCAGGTGTATGCCAACACCCCGTGCTTAAGACATGGCCATTTTATTATAATGATGCCAAGGATATCCAGGACATGGTCATTAACCCCTAAAGGCTTTTATTTCAAACAATACAGATTAAAACGGGTTACCTCAATAATTTAATCACAATACGATTAAACATTCAATACCCAACCAAGCGGTATTATTATAATACCGTATCCCAAGCCCGTATAGGGAAAATAAGTTAAGAGTATTTACCTGAGCTTATAAATGAATTTTATACTCAGCCGTATATCCTAATCAGCAAGCACAAGTACCTTTACTGGGGCTCTTAATCTGGAACGAAGGTTTTATTAACATATTAGATTCCTAACAGGTCTTATTTAAGTCGTAACTTAGACCGGTTAGTTTTAAAGAAAGATACGGTTCAAAACGCATGATTAAGCGAAGACCGGATTGGAATGTGTTTTAGTACCGACAAGTTTGAAGACTTGTATAATATGGGTAAACTAAACACATTCTGGATTTTGAGGTGAAAAAGATAAGGGTTGACCCGTTTCGGTCAATTTATGCAAACTAGTTACATAAACCGAATCGAACGTGAAAAACACATAACGGGTAACCAAATGAGTCATGAACAGGTTTCCTAAGTTAATATACTTTAAATATGTTGTGATATCAGTAGGATACCTTCCTTTATGCCCAAAACGAGTTTAATCTCAAATTAAGCCCCGTAGGGGTATTTTGGTCATTTTAAAGATTATAAAAGAGATTAAATAAAATTTTGAGGTTTGGGTCTGAAGTAATCAGTAAAACTACTTAATTTAATAGGTTATATCAGTTGGTGATAAGTCTTATATGACAAGAATGGTTTTAACCCATACTATGTGTTTAATACGCGTAAAAAGTCGTTTTAAGCGATTTCCGGGTTATAACCGGAAATCTGAGTTTTCTGATTAGGTTATAAAGTTCAAAATACTTAATTTATCATATAAAATCAGTAGCCCAAGATTTGGTATCAAATTGTTATGTAAAACTCATTTTATAAGCAAAAAGGGTATAATCGGTAATAACCGAATCACGGCGATAACCCTATGTTATGATCAGTTTAAAAATAATTAAAAATCTTCAAAAATCCTAAAATATTATATTACATCAGTGGGTAAAAGGTTTGGTGTCAAAAATTGGCTTTAGATAGGCTTTACGCTAATTACGCCGTTTAATTAATAAAAAGCTTTCTAATTACGCTATTGAGCATAACTCCTAATCTAGACCTCAAACTGATGTGAAAATTTAGGGATATGTTTAATAATCAGTAACAACGATTATTGTCCTCTCGCATTTCCAAAATTTTCGTTTTATGGTCAAAAGGGCATTATGGTCAACATTAAGCAATTAACGGAAACGTGTAAACGAATCGGACAATCAACGATCCAATCACAGAGGGTTATACTATCACGTAACCCGGTCCTAATGAAGCTCTAAGGAATTTCTAAATCATGCTACTATGGGTCAGAACTGAAAGTCAAAGCAGTGGTCAATTTATGCGACTTTCGTTTCCGAACCGGTCCTAAACTGAAAATTGTCGGGTCGGACATGCTTAGACATGTTCTTGCATCGATTACCAAGTTATATGAGTGGTAAAACAGGTTACACGTCTTCTATATTGCTAAATGCGTGTTAATTTGAAAATTAAGTTTCTGTTGACTTTTTCGGATTAAGTTTGACCCGACGTTTGACCCGACATTTGACCTAGTTAGAGTGGAAATCAGAGGGTGCCCTTTTAAGGGTTTATTGCCCACATAATTACCAACTTATAACTACTTTCAATTTGAATAATCACTGGACCATTAGTGATTAATCGATAAGTCAAACCTTAATTACTACGGTTTGACATTTAAGCTATAAACTAAGCAAAACACGATTAAGGAAAGTTAAGGATACTTACCAAGGTCCTAAGCACAACTAATGATCACTAGGAATGAGTCTTGAGCTCCAAAATACTCCAGAAGTGAAGTTGTGAAGTTGCAAGTAAATGTGATCAAATGGAGCAACATAGAAGTTCTTATATAGGGACTTTAATCCCACAAGATCATGCCAAACAAAGTCTATGGATGTTATGGGATCATTCCAAGTGTCCCTAAGCCCTTCTAAATCATTAAACAAGCCCCTAGAATCAAGAATTGGTAAATTGAGGCGGTGTAACCAGCTGGAACAGGCAGCTGTGAAGTTTTTGTTACTGGGCATGTCTTACGGACCGTAAGGGTCCAGTCATACGGTCCGTAAGGACCAGGCCAGCTCACCAGAACTTTTAAAAATTGACATATTTGGCCCCTGGTCCTCCCAAACTTGATTTTAACATGGTTTCTTGCACTTGTAACCCCCAAACTTGACTTTTAAGGACTCCAAGTCATAAACCAACTTTGTTAAGTCCCCGGTTATTCATACCATCACCGAAAAGTCTTAAATTTCAACGTTGATGCTTTTAACCTCTCGTATACGAATATTGTCATAACTTTCTCATACTTTATCGGAACCTTGTGAAATTTTAATCACTTATTCTAGTGAGCATAATTAATCATTACAAAGCTTCGGGTTTGCAAAAAGGTCACTCAGAGGTATTCTTTAAACATGTTGACGCATTTAACCGCTGTAGTTTGTTATTCCTTACTTTCTTTCACAATTAGCTTCGTATTGTAACAACTCTCATCAAAAGTCATAATTATTAAATTAATTTGACCAATAGGAAACCCTAATTGAGAAACCCAAGTGATTCTGCGCAAACCCTAAAATTTTCAGAACAATCAGAATCAGGATCAGGGCCCCTAAAACTCAGGGGGGGTAAATCCTAGTTAACGATTATCCAAATTACGTGCTGTCCAAGTTGAATTTTCAGAAAGTGTCGACTCATCTGAGCTAGTCCCACACGTGGCAAGCATATCAACATTTCAAGACCCTTACGGACCGTAAGGATTATTTGTTACGGTCCATAAGCTAAGCCAAATTTGTGTATAAATAGCAGAGGTTGGCACTTGAAATTCTGCGTATGTTCGACGAAGAAATTCGTTCTATGCTCCGAGATAATCTCTGTATACTCCAATTAACACACACGGTTTAATAATCGACGCCGCAATCAGGGTATTAGCACAATCGCTGCTACGATTCATTTTCCGATCGATCAATGTACTCAATGGATGTTTAAGTGCTGCCCACATTAGGGTGATGCTTTGTCATTAGTCGTTAATTCGATGGATGTTTAAGCATAGCACTTTGTCATTCGTTGTGAGGGTTGATCTCGTGAGTTATCGTAAATGCTGGATTGATTACTAACCCATAATTGTGTGCCTGTTATTAAATTTAGGATAAAAGGCTAAATCAGTAGGCCAAACTCTGCCCGTATAAATCTGCAATGTGAGTCGTTCTCTTTTTATCAAACTATTTTACAATACCTCAAATTATTTTCAAGGTTATAATTACAGGGACTAAGTCATGGATATCTTGAATTACTGGTTAGTGGGGTATTGTGCACATTACTAATTTCTCCCAGTTAGGTTCATTGACCTACTCGGGATAATCACTGTTAGGTTCATTGACATACAGGGATAATCATCACTATTTAGGTTCATTGATCTAAATAGTGGTATGACCATCGTCACCATTGTGACATGTCACCATAGTGACATAGAGCCAGATAAAGATAAGATAGAAGCCATTGTAATCGCTCTTATGCTGTAATTTATAACTATGCATCATTATGCAAAATAGGATGATTCACTCAGTATTTTCCGCTGACAAAACCTTTTTCAAACATGTTTCAGGTAACCTGTTATGAATCAGGAAAAGTGCCATATAGCACTACAAGCTCAAGGAAGTGGCTCAGTATAAAATAAAGAAACATGTTTTGTAAAATAAAAGATTTCTTCGTGAAATCAAACTATTGTAAATTACCGGGTTTTATCCCGAATTGTGAAATAAAATAATCGGGAAATATTTTCATTTTAAAGATCCTGATGAAAACTTCCGCTGTCAAACTCAATTAAATTAAATACCGCAGGATTTCTGTCCCGCGGCTCTTGAAACGGGTCAAACCGGGTCGGGGGCCGTGACAGAAAAAGGTGGTATCAGAGCCACTTATCGAGCCACTGATTTAAGCCAATTAAGTATTTAGAAAACACTTAATTTTTTTTTATTAATTGCTATTTTGTGATTATATGATTTAATTATCTGACTAATTTTGAACAGTATGGGCATATTTTTATATGTTAGCTACTGTAGTAGTAAATATAAATCTTTAAATAATTTGACTCAAAGTTTTAGCACTTCTATTATCTACAGTCTATAAACCTTATTCAGTAAATAAATTTATAAATAAAACCTAGTATGTTTTCATATTTCGGTTGTTTTATAGTTACCCAGTATGAAATACTATCTAAAAAGTTGTTCTATAAAATTTTGTTATGACTTAGTAATTGTGTGTATTTTGCTAAAACAGCATGAGTGATCTGTCGAAAGCCCTTCAGAATTTAAATCTCTATCCAGTAAGAATAGAAGTTTCCAGAGATTTCAATAGGTATATTCCAGACATAGAAGAACCTATAGAATTCAACGCTTTACCTCTTGAGAAACCTAAACCTAAGAAAATGGAAATTGGGGAAAGCTCTAGGCAAATTGAGGGGTTACCATCTCAAGAAGAACTAGATTTTATAATGGCAACCGATGATACTATTGAGCCTATTAATGAAAATGATTTTATTCATTCTCTTGAAACACAACTACCAATAAACTTAGAACCAGCTATTCCAAATCTTTCAATCCACTCGCAAATAGACGAATGGGTGACTAATGAAATACTGTTACAAAACCATCCCTATAGGCTTTTTCCTAAGTTCAATCCAGAACCTTTACCAAATTCACCAATGAGTAACGAGAATAGGACTGAACTTCGTCATTTTGACAAAATGGATGCTGGGAATAAGATCCAAGAGATTTTGGGACAAATCTCCTGGAAATACGATGAGAAGGAACGCCGTTACTAGAATACCACCTGACAAAGGATAGGGGATTTTGAAACCATGGTTGTGTAATAGTAATAGTAAAATCAGTATGTGTAAAGTAAATAATAAAACGGTTGTATATAGAAGCATGATATAATCTATACAACAAACGAAATATTAGAAAAATTACAATTATGGTGGTATATTTGTTTACATGATTCTGTGCAAATAATTGTAACATTGGATTATTTCTTTTATACTAATTATATATCTATAATTTAGTTATCAGATGGAAAATGCTAATAATGAACCAGTTAATGATGTTAATCAATCTGAGCAACAACCAGGGGACCAATATGTGACTAGGCAAGATATAGAAAATATCGTTGCTCAAGGGATAGCCAACGCTATTCCAGGAATAGTTGCTCAAGGGATAGCCAATGCTATTCCAGCAATCATTGCTGCTGTTAAAAAATCCAATCGAACCGCAACAAGTTGTTCCTAGTAAACGTATTTCTGAAGATAACTTCAGTAATAGCGTAAACGGAGGTAATAATCATGTTAATCATGATAATGAACCACGGCAAGCTCCGCTCCCTAAGAAAAGGAAAGTTGCAACACCTGGTTGCACTTACAAAGAATTTCTTGCTTGTAAACCCACTGAGTTTGCAGGCAATGAAGGAGCGACTGCAGCACTGCGTTGGTTAGAGAAAACCGAGGCAGTAATTGCCATAAGTAAATGTGCTCAAGATGATCAGGTCATGTATGCGTCAAATCTTTTCAAAGAAGTGGCGCTAGAATGGTGGAATACGGTGTTACAAGCAAAAGGAAGAAGGATGGCATATGCTATGATTTGGGAAGAATTTAAGAGTCTTGTAGAAAGAAAATTCTGTCCTGAATATGAAAAAGATCAAATGGCAAATAAGTTTCTAACCCACCGGATGGTGGATGTAGATTGTCGAGGGTATACTACGACATTCTTCGAATATGCTTGAGTGGTACCAACGCTGGCTTCGCTAGAGCCGGTACTTATTTCTCGTTATATTTGGGGTTTGATTTCCGAAATCCGTAATATCGTCAAGGTTGCGAAACCTCGCATGATTGATGATGCGGTGGATTTAGCCAATACTCTGACAGATGAACTAGTACGAACAATAGAAGGAAGGAAGTAGCCCAAAAGATTACCCAAGAATTCCGTTTGGGTAACCATAACAATTTTAAGAAAGGAGGGAATGGGCAATCTTCTATTAGTCCATTTTGCAATTTCTGCAAAAGGAAGCATTTTGGAAGATGCAAAGGATATTGCAATTTTTGCAAAATTCCAGGGCATCAAGAAGAAGACTGTAGGAGGAAGAAATTTTCAGTTTGCTACAACTGTAGAGAAACTGGACATCTTAGGCCAGATTGTCCAAAACTGAATAACCCATTTGACAATCAAGCCAAATCAGCAGAAGGAGCAAAAAGGAATGTAAGAGCCTTCCAGCTGACTACTCAAGAAGCCGAGATGATTCCAGATGTGATAGCCGGTACGTTCTTAGTTCACAACAAAAGTATTATTTGACTCTGGTGCAAACCAAAGTTTTATAAATACTTCATTTTGCCAAACTCTTAACTTACCTTTAACCAGCATTGGGTAAATTTCTACAATAGAAACGGCAGATGGGAATTCAGTTAAAATAAATAAGGTTCTGCAACACGTAGAAATAGAACTTTTAAGTCATAAATTTTCTGCAACCCTATTATCTATGAAATTAGTTGAAATCAAGATTGTGCTAAGAATGGATTGATTAGTAAACAATCATGCTCGAATTATCTATGATAAGAATTCCATAGAAATTTGTGCATCATTGAAGAAGTAATAATGATTACCGGAGATAAGCTATGTAAAACCCTAAAGTTCATATCAGTAAGGAAAGTTGTTAGTTATGAACGAAAGCAAGGAATAGTGTATATGATTTCGGTAATCATTAGCACTAAGGGTAAAGATTTTAAGGAAATACCAATAGTCTCAGAATATCCTGATGTATTCCCAGAAAATTTACCGGGATTACCACCAGATAAGGAGATAGAATTTAGAATTCATCTAATTCCAGGAATTTCACCGATAGTCAGGGAACCTTATCGGTTAGCACCTACAGAAATATTAAAATTGAAAAGTAATTAGATGAATTATTAAGTAAAGGTTTCATACAACCTAGTTTATCCTCATGGGAGGCATCAGTGTTGTTTGTTAAGAAAAAGGATGGTTCGATAAGAAAGTGTATTGATTATAGGGAATTAAATAAAGTTACAATTAAGAATCAATACCTATTACCTAGAATTGATGATTTATTCAATCAAATTCCAGGGAAATAGATATTTTTCTAAGATCAACTTATGTTCCGGATATTATCAATTGAAAGTACAAGAGGAAGCCATACTTAAAACTATTTTTAGAATTAGGTATGGTCATTACAAGTTTACAATCATGCCTTCGGATTAACGAATGCACCTGCAGCATTCATGGACATGATGAATAGGATCTGTAAACCATATTTGGATAAATTTGTAATTGTCTTCGTAGACAATATACTTATTTCAAAAAGTCAGGACGAACATGGTCAGTATTTGCATATACTCTTAACTCTATTAAGAAAAGAAAAGCTTTACGCCAAATTTTCGAAGTATGAATTTTGGCTATCAGAAGTATAATTTTTAAGTCATATGGTAAATCATGAAGGTATTCACGTAGATCCTGCTAAGATAGCAGTAATTACCAAATGGAAGATTCCGTAATCCGCAATGGAAATTAGAAGTTTAGTCAGATACTACAGACGATTTATTAAGGATTTTTCTAAGATAGTTATACCATTAACTAAGTTAACCTGTAAAATAGCTATGTTTGAATGAGGATCTTAAAGTCGAAATTAACCAAATACTCAGATATTAGCCTTATGAACTAAAGATTTTGAAGTATAAAGTAATGCTTCAAAGCTAGGATTTGGATGCGTGTTAATGCAACGTAAAAAGGTAATTGCGTATGCTTCAATACAGTTGAAAAAGTACGAAGAAACTATACCACTCATGAGTTAGAATTAGGAACCATAATTTTTGCCTTAAGATTTGGAGACATTATCTGTATGGAAGTAAGGGTACTATCTATACGGATTATAAGAATTTAAATATATATATTTGGGCAAAAAGAATTAAACATGAGGCAAAGGAGATGGATGAAAATCCTAAGTGATTACGATTGTGATATTCAGTATCACGAAGGAAAGGATGAAAACGGCTAGAGATCGTTAGAAAAGTTATACAGATAATAGACGAAAGCCGTTGGAGTTCGAGTTTGTAACAACTCTCATCAAAAAGTACTAATTATTAAATTAATTAGTCCAATAGGAAACCCTAATTGTGACACCCAAGTGATTCTGTGCAAACCCTAAAATTTTCAGAAATTTCAGAATCAGGATCAGGGCCCCTAAAACTCAGGGGGGGTAAAACCTAGTCGGTATTATCTACACAGTTTTACGTGTAAATCGCAAATGAACGCAAGACCAACTCAGCAAGGCTAGTATGACACGCGGCCACCCTATGATAGGGGGCGGCCCCTCGCGCCACGCGACACCCCCTCGCGCCACGCGAGGGGGGAGGTTTTTCAGCTATAAATACAAGGCAGTGGGACTTGATTCTGGGAACTGGAACGACGTAAATTCTCACAAAATACGCTGAGATCTTGTCTGTTTATCACAATTAACACACACAGGCACTAAATTGACGCCGCAATCAGGGTATTAGCACGATCGCTATTACGATTCATTGTCCGACGATCAATATATCCAATGGATGTTTAAGTGCCGCCCACATTAGGGTTATACTTTATCGTTCGTCATTTTGACGGATCATCGTTAATTCGATGGATGAAGTAGTGTACTTTATCGTTCGTCATTAATTTGACGGATCATCGTTAATTCGATGGATAAAGTATTGCACTTTGTCATTTGTTGTGAGAATTTGATCTCGTGAGTTATCGTAATTGCTGGATTGATTACTAACCCAGTTTTGTGTGCATTGTTATTAAATTTAGGATAAAAGGCTAAATCAGTAGGCCAAACTCTGCCCGTATAAATCTGCAATGTGAGTCATTCTCCTTTTCTCACAGTTTGTGAGTCATTCTCCTTTTCTCACAGTTTGTGAGTCATTCTCTTTTTCTCACAGTTTGTGAGTTATTCTCTTTTTATCAATTATTTTACAATACCTCAAATTATTTTCAAGGTTATAATTACAGGGACTAAGTCGTGGATATCTTGAATTACTGGTTAGTGGGGTATTGTGCACATTACTAATTTCTCCCAGTTAGGTTCATTGACCTACTCGGGATAATCACTGTTAGGTTCATTGACCTACAGGGATAATCGTCACTATTTAGGTTCATTGATCTAAATAGTGGTATGACCATCGTCACCATTGTGACATGTCACCATAGTGACATAGAGCCAGATAAAAATAAGATAGAAGCCATTGTAATCGCTCTTATGCTGTAATTGATAACTATGCATCATTATGCAAAAATTTGAATGATTCACTCAGTATTTCCCGCTGACAAAACCTTTTTCAAACATGTTTCAGGTGACCTGTTATGAATCAGGAAAAGTGCCATATATAGCACTACAAGCTCAAGGA
Source organism: Helianthus tuberosus (assembly GCA_030545235.1). NCBI lineage: Eukaryota > Viridiplantae > Streptophyta > Magnoliopsida > Asterales > Asteraceae > Helianthus > Helianthus tuberosus. Next base: position 14,210,700 of record CM060362.1, on the reverse strand, counting down.
AGTGGCTCAGTATAAAAATAAAGAAACATGTTTTGTAAAATAAAAGATTTCTTCGTGAAATCAAACTGTTATAAATTACCGGGTTTTATCCCGAATTATGAAATAAAATAATCGGGAAATATTTACATTTTAAAAAAAAATCCTGATGAAAACTTCCGCTGTCAAACTCAATTAATTAAATACCGCAGTATTTCTGTCCCGCGGCTCCTGAAACGGGTCAAACCGGGTTAGGGCCCGTGACAGAAAAAGGTGGTATCAGAGCCACTTATCGAGCCACTGATTTAAGCCAATTAAGTATTTAGAAAATACTTAATTTTTATTAAATGCTATTTTGTGATTATATGTTTTATTATCTGACTAATTTTGAACAGTATGGGCAGATTTTATATGCTAACTACTGTAGTAGTAAATATAAATCTTTAAATAATTTGACTCAAAGTTTTAGCACTTTTATTATCTACAGTCTATAAACTGTATTCAGTAAATAAATTTTATAAAATAAAACCTAGTGTGTTTTAATTTTCAGTTATTTTGGTAGTTAACCAGTATGAAATAATATTAAAAGGTTTTCTATATGATTTTTAGTAATTAGGTGTATTTTGCATAAACAGCATGAGTGATCTGTCGGAAGCCCTCCAGAAATTAAATCTCTATCCAGTAAGAATAGAAGTTTCCAGAGATTTCAATAGGTATATTCCAGACATAGAAGAACCTATAGAATTCAACGCTTTACCTCTCGAGAAACCTAAGCTTAATTAAATGGAAATTGGGGAAAGTTCTAGGCAAATTGAGGGATTACCATCTCAAGAAGAACTAGATTTTATAATGGCAACCGATGATACTATTAAGCCTGTTAATGAAAATAATTTTATAAACTTAGAACCAGCTATTCCAAACCCTTCGAACCCCTGGAATATAGACGAATGGTTGAATAATGAAATACTGTTACAAAACCATCCTTATAGGCTTTTTCCTAAGTTCAATCCAGAACCTTTACCAAATCCACCAATGAGTAACGAGAATGTGACTGAACTTCGTCATTTTGACGAAATGGATGCTGGGAATAGGATTCAAGAGATTTTGGGACAGATCTCCTGGAAATACGATGAAAAGGAACGCCGTTACTAGAACATCACCTGACAAAGGATAGGGGATTATGAAACTGTGATTGTGTAATAGTAATAGTAAAATCAGTTTATGTAAAATAAATAATAAAACGGTTGTATATAGAAGCATGATATAATCTATACAACAAACAAAATATTAGAAAATTTATAATTTTGGTTGTATATTCGTTTACGTGATTATGTGCAATTAAATTATGACATTGGATTATTTCCTTTATACTAATTATGTATCTATAAATTAGATATCAGATGGAAAACACTAATAATGAACCAGTTAATAAGGTTAATCAATCTGAGCAACAACCGGGGGACCAATATATGACTAGGCAAGATATAGAAAATATCGTTGCTCAAGGGATAGCCAACGCTATTCCAGGAATAGTTGCTCAAGGGATAGCCAATGCTATTCCAGCAATTATTGCTGCTGTTAAAAATCCAATTGAACCTCAACAAATTATTCCAAGCAAACGTATTTCTGAAGATAATTTCAGTAATAGCGTAAATGGAGGCGGTAATCATGTTAATCATGATAATGAACCACGGCAAGCTCCGCTCCCTAAGAAAAGGAAAGTTGCAACACCTGGTTGCACTTACAAAGAATTTCTTGCTTGTAAACCCACTGAGTTTGCAGGCAATGAAGGAGCGACTGCGACACTGCGTTGGTTAGAGAAAATCGAGGCAGTAATTGCCATAAGTAAATGTGCTCAGGATGATCAGGTTATGTATGTATCAAACCTTTTCAAAGAAGTGGCGCTAGAATGGTGGAATACGGTATTACAAGCGAAAGGAAGAAGGATGGCGTATGCTATGAACTGGGAAGAATTTAAGAGTCTTGTAGAAAGAAAATTCTGTCCTGAATATGAAAAAGATCAAATGGCAAATAAGTTTCTAACTCACCGGATGGTGGATGTAGATTGTCGAGGGTATACTACGACATTTTTCGAATATGCTAGAATGGTACCAACCCTGGCTTCGCCAGCGCCGGTACTTATTTCTCGTTATATTTGGGGATTGATTTCCGAAATCCGTAATATCGTCAAGGCTGCGAAACCTCGCACGATTGATGATGCAGTAGAATTAGCCAATACTCTGACTGACGAACTAGTACGGACAAGAGAAGAAAATAGAAGGAAGGAAGTAGCCCAAAAGATTACCCAAGAATTCCGTTCGGGTAACTATAACAATTGCAAGAAAGGAGGGAATGGGCAATCTTCTACTAGTTCATTTTGCAATTTCTGCAAGAAGAAGCATTTTGGAAGATGCAAGGGATATTGCAATTTTTGCAAAATTCCAGGGCATCAAGAAGAAGACTGTAGGAGGAAGAAATTTTCAGTTTGCTACAACTGTGGAGAAACTGGACATCTTAGGCCAAATTGTCCAAAACTGAACAAACCATTTGACAATCAAGTCAAACCAGCAGAAGGAGTAAAAAGGAATGTAAGAGCCTTCCAGCTGACTACTCAAGAAGCCGAGATGATTCCAGATGTGATAGCCGGTATGTTCTTAACTTACAACGTTTACACTAAAAGTATTATTTGACTCTGGAGCAAACCAAAGTTTTATAAATACTTTACTCTGCCAAACTCTTACACTACCATTAACCAGCATTAGATAAATTTCTACAATAGAATTTGCAGATGGGAATTTAGTTAAACTAAATAAGGTTCTGCAAAACGTAGAAATAGAACTTTTAAGTTCTAAATTTTCTGCAACCCTATTACCTATGAAATTAGTTGAAATCAAGGTTGTGCTAAGAATGGATTGATTAGTAAAACAAGTATGCTTGAGTTATCTATGATAAGAATTCTATAGAAGTTTGAGCAATCACTGGAGAAGTAATAATGATTACAGGAGATAAGCCATGTAAATCCATAAAGTTCATATCTAATGAAAGTTGTTAGTTATGAAACGAAATGCAAGGAATATTATATATGATTTCCGTAATCATCAATACTAAAGATAAAGAAATTAAGGAAATTTCTGTAAAATCAGAATACCCAGATGTATTTCCAGAAGATTTACCTGGATTACCACCAGATAGGAAGATAGAATTTAAGATTCATCTAATTCCAGGAATTTTACCGATAAGCCAAGGAACCTTATTGCTTAGCACAGTATTGGTTGTTAAGAAAAAGGATAATTCAATAAGAATATGTATTGCTTATAAAGAATTGAATAAAGTTACAATTAAGAATCGATACCCATTACTTAGAATTAATGATCTATTCGATCAATTCCAGGAAGATAGATAGTTTTCTAAGATCAATTTATGTTTCGGATATTATCAATTGAAAGTACAAGAGAAAGATATGCCTAAAATTACTTTCAGAACTAGGTATGGTCATTACGAGTTTACAGTCATGCCCTTCAAATTAAAGAATGCACCTGTAGCATTCATGGACATGATAAATAGGATCTATATTTGGATAAATTGGTAATTATCTTTATCAACGATATACATATTTATTTTAAAAGTCAGAAAGAATATTATCAGTACTTATATGTACTCTTAACTTTGTTAAGAAAAGAAAAGCTTTACGCAAAATTTTCGAAGAATGAATTTTGGCTGCTAGAAGTGCAATTTTAGGTCATATGGTGAAACCCGAAGGTATTCACATAACTCCTGATAAGATATTACCAAATGAAAGGTTCCCTAATTCGTAATGGAAATTAGAAGTTTAGTCGGATACTACAGATGATTCATTAAGGATTTTTTTTCTAAGATAGTTATACCATTAACTAAGTTAACCTATAAAATAGCTAAGTTGGAATGAGGATCTTAAAACAAGAATTAAACAAATACTCAGATATTAGCTAAAGATTTTGAAGTATACGGTAATGCTTCAAAGTTAGGATTTGAATGCATATTAATGCAACGCAACAAGGTAATTGCGTATGCATCAAGATAATTGAAAAAGAATTAGGAACCATAATTTTTGCCTTAAGATTTGGAGACATTATCTGTATGGAAGTAAGGGTACTATCCATATGGATTATAAGAATTTAAGGTATATATATTTATTGGGCAAAAAGAATCAAATATGAGATAAAGGAGATGGATGAAAATCCTAAGTGACTACAACTGTGATATTCAGTATCACAAAGGAAAGGATGAAGACGACAAAGATCGTCAGAAAAGTATACAGATAATAGATAAAAGCTGTTGGAGTTCGAGTTGGAGACAAAATGTAATTGAAAGTATCTCCTTGGAAAGGAGTAAGAAATGAAAGCTAAGTCCAAGGTACGTAGGACCATTCCTAGTGATCCAATATATAGAAACAGTTGCTTATCATTTACAACTACCAGGGAGAGTTAGTTGGAATACATGATATATTTCATATAACCAATCTCAAGAAATATCTATCAGATGAATTTTTGGTAATACCTTTTCAAGATATAAAGGTACACAAATAGTGTTAGTTTAAGTAAGATGGGATTCAAAGAAAGGAGCTGAATACACTTGGGAACTGGAATCAGAAATGAAGCAAAAGTATTCTCAATTATTCCGGTAAATCTCGAGGACGAGATTTTTATTAAGGTGGGGAGAATGTAACAACTCTCATCAAAAAGTACTAATTATTAAATTAATTAGTCCAATAGGAAACCCTAATTGAGACACCCAAGTGATTCTGTGCAAACCCTAAAATTTTCAAAAATTTCAGAATCAGGATCAGGGCCCCTAAAACTCAGGGGGGGTAAAACCTAGTCGGTATTATCTACACAGTTTTACGTGTAAATCGCAAATGAACGCAAGACCAACTCAGCAAGGCTAGTATGACACGCGGCCACCCTATGATAGGGGGCGGCCCCTCGCGCCACGCGACACCCTCTCGCGCCACGCGAGGGGGGGAGGTTTTTCAGCTATAAATACAAGGCAGTGGGACTTGATTCTGGGAACTGGAACGACGTAAATTCTCACAAAATACGCTGAGATCTTGTCTGTTTATCACAATTAACACACACAGGCACTAAATTGACGCCGCAATCAGGGTATTAACACGATCGCTATTACGATTCATTGTCCGACGATCAATATATCCAATGGATGTTTAAGTGCCGCCCACATTAGGGTTATACTTTATCGTTCGTCATTAATTTGACGGATCATCGTTAATTCGATGGATAAAGTATTGCACTTTGTCATTTGTTGTGAGAATTTGATCTCGTGAGTTATCGTAATTGCTGGATTGATTACTAACCCAGTTTTGTGTGCATTGTTATTAAATTTAGGATAAAAGGCTAAATCAGTAGGCCAAACTCTGCCCGTATAAATCTGCAATGTGAGTCATTCTCCTTTTCTCACAGTTTGTGGGTCATTCTCCTTGTCTCACAGTTTGTGAGTCATTCTCTTTTTCTCACAGTTTGTGAGTTATTCTCTTTTTATCAATTATTTTACAATACCTCAAATTATTTTCAAGGTTATAATTACAGGGACTAAGTCGTGGATATCTTGAATTACTGGTTAGTGGGGTATTGTGCACATTACTAATTTCTCCCAGTTAGGTTCATTGACCTACTCGGGATAATCACTGTTAGGTTCATTGACCTACAGGGATAATCGTCACTATTTAGGTTCATTGATCTAAATAGTGGTATGACCATCGTCACCATTGTGACATGTCACCATAGTGACATAGAGCCAGATAAAAATAAGATAGAAGCCATTGTAATCGCTCTTATGCTGTAATTGATAACTATGCATCATTATGCAAAAATTTGAATGATTCACTCAGTATTTCCCGCTGACAAAACCTTTTTCAAACATGTTTCAGGTGACCTGTTATGAATCAGGAAAAGTGCCATATATAGCACTACAAGCTCAAGGAAGTGGCTCAGTATAAAAATAAAGAAACATGTTTTGTAAAATAAAAGATTTCTTCGTGAAATCAAACTATTATAAATTACCGGGTTTTATCCCGAATTGTGAAATAAAATAATCGGGAAATATTTACATTTTAAAAAAAATCCTGATGAAAACTTCCGCTGTCAAACTCAATTAATTAAATACCGCAGTATTTCTGTCCCGCGGCTCCTGAAACGGGTCAAACCGGGTCAGGGGCCGTGACAGAGTTGGAGACAAAATGCTATTAAAAGTATCTCCTTGGAAAGGAGTTGGTAGATTTGGTAAGAAAGGAAGACTAAGTCCAAAGATACGTAGGACCATTTCAGTAATCCAACGTATAAGACCAGTTGCTTATAGTTTACAACTACCAGAAAAGTTAGTTACATGATGTATTTCATGTATCCAATTTCAAGAAATACCTATCAGACGAATCTTTGGTAGTACCTCTTCGAGAGATAGAGGTAAATGAAAAGCTGAAATTTGTTGATAAACCGCTTCAAATTTAGAATCGAAAGATCAAGTTTCTCAAACATAAACGACTAGATTTTAGATAGGATTCAAAGAGAGGAGCTGAATACACTTGGGAGCTGGAATCAGAAATGAAGAGAAAATATTCTCAATTATTCCAGTAAATCTCGAGGACGAGATTTTTATTAAGATGGCGAGAATGTAACAACTCTCATCAAAAGTCATAATTATTAAATTAATTTGACCAATAGGAAACCCTAATTGAGACAGCCAAGTGATTCTGCGCAAACCCTAAAATTTTCAGAACAATCAGAATCAGGATCAGGGCCCCTAAAACTCAGGGGGGGTAAATCCTAGTTAACGATTATCCAAATTACGTGCTGTCCAAGTTGAATTTTCAGAAAGTGTCGACTCACCTGAGCTAGTCCCACACGTGGCAAGCATATCAACATTTCAAGACCCTTACGGACCGTAAGGATTATTTGTTACGGTCCGTAAGCTAAGCCAAATTTGTGTATAAATAGCAGAGGTTGGCACTTGAAATTCTGCGTATGTTCGACGAAGAAATTCGTTCTATGCTCCGAGATAATCTCTGTATACTCCAATTAACACACACGGTTTAATAATCGACGCCGCAATCAGGGTATTAGCACAATCGCTGCTACGATTCATTTTCCGATCGATCAATGTACTCAATGGATGTTTAAGTGCTGCACACATTAGGGTGATGCTTTGTCATTAGTCGTTAATTCGATGGATGTTTAAGCATAGCACTTTGTCATTCGTTGTGAGGGTTGATCTCGTGAGTTATCGTAAATGCTGGATTGATTACTAACCCAGAATTGTGTGCCTGTTATTAAATTTAGGATAAAAGGCTAAATCAATAGGCCAAACTCTGCCCGTATAAATCTGCAATGTGAGTCATTCTCTTTTTATCAAACTATTTTACAATACCTCAAATTATTTTCAAGGTTATAATTACAGGGACTAAGTCATGGATATCTTGAATTACTGGTTAGTGGGGTATTGTGCACATTACTAATTTCTCCCAGTTAGGTTCATTGACCTACTCGGGATAATCACTGTTAGGTTCATTCACCTACAGGGATAATCATCACTATTTAGGTTCATTGATCTAAATAGTGGTATGACCATCGTCACCATTGTGACATGTCACCATAGTGACATAGAGCCAGATAAAGATAAGATAGAAGCCATTGTAATCGCTCTTATGCTGTAATTTATAACTATGCATCATTATGCAAAATAGGATGATTCACTCAGTATTTCCCGCTGACAAAACCTTTTTCAAACATGTTTCAGGTAACCTGTTATGAATCAGGAAAAGTGCCATTTAGCACTACAAGCTCAAGGAAGTGGCTCAGTATAAAATAAAGAAACATGTTTTGTAAAATAAAAGATTTCTTCGTGAAATCAAACTATTGTAAATTACCGGGTTTTATCCCGAATTGTGAAATAAAATAATCGGGAAATATTTTCATTTTAAAGATCCTGATGAAAACTTCCGCTGTCAAACTCAATTAAATTAAATACCGCAGGATTTCTGTCCCGCGGCTCTTGAAACGGGTCAAACCGGGTCGGGGGCCGTGACACGTATGATCCATGATTTATCCGTATAAGGGTATAAACATCATGTGGGGCTATTGTGAAGTATATTTATTCATTGTTGACACTCTGAATCCTTTTATACACACAGATTCCTTGTTCGTCAACTTTAGTCCCTCAAAGTCAATTCTTTACATTTTTAAAGTCCGTGACACGTGTCGATATATTATTGGACATGAATTTTTCGAGGTGTTACATCCTCACCCCCTTAAAAGAAATCTCGACCTCGAGATTTGCTAAAATGATGGAAGTACTTTTTGTCGTATAATGGACTTAAACTTCCATAGTATATTTGGGGCCTCTCCAAGCACCCAAGTTGACCTCTATAATAGGTACATGTATCCTTTTGGAGCTTCTTAACCTGCCGATCCTTAATCGACACAGGTTTCTTATCATATCATAAATCTGCATATCATTATGTGATAATGCTTCTTGACTTATTGGCGAAACATATCCTTAAATCATTAGCGAGGACTGCATGGCGAGCTTTGCCAAGTTCCTTAAATAGGTTTTAGCTTATATGCTACTTAATTTTGATACATTCTCTTCCCTCGAATGATTCTATATATTCAGAGCTTAACTAGCCTGATAATTAACAAATTATCACACCCTTCTTGACTTATTGGCGAAACATATCCTTAAAATGTCGCCAAGAAAAGAAGCCGTAATGGAAATTCTCCACATCCGGAGCCTTGAAATGCCGAGCTTCGTACCGCGGCTAGGATGAAACGGGCATCCAAGGAGAAAACATTCAGAAATAAAGTGAAGAAGAAAACTCCTTTTGCTGAAATTCGTTTCCTTAATAGTCCTTATAAGGACATATTTATCTTCGAGTCCCTTCATGGACAACATTATTTCTTTCAAGTCCCGTTTAGGGCAATTCTGTACTCCTTTCAAAATCATTGGAATATTTTATCTAAATTTCATTTTATCATTATATATGAATATAATATATGAAATAAATCAAATTATTATTCCTTTTCGTAATTGATCTACCAATATATATATTAAAAAGAATCTTAAAGGGTAAAACCTAGCTTGAATGTCATTAAAGACCTAGCTATGATGGTAAAACCTGTTTAAAAGAGATTCAGATTCTTGTTAACATCTGAAAACATGTTAACACTCCTGACAACAGTGATTGCGATAAAATCACACTTGTCATCTTTATATTGGGAATTTCCAACCCCTTATCTAGCCAAGTGATTTAGAAATCATGGCTTAAATCATCAAGTTAAGATGATCATTTTTACAAACATCCATAAGTGATGAAAAGCCTACGGGCCATATCTATTGTCCTAAAAGATAAAAGACAGTTGTAGTCTTTGACTCTCTGTCAAGAAAAGGCAATGAACTATGTTCAAACCTTAATGCCTCGATTCTCTAAAATCGAGGCTTATAAATTTAAAACTATCCTTGTGATTAGGCCTGTTGTGCCACTTTAATATCCTTAATGTTTTATATACTAGGATAAATTATAATGAAAATACTAATATAAGTAACAAATTAACCAATATGGTTTATATTGCCATGGTTAATGAATCGTCAAAAATGATAATTCCATAATAGCCTCTGAATAAATCATTGTTAATATTTATATAGCATTCAAGCTACATGGCTGGATCAGTTGAGGTTAACAGCCACCCGAGGGAGAATAATGATGCTACCAGAGTTAATATGACTGGTGCGGAACTACAGGCATTAATAGATAATGCTGTTACTCGAGCTCTTCACAGACAATATAATGAATCAAGTGATACACACTCTAAGACTCTATCTGTGGCTCGTAGTAGGCCCCCTTCTAAATCACACGAGTAAAAGGAGGACGATGTTCATAACTCGTCAAATCAGAGGAGTGTTCCGTCTAGACAGGTTGTGCTTAATCAAGAGCCACATGTTAAAACCTGTTCGTATAAATATTTTGTCTCCTGCAAGCCAAGAGACTTCACAGGAGAAAAGGGAGCTGATGCGTGTGAAGTGTTATATATATTAGGTGTATATTTTAAGCCCTTTAACACTTTTTTAGCCAAGTTTTAAATTTATAAAACACGATATTTACTAACACTAAACACACATATGGGCAAGTGCACCCATCGTGAGCGTAGTATAGTGTTGGCAAGATACCGATGTCGTCCAAGGACACAAGAGCTTTTAGTACCGGTTTATCCTCAACGTCTAATCATATCAAAAGTTTAGAAAAAGGTTTTAAACTAAGAAAATAAAAACTAACTAAAATGCTGAAAAATAAAAATAAAAGAAAAACAGATAGACAAGATGAATCACTTGGCTCCGACTCGTGTTTAGTGTAACCTTTGATTATTTCCGCACTTTTGCACTATTTAAGAGATTATCTTAGTTATTGTAGTAGGCCCCTCTTTTGGAGGTGACGTTACCCTCAACCCAGTAGTTTGAGTCAGCAGGGATACAATCCTAAAGGGTTGGATTATTGAAAGATAATTAATTAAGTTATTAATGCATAATGTGGTAGGCCCTCTTTTGAAGGCGACGTTGCCCTCGGCTAAGTAGTCTGAGTCAGCAGGGATACAGTCCTAAGTAGCCGGGTTAAAGTTTCAATAGTAGTTTAACTTATGAGGGGGTCAAAGAGTTTGGACCCCCGCCATCCAATACCGTTAAGTATTGAAGGAGGTCCTACTAAATTTGACACAGGTCCTTTGCAGGATCTATACACTGAACAATGGCAAGACTCTTACCAAACCGTTCCCTTAACCCCCCACCATGTAGCCATCATACCTCCATATAGACCGTGGAGATATGAATGGTGAAAATCTTTTATTTTATATAGACAGTAAAATAATGCCAAGACACCACGGACAAACGATAAGGAAGAATCACCTTCAACATAAGAAACTAGTTATTAAATTCATTAATACATAACCAATTAAAAAGTGCGAAAAGATTAAAAATAAAAAGTATTACACTAGACACTTTGTCTTCACCAAGTAATGTAAGAGACTTAGGCAAACATGGCCTTGATTGTCAAGAACTCTTACGATCAATCTTGGATCCCGAGACGACTCACACACTCTATGATGGACAGTGGATGATGGTGGTGGGTGATGGTGTTATGGTGGTGGTGGGTGGTGGGTGAAGTGTGAGAGAGGTGGTGTGCCAAGGGATGGTTTGAGCTTGAGCCAAGCACTCCTATTTATAGGCTGAACAGAAGCTCGGGTACGGCCCCGTGTCCATTGGGCACGGCCCCGTGTCCATCCTCTTCTCTGTCTTCATTAATTGCTCTTGTCTGCATTAGTTGACCACGGCCCCATGTCCGCTGGGCACGACCCCGTGTGCAGAAGCATATCTGTACTATCAAGATTTTCCTGGATTCTGCGAATCTTATAGTTGACCACGGCCCCGTGTTCGCTGAGCACGGCCCCGTGGTGGGCGATGGAAGCTTCTACAACTTTGTCTTTTATGCTGACACTTGGGCACGCCCCCGTGTTCACTGAACACGGGGTGTGTTCAGCCTTCTGTTCTCTTGTTTTGCTTGGGAAGATGATTTCGGGGAGGTCGGGCATGCCACGTTTGTTCCTTTTCTTGTATTTATGTTAGATTTAGCTGCCTTTTTGCTTCTTTTGTTAATTTGAGCTCATTTAATCCTGAAAATACAAAAGGAAGACAAAAACACACTTTTTCCAACATTAGTACTAAAAAAGGGTTAGTTTTATGCCACAATTGATGTAATTTATATGTTGCATTTTGCACACATCAAATACCCCCACACTTGAATCTTTGCTTGTCCTCAAGAAAAACCCTTTATAATGTGGCGTTACACTCCCAAATGGAATGGGTAGAAGAGAAGGTTTTTGGGCTTGTCATAGAGTGTCTGGATTTCCAAGATTCTTTATTACGTTTTATTTTTATTTATTTACAATCCTATTCGTCATGATTTATTTAAAACTTTTCATAAGATAAATTACTTATTAGGGCATAACATGCCTCTTTTAAAATTCTATTTATATACAAGTTCACATATCTCACGGGGGATCACTCAACACTCGGCCGAAGATGTATTTTAGTGAATCACTCGAGAGCGGCATGGAACTTACTCCTACCATAGGCTTGCCAAGCAATCAATCCTCCTCCTTTTTAACTATATACCTTCGTAAATATCAAGAGGACTTTTGGGTGAAGGATTAGGCTTGGGTTAAAGGTAGGTGGTTGGGTTAGTGGTTAGTAAAAAAAGGGCGAAAAGCGTAAAAAGCATCGGTTTTTCGTAAGACTTTTTATTTTTGCAATTTTTTATTTTATTTTGATGAAGCCACAATTCAAACAAAGTTATTTCTGATGAACTTGCTTGTTTATTTCTTTTGCTTCATCATCAACAATTTTTTTTTTTTGAAAGTCATACGAAAAACTGAGCTTGTTACTAAAACAAAGGGTTAAAAATAAAAAGGTTTTGGTGGGTGAAAGGGTGTTTGGTTTGGGTTAAGAAATGAAAAGGTTTAGGCTCAAATGGGTTAACTAGGGGGATTTTGGGTAGGTGGTAAAAAAAATAATGGTGTAGAAATAAAAAGGGTTAGTCCTAATGCCTCAATCATTTACTTACTCGGGTTTAAGTTGGTAAGGACCGGGAATGTATCGTTGTGGCAAGTTCTAGAGTTGTAAGAACCAAGCGGCTATTCACACAAGAAACGAAAAATGAGCATTTAGTTTAAAGATATGCATTTGTATGCTCAATAAAGGCTCAAAACTCACTTTTGTTGGAATGGGTTTTTATGTGATCAAGTATATATAATTAAATTTTAACTAAGCTTGTCATGCCTTTTCATAATTTTCTTATGTTGGTTCTTTTTATCACGACGCTATCGGTTGTAAATTTGTAAAAATATAACCTTTTTAGAATTTGAAATTCCCAAGTTAAACCTAGACAAGTAAAAAAAAAAATTTTTTTTTGGAAAAATTTGGGGTGATTAGCGGTTCCAATAGAGTTTTGTGTAAGGCTTGTTATTAGGACTTGCAAGATTCAAGGTTTTAGCATCCCCCCCACACTTAAATTACACATTGTCCTCAATGTGTCCCAAAAATAAATTTTTAGGTTGATTGAATGTGTAAAAGGTGTGAAAAAGCAAAAATTTGTGTTACTGGGCGCCTGGGCACGGCCCCGTGTTCAGGTGCCAGTAACAAAAAGTTGAACAAAAGAAACAGAAGTCTGGACACGGGGGCGTGTTGGGTGAACACGGCCCGTGTCCAGTTTACGTGAACTGGGCGTTTTCTGCAGACTGTTCAGCACGGGGCCGTGTTGGGCGGACACGGCCTGTGCTGAACCTGCTGTAATGAAGAAAGTTCGTCGGATGGCCCTGTTTTCCTGCATGGGTTGCTGGTTCAAGTTTCCCTTGTATCCTTTGTCATCCCGAGTGTGTTTTATTTATTTTAACACCATCCAAACACCAAGTTAACTAAAACCATCGTTCATTAAGTCATAGAGAGAATTACATAATAGTCCTAAAAATTAAAAATAAAGCAGAAAATAAAATTAAAGGGTCCTAAATTAGACAGGTCAAGTGATAAGTAAAATCATCTTATGGAGTTCTACGAATACAAGAAGAACCAAAAATTCGGAAATGGTTTTCCGGTATCTAGAAAGTTCGTAGAACTCCGAGCCGAGGGGTGTTTTAAAGCCATTCTTCTATCTCTCTTGGTAGGAAGAAGGCGGCGTCATTCTCTTCAACATCTTGTGGAGGAGGAGCGACACCAACCGGAACCCCTTGTAGTACTTCCCGAGAGGGCTCCGGATGTAAGGCGTACCATTCGGCCGGTATGATGACTTCAGGAACCACATTCCATGCCCTTTGGGTAATGATTGGTACCAAAGGAGGAGAAGCAAGAATGTTCAACCTTTGGTGCAGAAGGTTGACCTCTCGAAGACATCCCTCTAACCCCATCGTTAAATGATTAATACGGTCAACCAATGCCTCTTCCACCCCTGTCATCTCATCAAGGGCCTCTCTTAAGGCGTAAACATAGTTTACAAGAGAATCTTCAACCGTTGATGATCTTCTCCCTTGTCGGTTGTTTCTGGAGTGTGATGAAGATGTTCCGCTAGTTCTGCTCGCCATTCTGAGAAAACATACCGAGAAGAGTTCAACTTTATGAAATCAGTACTTCGGACATGGCCCCGTGTTCAATGAACACGGCCCGTGTTCAAATGTTTGCAGATTTTTTTTGGACAAGGGATCTTGGAGTTTTAATTTGTTTTTATGATGTTTAAAACGTTTTTAAGCAGAAACAACTTAAAACATTGTTGTAGAACTCATTTTTAACAAGACCCCATGAATAAAAATCTAACAAACATTTCAATAAAGCTTGAAATTATGGAGACTTCAAGTTTTAATGGAAGCATGAAGAAAATTGAAGAAGATGAAATTGGATAAAAGAGGAAAGGACAAGAAGGGTGTTGAGAAACTTCTTTTAGAAAATACCTAGGATGGTATGTGAGAATATTCCCCAAATCTCTGTCCCTTGAATGGTTCAAATGTGCAGGATTCTTGGCTGCATTTATAGAAAACGACAGTACGCTGCACACAGCCCCGTGTCGGTTGGACACGGCCCTGTGTTCAGGGGGAATCCTGACACATTTTGTTCGTATTCTGACACAAAATTAGATGGGATTCTTTGAGTGGACACGGGGGCGTGTTGACCTGGACACGGCCCCGTGTCTAGAGGCTGTCTTATGGAGTTTTGCCTATTTTTAAGGAACTTTTCCGGATCGGGCGGTTCCTTACTGGATGGAACAACCCCAAAGTGCCTAAGATACCTTAATTGTTCTAGATTAAGACGAGAACGCAAGCGGTTGTCGGTGAGGGTGATTCCTATGCTATATGTAGGTGGACAAGTCCAACCCTTTCCCGGGCTCTCGTTAAAGAAGGTGTATGCCGAATCGCTCAGGTCTATGTATGCATCGAACGAAGTCGATGGGGAGTCCTTCATGGCACGATCGGCACAGGGACGACTATCGCTCAAGTCCTCGCTAGAGTTAGAAGTATCGTCGGGAACAACGGAGTTGTTTGAATGCGATTCCAACACTTCTTCTTGGTTATCATCTTGAGATAAATTATTGAAATCTATCCTAAGTTCTTTTAACCAATTAAGAATTAGATCTTCTAATTGAAATAGTTCATTAAGAAGCATTTCTTGGTTGGGAGCAATCGAGGGAGAGATAGGGATTATTTTTACTTTCGCCCATCTTAAGGATACAAGAAAACGATGGGTCTATATAGTGGGGCATATAATTTAGAAAATAACATTCTAATTCCTTATGGGAACCACCACATATTTGACACCACACTCCATAAGAGTGCCGAAAGTAAAAAATATCAGTATCACTCATGTTTGTGTCAGAAATTACCAACCGTCGGGATCTTACGGTTCTGTTTTCAGTAACTGAATCTTGGGCACGGGGGCGTGTGGAGTTGGCACGACCTCGTGTTCAGCTTACTGTCTGACTTAAAACAGGATTGCCAGTTCCAATGATTGGGCACGGGACGTGTTCAGCGGGCACGGCCCGTGCTGAGTTCTGCAGAAGATGAAAAACTAAGAAAAATCCTAAAAAAATAGAAAAATAAGAAAAAACGATTAGGCCGCTGATTCCTAACTTTCTTAAAATCCTTGTGTCTCCGGCAACGGCGCCAAAAACTTGATACGTGTGAAGTGTTATATATATTAGGTGTATATTTTAAGCCCTTTAACACTTTTTTAGCCAAGTTTTAAATTTATAAAACACGATATTTACTAACACTAAACACACATATGGGCAAGTGCACCCATCGTGAGCGTAGTATAGTGTTGGCAAGATACCGAGGTCGTCCAAGGACACAAGAGCTTTTAGTACCGGTTTATCCTCAACGTCTAATCAAATCAAAAGTTTAGAAAAAGGTTTTAAACTAAGAAAATAAAAGCTAACTAAAATGATGAAAAATAAAAATAAAAGAAAAACAGATAGACAAGATGAATCACTTGGCTCCGACTCGTGTTTAGTGTAACCTTTGATTATTCCCGCACATTTGCACTATTTAAGAGATTATCTTAGTTATTGTAGTAGGCCCCTCTTTTGGAGGTGACGTTACCCTCAACCCAGTAGTTTGAGTCAGCAGGGATACAATCCTAAAGGGTTGGATTATTGAAAGATAATTAATTAAGTTATTAATGCATAATGTGGTAGGCCCCTCTTTTGAAGGCGACGTTACCCTCGGCTAAGTAGTCTGAGTCAGCAGGGATACAGTCCTAAGTAGCCGGGTTAAAGTTTCAATAGTAGTTTAACTTATGAGGGGGTCAAAGAGTTTGGACCCCCGCCATCCAATACCGTTAAGTATTGAAGGAGGTCCTACTAAATTTGACCCAGGTCCTTTGCAGGATCTATACACTGAACAATGGCAAGACTCTTACCAAACCGTTCCCTTAACCCCCCACCATGTAGCCATCATACCTCCATATAGACCGTGGAGATATGAATGGTGAAAATCTTTTATTTTATATAGACAGTAAAATAATGCCAAGACACCACGGACAAACTATAAGGAAGAATCACCTTCAACATAAGAAACTAGTTATTAAATTCATTAATACATAACCAATTAAAAAGTGCGAAAAGATTAAAAATAAAAAGTATTACACTAGACACTTTGTCTTCACCAAGTGATGTAAGAGACTTAGGCAAACATGTCCTTGATTGTCAAGAACTCTTACGATCAATCTTGGATCCCGAGACGACTCACACACTCTATGATGGACAATGGATGATGGTGGTGGATGATGGTGTTATGGTGGTGGTGGGTGGTGGGTGAAGTGTGAGAGAGGTGGTGTGCCAAGGGATGGTTTGAGCTTGAGCCAAGCACTCCTATTTATAGGCTGAACAGAAGCTCGGGTACGGCCCCGTGTCCATCCTCTTCTCTGTCTTCATTAATTGCTCTTGTCTGCATTAGTTGACCACGGCCTCATGTCCGCTGGGCACGACCCCGTGTGCAGAAGCATATCTGTACTATCAAGATTTTCCTGGATTCTGCGAATCTTATAGTTGACCACGGCCCCGTGTTCGATGAGCACGGCCCCGTGGTGGGCGATGGAAGCTTCTACAACTTTGTCTTTTATGCTGACACTTGGGCATGCCCCCGTGTTCAGCCTTCTGTTCTCTTGTTTTGCTTAGGAAGATGCTTTTGGGGAGGCCGGGCATGCCACGTTTGTTCCTTTTCTTGTATTTATGTTAGATTTAGCTGCCTTTTTGCTTCTTTTGTTAATTTGAGCTCATTTAATCATGAAAATACAAAAGGAAGACAAAAACACACTTTTTCCAACATTAGTACTAAAAAAGGGTTAGTTTTATGCCACAATTGATGTAATTTATATGTTGCATTTTGCACACATCAGGAGCCATCGACTGCATGACGTGGCTCGATGAGATGGACACCGTTGTTGATATTAGCGGATGTGCAGAGCAAGACATTGTGAAGTTTATTTCACAATCTTTTAAAGGAGAAGCTCTAGCTTGGTGGAGGTCACTAATCCAAGCTACTGGGAAGGTCCCGTTGTATAATCTGACATGGGATCAGTTTGTTGCTCTTATCAAAGAAAATTATTGTCCTCAACATGAAGTTGAGAAAATTGAGACTGATTTCTTGACATTGGTCATGAAGAACCTAGATTGTCAGGCGTATCTTACAAGTTTCAATACCGTGTCTCGATTGGTACCTTACTTGATCACACCAGAACCGAAGCGTATAGCTCGCTTTATTGGGGGTCTAGCCCCAGAAATCAAGGCAAGTGTGAAAGCATCAAGACCTACTACATTCATGCCAGCGGCAGATCTGTCGCTATCTCTCACACTCGATGTGGTCAGAAACAAGGCTGCCAAAGCCTCCGAAGATGGAAAGCGTAAAAGGGAGGATGTGGATTCTCATCGCTCTGATAAGAAGAAAAAGGGGAACTCTGATCATAAGAAGAGTTCCGGGTTTAAGAAGGACAACCAGCAGTCGAGTGAAAAGACCAGATGCAAAACCTGTAGGAAATACCACCTCGGGAAATGCAGATTTGAATCTCAGCCTCTACCTTGTGGAATCTGCAAGTCCAAGGAGCATAAAACCTTGGAATGTAAGAAGTTGGAGGATGCAACCTGTTACGGTTGCAACGAAAAGGGGCACATCAAGACTAACTGCCCTAGGAATCAGAAGAAGCATGAAGAGGCCAAGGAAACAAACGCGTGAGTCTTTCAAATGAACGCCCAGGAGATGGTGCAGAATGATGATGACATAACAGGTACCTTTCCTTATCAATGATGTGTATGCGAGAATTGTTTGATTATGGCGCAGAAAAGTCTATTGTGGACCATAAATGTTGAAAACGGTTATATCTGCCTGATTAGGACTCTAGACGTTAACGCGAGGTAGAATTGGCCGATGATACATTAGAGAATACTCCAACAACTTTAGATGGATGCTTTACATCCACTAAGAATCGCTCTTATCCAATGTCCTTATGACAAGCTTTCAAACTATCCAAAATCATCAATATGATCAAGACAGATGTAACATTTGATCCCCTGTCAAAAAGGTGATGGACTAGGTCCAAACCTTAATTGCCATTGATGGTCTGTTATGGCCTAGGTTAAGTATAATTGATATATATACGTATCTAAATAACGTTCATTGAGAATGTTCGTACTATATTAGCCTGTATGGTTTAATGATACCATGGTTAGTATATGTTAGGTCATCAGGATGAAGAATAGCGGTTGTTAGATTGCAACTAAGTAATTGTTTTATTTGGTGTTAGGAACCAAATATCGAGTATGACAAACTCGGATAAGATAGCCGTTGATCGTGTTATGGATGATGTGACACATGCTAATGATGATACAATTGTGAACCTTAGAATTTCCAAAGATGTTCTTCAAACTATGATAGACGCAGCTGTTGGAAAAGCTGTGAAGAAGGCCGTGAAAAAGTTCAAGGAGCCCAATGCTACTTGCTCCAAATCTCATCCAAGACCACCCTTCATTACTCACGAGAAGGATCTCGTTCGTGCCTCTAATGCAAAGGATGAACTAAAAAGGAAAAGGGAGGAAGATAACTCCCAGAGTTCTAAGAAAAAGAACAAACAAAAGTCCAACCAGAAACCTGTATGCAAGACATGCAAGAAGCGCCATTATGGGAAGTGCAGGTTCGAACCAAAATCCCAATCGCAGCCTAGGGCTTGTGGGATCTGCACATCAAGGGAGCATAAAACGTTGGATTGCAAGGACATGGAGAATGCAGTCTATTTCGGCTGTAGTGAGAAAGGCCATATCAAGACTACATGCCCTACATCTGTCAAGGGAAGTGCGGCTAAGGAAGGAAAGCCTAAGAATGAAAGCGCTTAAACTCTCCTAAAGAGTGCCAGAGGTAGTTCATATCAATAATGACATCAAATACGTTCTTTAACATTTATTGGAATATAAATGCTAAGAGTTTTGTTTTAATTCGGATACCAATAAACCCTTCAAAAAAATTATAAGTATAGTAAATTTCTAAAATCTTCCATAAGAACCCTAGATATTAAGTGTAAGGTAAAACTTACAGGCGAAAATCATAGGAACCATTTCTTCTGTTCCTGTCAGAAATCTTCAATCATGAAATTCTAATGTACCCTCTCTCCAGATAAAGTGCATCATCATATGTAATTGATATCTCTTTGATCTCTATTGATTACGAATACCAAATGGTATGACAAAAGCGCCATATGAGGATTGGTGTATCTTAATATGCTCCATATATTGCTTCCATGCCTGATCAGTATGGAGGTTTAATGCATGGAACCACAAAGATATTCCAATGGTCTTACGGTATTAAAGTCAGCTAATGGTATTCAAAGAAGATATCTAGAATGGAATTATCCAAGTAAACGTCTCTGATTAAGGAATCCGTGGACTCGTAATGTGAATGTATCCCTTATCTATCACAGGCAATGATGGATGAACTGGAGCCTGAGATTTGGAAAATCTATGTAACCTCCTTGTGTCTTGATTATCGTCTCCAAAGATTACCCTATTTACCTCCTGAGGCAAGTAGAGTTAAGTCTAACATCCCGCTTAGGGCTTCAGTATTGTGAAAACTCCATGTTGATTATGGAATAAGCGAATCCCTGATTAAGTAAGTTTTAAGATATAGGTTCATAAAGCCTAACTCAATATTATGAGAATCTGGTATTATTAATTAAGTAAGACGGTTCATTTTGCTTATGCATTGATTACCGCAACCCTAATTAGGCAACAATTAAGAATCGCCATCAGCTGCCCAGGATCGTCGATTTGTTCGAACTAGCTGTGAGGATTAGCTATTCCTTGAGATTAGTTTTAAGCATTGGTTGGAATAACCATCTCACCTTAAAATAAGCTTTTCTATATAGTTGTTATGTAAGTATCAAAGTTGCTCCTTTGGAGACCTTGTATAAATAGAATGTTAAACATTTATTGTTAGACATAACGTTGGTAAGTTCAATTATCAGGATCTGAGAGTCGTCTTGGAAATAACGAATAAGATCATACAAATCCATAATCATCTGAAAGTTGCCAGTAATTGGCGGAAAATTAAGGATTAATGAAATTCCCAACCCTCTTAAGTCCTTGATAAGGAATAAGGTTCAAATTGAAAGTATCGCTCTAAGAAGGGTGTGCTAAAATTTTTATGCAATAGGCTAGTTAAGCTCTGACTATATATAGAATCATTCAAGGAAATCGAATACATCAAAGGTCAATAGCTTATAAGATAAAACCTATTTAAGGAACTTGGTGGAGCTCGCAATGTGACCCACACTAATGATTTAAGGATATGTTTCACCAATAAGTCGAGAAGCATTATCACCTAATGATATGCAGATTAATGAAAATTTTGGTTTGATGAGAAACCAGTATCAATTAAGGATAGGCAGGATTAGAAACTAAGGAAGAAAACATGAACCTATTATAAAGGTCATCTGGGATGCCTTTAGAGGCCCAAATATGCTATGGAGGTTAAGTCCATGATACGTCAGAAAGTACTTCCATTACTTTAGCAAATCTCGAGGTCGAGATTTCTTTTAAGGGGGTGAGGATGTAACACCTCATAAAATCACGTCCAGTGATATGTTGACACGTATAGTAAACCCCAATAAAGTCAAACATTGAATTTAAGGGACTAATTTTTTGAAAAATCGAAAACTTTGATTATGAAAGGACTGAAAGTGTTAACGTACTTACAATTAAGTCTCTGAGTAACCTTTTATGGTGATTATATTCACTAATGGTCCACTTGTTGATCAAGTGTAGCCGTTTGCGTAATTATTAAAAGTTTGCGCGATGAAGGGTTAAAAGCGTCAACATGTTAATTCTTACCTCTGAGTGACCTTTTAACAAACCGGGAGCTTCATAATATTTGATTATACTCTCAGGAATGCCAATTATTGGCTGTCTAAAGTTTTTTATGCCTTTAAGTGACGTTACGCGCAACTTTGTAAGTTTAAGGGGTTAAAAGTGTCAATATGTTTAATTATACATCTGAATGATCTTTTAGTGAACCCGAAGCATCGTGATGTTTAATAATACTCTTAAGAATGCCTAATATGGATTAGATAAGGCTTAGATACTATTAAATTATGATATGTGCAAGTTCGCACATCAGAGGGACTATTGGTGTCAAACTGCAAAAGTCTATCGATTCATATGGTATCGAACCTTCCGGAATAAGATCGTAAGTTAAACATGCCCTAAATATCCTTTAAATATCTTAGTTATAGGCTTAGAGGTGTTTGGTGCGCAAAAATAAACTTATTTGATCAACAAGGACTAAAAGCGTCAAAAAGTGCATAAGTTTGCATTTTCGCGCATATCTTACGTTCTGAATATATCCGGACATCCAAAAATTTATGTAAGCATTAAAATATTTTATTTTAGTGTTCGGCATGATAATATTCCATTCGTCGCGTAATTTGGATCGTTTTTCGCGTCCGTTCGTGTTTCGTCGTAATTAGCCGAACAACGCGACCGTACGACCAAACGAACCGACATCCGACATGTTTTGAGCATGTTTTATGTTCCCTATGCTTAGGCATCATTGTAGAGCCTTGAAAATGGCTTAACGGGCTTTAAACATGTCAAATATGGGCTTAAACACATACAGGGACCAAAACTGCAACTTCTGAAAGTTGTTTGATCTGTGCAGGCCGTAGCCTACGCCCCCTGCAACGTAGCCTACGCCCAGGTCTGGGCAGATTCTTATTTTCAGCATTTAGGTCGTTTTTCAAGGGCTTTTATGTAAATTTCTCAATACCATGAGCTGGTTTTCAACCCCCATTGTATTTAGAAACCATTGGCACATATGGAGGGCCAAGATTTAAGCACGTGTTACGAGAAACGATCCTAACGGTTCTCAAAATCCTATATAAACCCACTTGTTCTTGCTCTCATTTCACACTTGATTTGAATTGTTCTAAGTTGGAGCCCTTGTGCTTCATACCTGAGGATTCTAGATCAATTCTACCCTTGCTTGGACCATTTGTAAGTGTCATTTCATGCTTAGTTCAATTGTTTAGTGTTTATAGCCGAAAAGTCAAGCGTTTTCGATAAACGCTTTGACTTTTAAACAGTTGAGCCATTGTTCGCAACGAACATGGCTACGTGACCGTAATTAGGTAGGTGTTAAACCCTCAAAAAGGGCACTTCCTAATTACCACGTTTGCTTAGTTAATTGTCGGGTCAAAATAATTGAAATAAAAGTCAAACGGGTTAGTTTAAAATAAAATTCATAACTATTAATATAGAAACCATAAAATCAGTTTTCTCACTTTAATAACTTGGTAAATATTAGTTGAACATGTCTAAGCATGTTCAACCCGACCATTCTAAGTATAGGCTCGGTTCGGAACCGAAAGTCGCAAAAGTAGACTTTTGCTTTGACTTTCAGTTCTGACCCGATTTAGCTTAGTTTAGATATGCCTTATGATTCCTTTAGGACCATGTTATAGGTTAGTATAACCCTATGAGGTTATACAACCTGGATCCTTAGTTATCCTATTCATTTGCATGTTTCCGTTATATGCCTAATTGTTGACCGTTATGCCCTTTTGACCTTAAAACGAGAATTTTGAAAATGTGAAAGGACAATAACCTTGGTTAATGAATTATAAACATGTCCTTAAATTTTCACATCAGTTTGAGGTCTAGATTAGGAGTTATGCTCAATAGCGTAATTAGAAAGCTTTTTATTAATTAAACGGCGTAATTAGCATAAAGCCTATCTAAACCCAATTTTTGATACCAAACTTTTTACCTACTGATGTAAAATAATATTTTGGGATTTTTAAAGATTTTTATTTATTTTTTTTAGGCTAAGCATAACATAGGGTTCTAGCTTTGATTCGGTAATTGTCGGTTTTGCCCTTTTGGCCTATAAAATGAGTTTTACAAATCATTTTGATACCAAACCTTTTCTACTGATCCTATGATAAATAAAATATTTTAAGCCTTCTGGAATGATAAAAATATCAGCTTTTCTTATAAAACACGGAAATCGCTTAAAACCGTCTTTTTACGCGTTTTAAACGCATAGTATGTATTAAAACTATTTTTATCATATAAGACTTGATATCTACTGATATTTTTAGTAAATTTTTATACTTTAACAGTAAGCAAAAGTTTTAAACTCAGAATTCCAGATTTGACCTTTAACCCTTATGTGAAATTACCAAAATGCCCCTTAGGTGCATAGTTTGGTTATAAACAATAAATTTCACATATATGTAATACCCTACTGATATAACTTATTAAATTAAGTATTTTTACTGATCAAATCAGACCTGAACCTCAGATTTATATTTAATCTCTTTTATAATCTTTAAAATGACCAAAATACCCCAACGGGGCATAAATTGAGTTTAAATTCGTTTTGGGCATAATGGAAGGTATCCTACTGATATCACAACATGTTTAGGGCATATTAACTTATAAAACCTGTATATGACTCTTATGGTTACCCGTTACGCATATTTCGCGTTCGGGTCGTTTTATGTAACTAGTTTGCATAAATTGACCGAAACAGGTCAAACCTTATCATTTTTGTCTCAAAATCCAGAATGTGTTTAGTTTACCCATATTATACAAGTCTCCATACTTGTCGGTTCTAAATCACATTCTATTCCGGTCTTCGCTTAATCATGCGTTTTCAACCGTAAACCTTTCCTTAAAACTAACCGGTCTAAGTTATGACTTAAATAAGACCCATTAGGAATCTAATAGGTTAATAAAACCTTCGTTCTAGATTAAGAGCCCCAGTAGAGGTACTTGTGCTTGCTGATTAGGATATACGGCTGAGTATAAATTGCATTTTAAGCTCAGGTAAATACTTTTAACTTATTTTCCCTATACGGGCTTGGGATACGGTATTATAGTAATACCGCTTGGTCGGGTATTGAATGTTTAATCGTATTGTGATTAAATTATTGAGGTAACCCGTTTTAATTTGTCTTGTTTGAAATAAAGGCCTTTAGGGGTTAATGACCATGTCCCGGATATCCTTGGCATCATTATAAAATAAAAACGGCCACGTCTTATTGTCACACCCCTATATTTCCATGTATTACCGGTGGGCCTGGTGGGGAGTATCGTGACATAGTCGATATCATCATAGTCAAACAACACAATTTAAAATGCACAGCGGAGGCAACAGATAAATATATTACAATCCGAATCAAAAGTAACATCAATTATTACAAACGGATTGTAAGATGGATCCACAGGCGGATCATAAAACGTAAACATTGTTCAACAGACTTTAGACGCCTAGAACTTGCAAGATTCCCTATTAACGCCCCGAGCTTCCAGCCAATTACGTTCAGTACCTGTCACTTAACCTTTTTGGAAAATACGTCAGTTTACACTGGTAAATACAATTAACCGACTCATTTTAAAAAGAGTTTAAGAAAATTGATTTAGATGCACCAGGCACAAAAATATCTTTTATAACTTGGGACAAATATATAAAAGTAATCTTGTATACAGATTTACATGTTCGTTATACATTCAGGGCCCGATGTAGAAACCGAGTCAATATTAACAGACACGCCACAAGTATAGGCCCACAAGAGAGTGAGATACCGTTTCCCTTATGCAACTGTCAGGTGTATCCCTACACCCCGTGCTTAAGACGTGGCCATTTTATTATAATGATGCCAAGGATATCCAGGACATGGTCATTAACCCCTAAAGGCTTTTATTTCAAACAATACAGATTAAAACGGGTTACCTCAATAATTTAATCACAATACGATTAAACATTCAATACCCGACCAAGCGGTATTATTATAATACCGTATCCCAAGCCCGTATAGGGAAAATAAGTTAAGAGTATTTACCTGAGCTTATAAATGAATTTTATACTCAGCCGTATATCCTAATCAGCAAGCACAAGTACCTTTACTGGGGATCTTAATCTGGAATGAAGGTTTTATTAATATATTAGATTCCTAACAGGTCTTATTTAAGTCGTAACTTAGACCGGTTAGTTTTAAAGAAAGATACGGTTCAAAACGCATGATTAAGCGAAGACCGGATTGGAATGTGTTTTAGTCCCGACAAGTTTGAAGACTTGTATAATATGGGTAAACTAAACACATTCTGGATTTTGAGGTGAAAAAGATAAGGGTTGACCCATTTCGGTCAATTTATGCAAACTAGTTACATAAACCGAACCGAACGTGAAAAACACATAGCGGGTAACCAAATGAGTCATGAATAGGTTTCCTAAGTTAATATGCTTTAAATATGTTGTGATATCAGTAGGATACCTTCCTTTATGCCCAAAACGAGTTTAATCTCAAATTAAGCCCCGTAGGGGTATTTTGGTCATTTTAAAGATTATAAAAGAGATTAAATAAAATTTTGAGGTTCGGGTCTGAAGTAATCAGTAAAACTACTTAATTTAATAGGTTATATCAGTTGGTGATAAGTCTTATATGACAAGAATGGTTTTAACCCATACTATGTGTTTAATACACGTAAAAAGTCGTTTTAAGCGATTTCCGGGTTATAACCGGAAATCTGAGTTTTCTGATCAGGTTATAAAGTTCAAAATACTTAATTTATCATATAAAATCAGTAGCCCAAGATTTGGTATCAAATTGTTATGTAAAACTCATTTTATAAGCAAAAAGGGTATAATCGGTAATAACCGGATCACGGCGATAACCCTATGTTATGATCAGTTTAAAAATAATTAAAAATCTTAAAAAATCCTAAAATATTATATTACATCAGTGGGTAAAAGGTTTGGTGTCAAAAATTGGGTTTAGATAGGCTTTACGCTAATTACGCCGTTTAATTAATAAAAAGCTTTCTAATTACGCTATTGAGCATAACTCCTAATCTAGACCTCAAACTGATGTGAAAATTTAGGGACATGTTTAATAATCAGTAAAAACGATTATTGTCCTCTCGCATTTCCAAAATTCTCGTTTTATGGTCAAAAGGGCATTATGGTCAACATTAAGCAATTAACGGAAACGTGTAAACGAATCGGACAATCAACGATCCAATCACAGAGGGTTATACTATCACGTAACCCGGTCCTAATGATGCTCTAAGGAATTTCTAAATCATGCTACTACGGGTCAGAACTGAAAGTCAAAGCAGTGGTCAATTTATGCGACTTTCGTTTCCGAACCGGTCCTAAACTGAAAATTGTCGGGTCGGACATGCTTAGACATGTTCTTGCATCGATTACCAAGTTATATGAGTGGTAAAATAGGTTACACATCTTCTATATTGCTAAATGCGTGTTAATTTGAAAACTAAGTTTCTGTTGACTTTTTCGGATTAAGTTTGACCCGACATTTGACCTAGTTAGAGTGGAAATCAGAGGGTGCCCTTTTAAGGGTTTATTGCCCACATAATTACCAACTTATAACTACTTTCAATTCGAATAATCACTGGACCATTAGTGATTAATCGATAAGTCAAACCTTAATTATGACGGTTTGACATTTAAGCTATAAACTAAGCAAAACACGATTAAGGAAGGTTAAGGATACTTACCAAGGTCCTAAGCACGACTAATGATCACTAGGAATGAGTCTTGAGCTCCAAAATACTCCAGAAGTGAAGTTGTGAAGTTGCAAGTAAATGTGATCAAATGGTGCAACATAGAAGTTCTTATATAGGGACTTTAATCCCACAAGATCATGCCAAACAAAGTCTATGGATGTTATGGGATCATTCCAAGTGTCCCTAAGCCCTTCTAAATCATTAAACAAGCCCCTAGAATCAAGAATTGGTAAATTGAGGCGGTGTAACCAGCTGGAACAGGCAGCTGTGAAGTTTTTGTTACTGGGCATGTCTTACGGACCGTAAGGGTCCAGTCATACGGTCCGTAAGGACCAGGCCAGCTCACCAGAACTTTTAAAAATTGACATATTTGGCCCCTGGTCCTCCCAAACTTGATTTTAACATGGTTTCTTGCACTTGTAACCCCCAAACTTGACTTTTAAGGACTCCAAGTCATAAACCAACTTTGTTAAGTCCCCGGTTATTCATACCATCACCGAAAAGTCTTAAATTTCAACGTTGATGCTTTTAACCTCTCGTATACGAATATTGTCATAACTTTCTCATACTTTATCGGAACCTTGTGAAATTTTAATCACTTATTCTAGTGAGCATAATTAATCATTACAAAGCTTCGGGTTTGCAAAAAGGTCACTCAGAGGTATTCTTTAAACATGTTGACGCATTTAACCGCTGTAGTTTGTTATTCCTTACTTTCTTTCACAATTAGCTTCGTATGATCCATGATTTATCCGTATAAGGGTATAAACATCATGTGGGGCTATTGTGAAGTATATTTATTCATTGTTGACACTCTGAATCCTTTTATACACATAGATTCCTTGTTCGTCAACTTTAGTCCCTCAAAGTCAATTCTTTACATGTTTAAAGTCCGTGACACGTGTCGATATATTATTGGACATGAATTTTTCGAGGTGTTACATCCTCACCCCCTTAAAAGAAATCTCGACCTCAAGATTTGCTAAAATGATGGAAGTACTTTTTGTCGTATAATGGACTTAAACTTCCATAGTATATTTGGGGCCTCTCCAAGCACCCAAGTTGACCTCTATAAAAGGTACATGTATCCTTTTGGAGCTTCTTAACCTGCCGATCCTTAATCGACACAGGTTTCTTATCATATCATAAATCTGCATATCATTATGTGATAATGCTTCTTGACTTATTGGCGAAACATATCCTTAAATCATTAGCGTGGACTGCATGGCGAGCTTTGCCAAGTTCCTTAAATAGGTTTTAGCTTATATGCTACTTAATTTTGATACATTCTCTTCCCTCGAATGATTCTATATATTCAGAGCTTAACTAGCCTGATAATTAACAAATTATCACACCCTTCTTGACTTATTGGCGAAACATATCCTTAAAATGTCGCCAAGAAAAGAAGCCGTAATGGAAATTCTCCACATCCGGAGCCTTGAAATGCCGAGCTTCGTACCGCGGCTAGGATGAAACGGGCATCCAAGGAGAAAACATTCAGAAATAAAGTGAAGAAGAAAACTCCTTTTGCTGAAATTCGTTTCCTTAATAGTCCTTATAAGGACATATTTATCTTCGAGTCCCTTCATGGACAACATTATTTCTTTCAAGTCCCGTTTAGGGCAATTCTGTACTCCTTTCAAAATCATTGGAATATTTTATCTAAATTTCATTTTATCATTATATATGAATATAATATATGAAATAAATCAAATTATTATTCCTTTTCGTAATTGATCTACCAATATATATATTAAAAAGAATCTTAAAGGGTAAAACCTAGCTTGAATGTCATTAAAGACCTAGCTATGATGGTAAAACCTGTTTAAAAGAGATTCAGATTCTTGTTAACATCTGAAAACATGTTAACACTCCTGACAACAGTGATTGCGATAAAATCACACTTGTCATCTTTATATTGGGAATTTCCAACCCCTTATCTAGCCAAGTGATTTAGAAATCATGGCTTAAATCATCAAGTTAAGATGATCATTTTTACAAACATCCATAAGTGATGAAAAGCCTACGGGCCATATCCATTGTCCTAAAAGATAAAAGACAGTTGTAGTCTTTGACTCTCTGTCAAGAAAAGGCAATGAACTATGTTCAAACCTTAATGCCTCGATTCTCTAAAATCGTGGCTTATAAATTTAAAACTATCCTTGTGATTAGGCCTGTTGTGCCACTTTAATATCCTTAATGTTTTATATACTAGGATAAATTATAATGAAAATACTAATATAAGTAACAAATTAACCAATATGGTTTATATTGCCATAGTTAATGAATCGTCAAAAATGATAATTCCATAATAGCCTCTGAATAAATCATTGTTAATATTTATATAGCATTCAAGCTACATGGCTGGATCAGTTGAGGTTAACAGCCACCCGAGGGAGAATAATGATGCTACCAGAGTTAATATGACTGGTGCGGAACTACAGGCATTAATAGATAATGCTGTTACTCGAGCTCTTCACAGAAAATATAATGAATCAAGTGATATACACTCTAAGACTCTATCTGTGGCTCGTAGTAGGCCCCCTTCTAAATCACACGAGTCAAAGGAGGACGATGTTCATAACTCGTCAAATCAGAGGAGTGTTCCGTCTAGACAGGTTGTGCTTAATCAAGAGCCACATGTTAAAACCTATTCGTATAAATATTTTGTCTCCTGCAAGCCTAGAGACTTCACAGGAGAAAAGGGAGCTGATGCGTGTGAAGTGTTATATATATTAGGTGTATATTTTAAGCTCTTTAACACTTTTTTAGCCAAGTTTTAAATTTATAAAACATGATATTTACTAACACTAAACACACATATGGGCAAGTGCACCCATCGTGAGCGTAGTATAGTGTTGGCAAGATACCGAGGTCGTCCAAGGACACAAGAGCTTTTAGTACCGGTTTATCCTCAACGTCTAATAAAATCAAAAGTTTAGAAAAAGGTTTTAAACTAAGAAAATAAAAACTAACTAAAATGCTGAAAAATAAAAATAAAAGAAAAACAGATAGACAAGATGAATCACTTGGCTCCGACTCGTGTTTAGTGTAACCTTTGATTATTTCCGCACTTTTGCACTATTTAAGAGATTATCTTAGTTATTGTAGTATGCCCCTCTTTTGGAGGTGACGTTACCCTCAACCTAGTAGTTTGAGTCAGCAGGGATACAATCCTAAAGGGTTGGATTATTGAAAGATAATTAATTAAGTTATTAATGCATAATGTGGTAGGCCCCTCTTTTGAAGGCGACGTTACCCTCGGCTAAATAGTCTGAGTCAGCAGGGATACAGTCCTAAGTAGCCGGGTTAAAGTTTCAATAGTAGTTTAACTTATGAGGGGGTCAAAGAGTTTGGACCCCTGCCATCCAATACCGTTAAGTATTGAAGGAGGTCCTAATAAATTTGACCCAGGTCCTTTGCAGGATCTATACACTGAACAATGGCAAGACTCTTACCAAACTGTTCCCTTAACCCCCGACCAGGTAGCCAACATACCTCCATATAGACCGTGGAGATATGAATGGTGAAAATCTTTTATTTTATATAGACAGTAAAATAATACCAGAATGTGTTTAGTTTACCCATATTATACAAGTCTCCATACTTGTCGGGTCTAAATCACATTCTATTCCGGTCTTTGCTTAATCATGCTTTTTGAACCGTAAACCTTTCCTTAAAACTAACCGGTCTAAGTTATGACTTAAATAAGACCCGTTAGGAATCTAATAGGTTAATAAAACCTTCGTTCCAGATTAAGAGCCCCAGTAGAGGTACTTGTGCTTGCTGATTAGGATATACGGCTGAGTATAAATTGCATTTTAAGCTCAGGTAAATACTTTTAACTTATTTTCCCTATACGGGCTTGGGATACGGTATTATAGTAATACCACTTGGTCGGGTATTGAATGTTTAATCGTATTGTGATTAAATTATTGAGGTAACCCGTTTTAATCTGTCTTGTTTGAAATAAAGGCCTTTAGGGGTTAATGACCATGTCCCGGATATCCTTGGCATCATTATAAAATAAAAATGGCCACGTCTTATGCACGGGGTGTAGGCATACACCTGACAGTTGCATAAGGGAAACGGTATCTCACTCTCTTGTGGGCCTATACTTGTGGTGTGATTGTTAATCTTGACTCGGTTTCTAACACCGAGCCCTAAATGTATAACGAACCTGTAAATATGTATACAAGATTATTTTTATATAATTGTCCCAAGTTATAAAATAATTTTTGTGCCTTGAGCATTCAAATCAATTTTCTAAAACATTTTCAAAATGAGTCAGTTAATTGTATTTACCAGTGTAAACTGACGTATTTTCCAAAAAGATTAAGTGACAGGTATTGTACGTAATTGGCTGGGAGCTCAGGGCGTTAATAGGGAATCTTGCAAGTTCTAGATGCCTAAAGTCTGTTGAACATTGTTTATCTTTCTGTTTTAAGATCCGCCTGTGGATCCATTTTACAATCCGTTGTAATATTTATATTACTTTTGAATCGGTTTTTAATATATTTACTCTTGACTTCCGCTGTGCATTGAACTGTGATTATTTGACTATGATGATATCAACTACGTCACGATACTCCCCACCGGGCCCACCGGTAATACGTGG
The DNA here is from genome assembly GCA_030545235.1 of Helianthus tuberosus. NCBI lineage: Eukaryota > Viridiplantae > Streptophyta > Magnoliopsida > Asterales > Asteraceae > Helianthus > Helianthus tuberosus. Next base: position 14,178,961 of record CM060362.1, on the reverse strand, counting down.
AAATATCAGGGTGTGACAATCAAGCACCTCAAGGATGCTAATTCACATAAGGCATAAAAAAATACACACATAATGTTAAAAGCACGTCATCTACTAGACAACTACTACATTCACCATCTCGCTACCACTAAGGTTCGAAAACTATGATAGAATTATCAAATAAAATTTATCACGACACAAATCGTGCTTTTAATATCGACACCTACCACGCCCCATCCCTATGCGACCTCGACATCACTAAGTAAAATGTAATTCGCCCATGCAGAACTAATAAATCCCGATTAATCACCGCGTCGTATAAAAACACTGTTCGTGGGAAAAACGTTTATAAAACATTTTAATCACAAAACTCGTTAATATATAACACTCGTAACCACGTATGAAAACATGTAAAAAGCATGTATACTAGCCCCGAAAATATTTAAGAAAAAGGGGATTAGAACTCACCGGTTGCAAAGCTTCCAAATCCACAAGCTAACCGTCTTGAACTACGGCCTCATACAAGATCTCCATGCAAATCCATAACCCGTACAGCATCAAGTTCGGATCACCACGACCCGTTGACCCAAACCGAATACACCCATGCAAAATCACACGCCATTCCCATACCAAAATAATCCTTATCATAATACTAATTCATGATGGTATATAAAGATAATAATGAAATGACTAGAAAGTATTTCATCATCACCACCCCATGTGTCTACAATATATATAACCATGCATGCATGGCAACATGAGGTAGGTTTCAACATATAACTAAATCTCTTGTCAGAACGTGGTTTGCATGCATTTAATCACTATCTTTACTAAACCAATTTCACCTCCAAGTCATACCCATTTCATATATCGTGACCCAAAAACTCAACCCATCCTAACCATATGTTGCCATGTAGTCAAAACCCACATCCTTGAATTAATCCCACAGCAGCAACTACCATACACCATGCGACACCATGCATCTTCAATGTTTCTACGTCACCATCATACACACACTAACCTCCATTGAAATTCCATGTTCATGTATCATTGCCACCTTCATGCCATAAAATAACCATTTCAAAGTCCACCCAAATCAGCTTCCATGTCGTTCGGCCGAACCGGCCAAACCCGTTCATGAATAGATCTAAATCGCTAATACCGGTCCCGAGATGTGTCCTAGACCGTGACCCGTACATGTTCAACAAAACCTGTCAAAACGAGGTCTCGATTACCGGATACATACCCACACACCTTCATGTAACTTTCACGCATTGTATTGACGCCGTCACCGTGCCGCCTTCACACCCACCTCCGTACACCCTCACCATCATCCTCACCTTCGCTCTTAAACATATCATGTAAGATTAAATATATATTATTTTATATTTAATCTAGTAGCCATTATAATCATTTACATTATATAGATCAAAATATATAACAACCTATTAAATAATTAGTTGGTAATTGTTGATGGGGGCCTAATTACCCTTATTAACTAATTAGTGTTTCCTCTTGGGTGCTTATATAAGGAGACTTATGTGGAAGTTATAAGGTTACACACTTAGACACATAACCTAATTACTCTCATAACATCAAATCGCCTCCTCTCCTATACCGGTTACCCTTTATCGGTTTTCTTCATCACCATCATTAGATTGCACCCTAAGGAGGAACCAGATCAAGCTGACAATCATGTCAAACACTATTGCTGCGTCTCCATCTGGATTCTCTGCTGGCCTGTACTGATGCAATCAAATGTATGTTTTCATGTTTTCCATTATGTCTAAACAGAACTGATCAACATGTGGTATCAGAGCATATGTTGATTAATCAGTTCTGTTTTCCTATCCATTATTCTGGGATTGAAATCTGGAAAACAGAAATTTTGAAAGCCTAATAAAATTAACAGCCATGTTTCGGGTCATAGTTCTCGAAATTACTGTTTTGAGAAAAATAAAAGAACAAGAATGGTTTATCATGTGACTCGAAATCAAAACGGGTAAAATTTATGTCCGAAATCTGTATAAAAACATTAAAATTCAGGTTTCGGGTTCCAGAATTATTATTTTATTTTTTAGGGTTCATCATGTGTTCTTAGGAAAATTCGAAATTCATTTATGTTTTGGAATATGATTTGGATTATTGAGTGTTTTTCCATGTTTTGATCTGTTTTAACTATTAAAATTTTTGAAAAACTGTTATTAGATCAACAGATAAAATTTTTGAAATATTTGATAAAATATGATCATCACTAAAACAGGAAATCATATCTCAAAATCCCTAAGAATTCGAATTTTTCAGTTATGCTTTCACAACAACAGCTGTTAAAAGGAGTTTTGAGATCACTTTTAACGACCCGAGACCAAGATCTCGACTCGAGACCACAAGGTCTCGACTCAAAATCATAAGGGTTCTCAAATCTTTATTACTCGAGACAACGGTTTCCACTCGAGACAACGGTTTCTACTCGAGACCATAAGGTTTCGACTCGAGACCACTGAGGTTTCGACTAAGGGCTTCAATCTTCACAACTCGAGACCGTGGTTGCAACTCGAGACCTCATCAAGCAGTTGAGATCTCATAAAACATAGTAGTCGAGACCATGATTACGACTCAAGACACTGAGGTTGCGACTCGAGACCTTAATGAGTCGAGACCTCATAATGTTACAAGATGAGTCAAGACTGGACTCGAGATCTCATAACTAAGTCGAGATCTCATAACTGAGTCGAGATCTCACTCGAGACCTAAGACTAACTCGAAATCTCAACCTCATTACTTTAGGCTGTTTAATGCGAACAAAAATTTAGCTCGGGGCTCCGCCCCGAACCCCGTGCGGGGGCACGCTATCCCCTTGCAACCCCCAGTGAACTCACCGCGGAGTTCGATCCGCGCTAACAGGTGGTTTGCTATTAAATAATTGGTTTTTGTAAATACTTAGTTAATTAATCAGGATCAAATAAAGTTTCACAAAACCAAAATGGCTTTACTTGGGTGAGCTTCTGATGTATCACTTCTGGCCAAAGCTGATTTGATACATCTATTTATTGCTCAAGTATTATAAAAGTCACGTTGGGTATGCATTACAAACGTGAATGTTTTAATTTCTAGCCAAAGCTGATTTAATTCATTCATGTATAACATTCTTAACAAGTGCATAACTAAAGTGATTGTCTCATTTCTGGCCAAAGCTGATTTGTCACGATTACTTTGCACACATGCTTAAATGATTACACTTCTGGCCAAAGCTGATTTGTCTTCGTTTAAGTAGAATTTTAATTAAGTCTATTATTCTGATGTTAGTAATAGACATATCACAACCTCTTCACATTAATGATCATTCATTAATCTTATGATCAATTTTATCTGCCTTAATTTTTAAGTACCCATAACTTTACTCACTATAATTTTCTTCTATAAATCAATATCTCATCCACTGTAATTCTTAAACCTTAAATGTTTACTTTATTTAAAATTTCTATAAGAATTAGCTCTTAAATTTAAATCCTTGATTATCTCTTAAGACACGATAATCCTATTGCTCTCTTCTGATAAAGGTACTACAGAAGAAAAGTAGAGCATGATGAATATGACAAATTAAACATGATGTCTCTTATGATAATAAAGAACTCTCTAAACATAAATGTTATCACTAAAAGGTTATTCCAGATTAAGTTTTTCCTAAAACTAATCTATTATTGTGGAATAATCACAAGAATTCCTAAGATGCATGCCTTCATTTAAAACTATATACTATAAAGCTAAGTGGTATATGTGAATACATAATAATGTACAATACCATGACCCATAAAGTTAAGGGTTTACGCATGGAAATAAGTACATTTTTTCCAGTACATTACATACTAAGATTTTCACTTGTACAATTTGATGCCTTATAAATCAACTATAACACTCAAAAGTATCAAAGTATAATGAGTGTGTTGATAAGCAACATATGTACAAAAGAAATAAAAGTTTGAAGCTGGAAAATAAGTTGTTACTCACCTTACAACCACTTAAAACTTTAAAAGAGGATTGTTTAAAGGTCCATAGGCAAATTAAAAGTAAAAATTTCAACTTTAAGGTTCTTCAAGTGAAAATCTCACTGCATAATTATGCCATTAAACTAGACATAAGCAACGAGACTATCCATTATTCTAAAGAACAGTTGGATAAATTAATTAGATAGTCACTTCCTAATGATATCTAAGTCTGCTAATTTTTTTTAATATTTCAATTAACACATGATTAGTTGACTCTAGTTCTAAACGTTTCCTTACCAGAAGTCAACAAATAACTAACATGAGAGTTAGTGACAAAATTAAATGTTAAGGCTATAAGAACCATAATAAGCAGTCTTCTAACAACGTCTTTCGATACCTTATATATTCTGAAGATTAATCAGAATATAGTGTCATAATTAAGCAAATGTTATGAAGGTTGTGAGGTTTGCATAGTCAACATAAAGTCACACTTACCTTAAACTCTCATTTTATTTGTTCTCAATATCTGAATAGAAACATTATTAAGATGAAACTAGATGATACCTTACACTTTCACAACTTTTGTTATCATGCAAATGAGAATTTGACAAAAGGAAAATGAGACCTATAAATTTCATCCATTATAACCGAAATTCATAAGAAATCATGACATGGTTAATGAGGATGATTATTCATCTAATCTCATTCTTAGTGATTTTAAATCATGACGTTAAAGCCATAAAATATTACTTGGCTTAAGGAATAAGTATGGGTCCATCATAAGTCATTCATTGACATTCGTGGAACTTATTCCAAAAGGAATATTCAGACATAATTCATTTATCATTTAAAAGGCAATCAACTTGTATATAAATTTGTAGCATATGGCCCACGGTCTTAGAAGAAATCTATTCATATACTTAATAAGATTTCTATTAAATATGTCCCTAAAGTTTCTTATGATATCTGGACATTAAAGAAATCAAATAAAGTCTTAAGTATATGTGATAGGTTCCCACGTCACGTAGCTCATTGAAACTTCTCTTGTAGCATTCTAGAGATATTAAAGATCAGTGGGAGCATTTAGTGTCGTAATAATAACTTGCAAGAGTTGGGGAGTGAAAATTTTACATTACCTAAATTTACACCTCTTGTACAAGACACTGCTCCATCTTGACATTGTTCTATCATAACTTGTCTCCTTAAAATCTAATGCTACTCTTACAAAAGTTTCATTGTTGCTTAATCGTGGGCACACTTAGATTTCTTACCTAAACTAACATACTCCTCAACAAGAGAAACTACAAAGACTGATGTCATTAATTTGTTTTCTCTATTAGAATTTGTTGGTCGTTAAATATTGACCCTAAGCATGCTGAGTTCCTAAAGTTTTCTAAGGTCAGTGGGAGCAGTCAAAGTCCTTATCATGACTTGCAAGGAATACAAGAGGCAGGGGGAAGAGTGTCATTAAATTTCACTCCGAATTTAACTCCGATTACACCTCTTGTACACCATACTGCACCAACTCTTACAAACTTAGAATCCTGAAAATGATAGCAACCTAACCAAGAGCTAATCCATAAAACTGAAACTTCTAACAAACCCAATAATCAACTCAGGAGGTCATCTAGGTTTAAAAACCTACTAACTTTGATGATTACATAACCTCCCTAACTAAAGTTGAAATGGATTTTGGAAAAGTTTACTGATCCTATCTCTTCTAATTAAGCCATTAGAGTCAATCAATCTTCTGAATGGAATAAAACTGTTTTCTAGTAAAACTGATTTTATGTGTTCATATAACGTTTGGGATTTGATTGAATTACCTAAGAGTGTTCAAAACTAAACCAAATCCTAAAATAAGCGTTAAGACACGAAGAGGCTTGATTGATTGTCAAAGGTTATACTTAGGAAGAGATAAATTATCAAAGATTTCTTTGAGGATCATCACTGTTCTAGTAGCTTATAATAGTTTAAAGCTACATTAGATGAACATTAAAAACAATTTTCCCTAACAAATGGCTGGCATATTTACATGTTCATAAAACAGCCTGAAAGTTCCAAACTGAAGGTTAAAGAACACTTTGTTTGTAAGCCAATAAAATCCAAGTATGGGTTAATGCAAACATCATAATGTGATGAAATCTTAACGTAATTATTTTCTTCAAGAATCAAGTGGATTAATGTACCTACCTCAAAATGAGTGGGAGCAACTAAATTAAACTTGTCTATATAGATTATATTCTTTTGACAAGTATATGTTACATAAGTTAAAGCATTGTTAACACAAACTTTGATATAATAGATCTCAGAGATATCTCTTACGTGATAGATATCATAACATGCCGAGATAGACCCAATGGGACATTAGTTCTGTTCCATAAGTTTAACATTAAATGGGTCCTTATATATGTAACAAACAATACGGCTCTCCTTTAGAGGATAATAGGATAAATGAGATTATTTCCTTACGCTTCATTAATTAGAAGCCTTATGTAAGTTCAAGTCTATACTCGTTTAGATATTACTCACATTGCAACACACTAGATATGTCTAGATTAATGTGAAGCATCTGATAGAGTATTATAATATTTTTAAGAGAAACGAGAGGCTATGATTTGAAGAAGAAGTGAGAACACAAACTGGTTTATTACTTTAACTTTGTGATATTCAAAGATGACAAAATGTATTTTCGGGTATATCCTTATGTCAGCAGACAAAGCCTATCTCATGGAGGAGTCATAATGGACTGATATCAACAACCTAAGTTATAACGACATAATATAGTCACTAAATGTTGTTGGAAATTTATCAGTGGACTCATAAGTTTATTAACTCCATATAATTAATGTTTTGAAGACTTAGTGTGATAAAGTCAGCTACCATGACTCCTTGAACAGTAACAGTTCGAGAGGTGTTGCATTAAGTTTTAATACACAATTAATTATTCGTTTATGAACGAATTGAGGAAACTAAGTTTTGTATCGAATGCATTCATGATATGCTTAAGGATCCTATAACTGAAGGGCTATTACCCATAAGTCTTATTAAGAGAGCTCATAGACGGGTATTAATTAACGGTCGTGCGCAATTGCATATCGTACTATGAATGACTAAGTATTAGTTAATTTTCCTCATCAGTTAGATTTTGTATGTCTCTAAGAATATGTCAAGCCGGCATAATGGCATATAGACAAATAAAGTTACAAATCAAACAAAGGGCTTATGCGTATTTTGATCATAACGATTAGGTTTTAAATTAAGGCTATAGTATGACTAATGGGGTCCTGAGTCGCATAATGATTCAACGACTGTATTTCTCTGCTATAGTTCTTGTTTAAGGCTAAAATGAGTGTTAACTCCTGATCAGGCTTATCTAATACTCATAGTAAATGATTACTCGGCTAAGTAGGAGAATGTAAGATTAAATATATATTATTTTATATTTAGTCTAGTAGCCATTATAATCATTTACATTATATAGATCAAAATATATAACAACCTATTAAATAATTAGTTGGTAATTGTTGATGGGCCTAATTACCCTTATTAACTAATTAGAGTTTCCTCTTGGGTGCTTATATAAGGAGACTTATGTGGAGGTTAAAAGGTTACACACTTAGACACATAACCTAATTACTCTCATAACATCAAATCGCCTCCTCTCCTATACCGGTTACCCTTTATCGATTTTCTTCATCACCATCATTAGATTGCACCCTAAGGAGGAACCAGATCAAGCTGACAATCATGTCAAACACTATTGCTACGTCTCCATCTGGATTCTCTGCTGGCCTGTACTGATGCAATCAAAGGTATGTTTTCATGTTTTCCATTATGTCTAAACAGAACTGATCAATATATCGAACCACTAAGCACGGTTACTGTTCTACAACCGAAACCACTACAACCACCAACCTACGTATGCCATCGTCATCTCCACCCTAATCGCACAGGACCACCACATCAAGCACTATCATCCACTTCGTTCATATCGCACCCTAATCCTTAGAACTTCTACGTAGCCAAACGCCACCGTCTCCAGCCTTCCTTGCCATCGCCAACACCACCGGACACCACCGTCACACCGTACCACTCGCCACTTGACACCGTCACCAACATAGACACAAACCATCACCGTCGTGAATCACGTCCACCAGCCTTCATCGCAATCAGAAGTTGGGACTCGTTTTCTTTTTTTTTATAACTACCGTTCAATGCCATATTGATATGATAGGGTTTTCTTGTTGTTTGTGATTATAAGATTAATTCTCATGTTACAACAAGGCCCCTCTATATTCATAACATATTTATCTTGTTCCTAAAGTTATATAAAAACCAAGTTTCATTACTTTACAAGTTACACCCAAACTATACATAAACTCACAAAAATTTGGGGTGTTACAATTATGTAATTTTTAATATCATCTGAGTATTGCAGATCGATATTGATGTAGATGTGAAATTGTCTCTGGGTTTGATTTAGATTATGTTGATGTTGAATTGTGCTTGAACAATCTTTTGAATAATTACAAAGAATCAATTTATGTTATTGTATAGATCTATCAAAGTTAAAGTTTGCCAAAAGAGAACATCTGCTCGAAATCATCATCTGCTGATCTAACGGTTGTTTGACTTGCTACTGTTGCCAACATCTGTTGTTGCCTAACAGAGCTTCCAACATCCATGTGCACTGAAGTGGTAGAAGTATGTGTTTAGGATGTAGAGTATTGTTGGTCTTTAAATGAAGAGTTTTTTTTATTGTTTTTTATGCCAGAGGTTTGAATTTTTTTTATTTTTTATGATTTGGTAAGTCAACAGTTTTTTGAAGAATTTCCTCCTCTCAATTGCAAATACTCAACATCTGTTACTTTAAATCTCTGTCAAAGGTAAAGTTTGCCCAAAGAGAACATCCGTTTAGTAGTGATCCTCTGCTAATCTAACGGTTGTTTGACTTGCTACTGTTGACAACATCTGTTGTTGCCTAACAGAAGTTCTCAACATCCGTGTCTGCTGAAGTTGTAGAAGCATGTGTTTACTATGTAGAGTATTGTTGGTCTTTAAACGAAGAGTATTGTTCGCAACATCGGTTGTTGCCTAACAGAGGTTCGTAACATCTGTGTCTGCTGGAGTTGTAGAAGCATGTGTTTACTATGTAGGTTTGAAATTTTATAAAAGGGAAATCCCGATGACATAAGAAAAGCTGATGTGGCAGCCAGAGAGGCTGTCCAACAATGCTTTTCTTATGTCATGCCTTGCTACTGTTGCCAACATCTGTTGTTGTCTAACAGAGCTTCTCAACGTCCGTGTGCGCTGAAGTGGTAGAAGTATGTGTTTAGGATGTAGAGTGTTGTTGGTCTTTAAATGAAGAGTTCAGAGGTTTGAAATTTTATTATTTTTTTATGATTTGGTAAGTCAACAGTTTTTTGAAGAATTTGCTCCTCTCAATTGCAAATACTCAACATCTGTTACTTTAAATCTTTGTCAAAGGTAAAGTCTGCCCAGAGAGAACATCTGTTTAGTAGTGATCCTCTGCTAATCTAACGGCTGTTTGACTTGCTACTGTTGCAAACATCTAACAGAAGTTTTCAACATTCGTATCTGCTGAGGTTGTAGAAGCATGTGTTTACTATGTAGAGTATTGTTGGTCTTTAAATGAAGAGTACTGTTGGCAACATCTGTTGTTGCCTAACAGAGGTTCGCAACATCTGTGTCTGCTGTAGTTGTAGAAACATGTGTTTACTATGTAGAGTATTGTTGGTATTTAAATGAAGAAATTTTTTTATTATTTTTTTATGCCAGAGGTTTGAAATTTTATTATTTTTTTTATTATTTGTTAAGTCAACAGTTTTTTGAAGAATTTCCTCTCAATTACAAATACACAACATATGCTCCTCTAAATGTCTGTCAGAGGTAAACTCTGCCCAAAGAGAACATCTATTTCAAGTGATCCTCTGCTGATGAAGACATAGTCTGAAGAAAGTTTGAAGAAGCAAAGGTCTGCTATGGGTCAACAGATCTTAAAGAACAGCAGATGATATTCAATAGATCCTGCTCAACAGAGGTTTTAAAAGACAATTGTTGAAGTTTTGAAATGCGGATAATGGTAAATAATCCCGATGTGGCATAAGAAAAGCTGATGTGGCAGCCAGAGAGGTTGTCCAACAATGCTTTTCTTATGTCATTACTGCATCATAAAGCCTAATATATATAAAATCATTTTAAAATCTATCTAAAAGTCTGCCTTATCCCAAAACCTCTGCCCATATCTATCCTTTAAAGCCAGCAGAGGTTGAAAGTCCTTCCTTTGACAAATGTATAACTTAGAAGATGTTTTGAAATCGCCGGTAATTTCAAATTCAAAATGCCTGGGGATATGTAATTTGCAATTAATGGATGTCACTCAATCACTTCTGTCTTATGGTAATGCATCTTATGGTAAATGAAAAAGTTAATTGTAATTATGATAACCTGTTTTTTTTAAGGTTTAAAATTTGTCCTTTGCATTTCTTGATATTTAATTTTATACTTTTCCCATGAAAACGCACTTTTGAAATGTTTTGCATTAAAAGCCTAACCATTGTCGCATCATATTCTTTAACAGTAAGTTAGTTTGACGATCTATTTAATCATAACCGCCTTCATTGGGTATTTAAAATACATTGGGAAACTGCTTTCATCATTACCGCTTTCATCCATCTACTCAATCATCTTCAAAATTTTTTGTTTATCAATATCATTACAATCTCTTTGGCTTTCAAACACGCATTTGTTCACTGCAAAATGGAAAACATTGGGTTTCAAATGATCGTTGACGAAATTTTCACAAGGCTCCCGGTAGAAAATATTGGTCGTTTGAAATGTCTTTCCAAAAATTTTTATAGGGAACTGTCAAGTCACGCATCTGAGATGATGCATGCTCTCCGAAGTGGTGATTCACTACAAAAGAAACTACTCTCCTTTAAAGACACGTCAATTGTCATTGACAACATAGTAGCTGGTAATTTGGATATCGTTACAAGCAAAACCTTAAGTTTTCCTAACAATGTCCACCCTACCTTCTTACTTATTCTATCATCATTTAATGGGTTATTGTTAGTTTGCAATGAACGGATTTGTTGTGAGCTGATCCTTTGGAATCCAACAACCAGGCACTATAAGTTTTTGTCTGACGACTACTTAAATTATATTCATGATTGAAACTCTGATACAGGTGGAATTTATTTTGATGAATCCAATGATCTGAAACTGCTTCACATCAGATGTTACCGTAATGTGGCTACTGATCGTGTTTACTCACGGCGTCGTGAGTCATGGAGAACAATACATTTCTTGAGCGTAAATAATTATGGTTCAAGCAGTTATTCATGGTCTCCCGGAATTTATGCTGGTAAAACCATATATTTCATGGTTTCAAATTATTGGTATCCACTAGGTGAGAGGAACATCGTTGCTTTCGATGTTCTTTTTTAGACTTTCAAAATGCTTCGTTTTCCCGAGAGTATCGTAGTCAATCCTTGCCAAGGGCATTTTTTGACCATCGCAAAGAGGCTGCATTTGATTGTAATTGGAAAGTCTGCTGAGCTAACTGCTGATTTGCTTAGATATGAAGAAGAAGGCTGGATCAAGGTGTTTGCTTTCAATAATCCTCGTGTAGTTGATTATGTAGATAGGCGCCGAAGGACTAATATAATTGAAAACAACAAATGGCTGATAACAAGCATTTGGGGGGATATTGTTGAAGTTGATCTGAGCAATGAAGTTTTGAAATACCTCCAACATGTTGACAACTACAATGGTCCGAAATGAGCTTTATTTATCGAGATTACTGTTTCGCCCATTGATTAAAAATTATTATGTTGTATTTTACTGAATGGTGTTTGGTGTTTCGAACTTTGTTTATTATATAGTTACCTCCGTTTGACACTTTCATATTTTATATTATTAGTTGTGTTAAAATTATTAACCATGTTTGTTATTTAAATCTAATATATATAATAAATGAAAGTGATTTGGGCCACGTGTCACTTAATTAGGGCATCGTTTTTCCTCTTTTCCCGCCCAACAGTACCACTGCCCTCTTTTATTTATATCCTCCCTCATTTACTCATTTAGGGCTTCCTACTTTCTCTCTCCCTCTGCTCTGCTCTATTTTGATCGATGTTCAGATCCTCTTTCTCTCTGATGTTCATCCTTCTCCTTCTTCACATTTTCAACTCCTCAACAACGTACGGCAGATGTTACTTCTATTGGATACATCTGCGTTTGAAACCCTAAATCATGTACCGTCGAGTGGTTGAAGAAGAGAATAATCATGTAAGATCTATTTTTTCATTCAGAAATTTTATTTCGTTTTATCTATTTTCTCATACTGAACACGATGAACCCTTTTGTACCCTCAGAAGAAGAAGCAGATCTCCTAGGGTTTCTTATCGTATTCGATGAACCCTTTTGTATAAGCTCCTCTTAATCGGTGACACTGGTATGTTCTAATAATCTTTTTATTATTGTATATATCTGAAATTTATGAATAACTCTGTTTGTAGCTTTTGATTTTGTCTTTCCTTTGTTATTGTTTATTCAGATGCTTGCTTTGTTGTATCATGTGATTACGAGTAGACTGATTTTGATATGTTTGTAGTTTATGTCTTTCCCAAGCTTTTTTGTTGATTTATTCACCCATGTTAGTAATTTTTTATGCTCCTATGTTTCTTGATCCTCTGTTTTTATTTCAACTTTCATACTATTATTCTAGCAATCCAAGCAGAATATATAGATTTTATGCTCACAATTTTTTATTATTATTATTTTATAGAGTTTGTTGATTAGAAGCAACCTCTGCCGGACGATTGTTGAGGAGATGGAAATGTGAAAGGTGATACCAGGTCTGTTGATAGGTGATACCAGCCCAAAAGTTTAGGCTTCATCCCTTTTTGTTATTTGGTATGGTACTCCTTTACAGTCCCACTTTCAATGAGGTTGTCTTATTCATGTATTTGATTTTTTCCGTGGACATCAAAGTGATTGCACAACACCAAGGTAACTTGTCACACCCCGATATTTCCACGTATTACCGGTGGGCCCGGTGGGGGTATCATGACGTAGTTGATATCATCATAGTCAATAACACAATTTAAATGCACAGCGGAAGCAAAGGATAAATATATTACAATCCGATTCAAAAGTAATATTAAATATTACAACGGAATGTAAGATGGATCCACAGGCGGATCTTAAAACAGAAGGATAACATTGTTCAACAGACTTTAGGCATCTAGAACTTGCGAGATTCCCTATTAACGCCCTGAGCTCCTAGCCAATTACGTACAGTACCTGTCACTTAATCTTTTTGGAAAAATACGTCAGTTTACACTGGTAAATACAATTAACTGACTCATTTTGAAAAGGTTTAGAAAAATTGATTTGAATGCACATGGAATAAAACTTTTTATAACTTGGGATAATTATTTATATATAAACTTGTAAAAGAATTACTTGTTTCTTATACGTTCAGTAGCCCAGATTGACACTGGGTTAAAGATTAATAGACACACCACGTGATATTGTCCCGCAGCGAGTTATTCTCGTAACCGGCGGTTATACCTTATTATTTATATATGCACTGTCGGGTGTGCGCCTACACCCCGTGCTTAGGTCGTGGCCATTTCTTAAAATGATGCCAAGAATATCCGGGACATGGTCATTAACCCCCCAAAGGCTTTAAGCAAACAAAACAATTTAAACGAGACATTTCAATAAATTAACCTTCATACAATTAAAAATTCAATGCCCGACCAAGCGGTATTTTATATACCGTACCCCAAGCTCGTATAGGGAAAATAAGTTAAAAGTATTTACCTGAGCTTAAAAATGCAATTTATACTCAGCCGTATATCCTAATCAGCAAGTGCAAGTACCTTTACTGGGGCTCTTAATCTGGAACGAAGGTTTTTAATAACCTATTAGATTCCTAACGGGTCTTAATTAAGCCTATGCTTAGACCGGTTAGTTTTAAAGGAGAATACGGTTCAAAACGCATGATTAAGCGAAGACTGGATTAGAATGTGGTTTAGACCCGACAAACTTGTATACTTGTGTAATAAGGGTAAACTAAACACATTCTGGATTTTGAGATAAAAATGATAAGGGTTGACCCGTTTCGGCTAATTTATGCAAACTAGTTACATAAGCCGATCCGAACGCGAAAAGTGTGTAACGGGTAACCAAAAGAGTCATGAACAGGTTTCCTAAGTTAATATGCCTTAAATATGTTGTGACATCAGTAAGATATCTTCTATTATGCCCAAAACGGATTTAAACTCAAATTATGCCCCGTAGGGGTATTTTGGTCATTTAAAAAGGTAGGGGTGCAAACGAGCCGAGCCGAGCCCGAGCCTTACATTAATCGAGCTTAGCTCGCAACAATTTTCTGAAGCTCGAGCTCGATTCGAGCCTTTGATTTGGGCTCGAGCTCGGCTCGCTAATAAAACTAGAAACTCGAGCTCGGCTCGAAAGCTCGAATTAAATATATTTGGCTAGAGTTTAAACAAGAAAAAGCTTGGCTCGAGCTCGAGCTCGGCTCGGCAGTTTGAGAACTCTAATGAATGATATTAGCCTAATTTAGGTAAGTGAACAAGGTGGGGTTTATGTGGGTGAATTGGTGTAACGTATTGAAAGGCTCAAGCCCAAAATTAATTTAGTAAATACATTTCACATGGGCTAAAATGTTTGGGCTGGTTATTATATTTATTGGCTTAAAATAACTAAAGCTCGATAAGGCTCGACGAGCTTTTTCGATCCTTACATCTGAAGCTCGAGCTCGGGCTCGATAATTAATTGAGCTTTATTTTAGGCTCGGGCTTGGGCTCGAGCTCGATAAGGCTCGGCTCGTTCGAGCTTTTTATCGATCCGAGCTAGAGTAGCTCGCGAGCTGCTCGGCTCGTTTGCACCCCTATAAAAAGGTTATAAAAGAGATTTAATATAAGTCTGAGTTTCAGGTCTGATATAATTAGTAAATATACTTTAATTTAATAAGTTATATCAGTAGGGTATTACATATATGTGAAATTTATCATTTATATCCAAACTATGCACCGAAAGGGCATTTTGGTAATTTCACATAAGGTTTAAAGGTCAAATATGGAAATCTGAGTTTAAAACTTTTGCTTACTGTTAAAGTATAAAAATTTACTTAATATATCAGTAGGTATCTAGTCTTATATGTTTAAAATGGTTTTAATACATACTATGCGTTTAAAACGCGTAAAAAGACGGTTTTAAGTGATTTCCGGGTTTTATAAGAAAAGCTGATATTTTTATTATTCCAAAAGGTTCAAAATATTTTATTTATCATATAGGATCAGTAGAAAAAGGTTTGGTGTCAAAAGGATTTGTAAAACTCATTTTATAGGCCAAAGGGGCAAAACCGACAATTACCGAATTAAGCTTAGAACCCTATGTTATGCTCAGCCTAAAAATAAATAAAAATATTCAAAAATCCCAAAATATTATTTTATATCAGTAGGTAAAAAGTTTGGTATCAAAAATTGGGTTTAGATAGGCTATATGCTAATTGCGCCGTTTAATTAATAAAAAACTTTCTAATTACGCTAATGAGCATAACTCCTAATCTAGACCTCAAACTGATGTCAAATTTTTGGGACAAGTTTATAAATCAGTAACTAAGATTTCTACTCTTTTACATTTTCAAAAATCACGTTTTAAGGTCATATGGGCATAATAGTCAACATATAAGCATTTAACGGAAACATGCATATGAATCGGATAACTAATGAACCAAGTTGTATAATCACAGAGGGTTATACTAACATGAAACCTGGTCCTAATAAGGCTCTAATGCATTTCTAAACTAAGCTAAATCGGGTCAGAACTGAAAGTCAAAGCAAAAGTCAACTTTTGCGACTTTCGGTTCCGAACCGAGCCTAAACTTAGAATTGTCGGGTTGAATATGCTTAGACATGTTCAACTAATATTTACCAAGTTATTAAAGTGAGAAAACTGATTTTATGGCTTTTTTATTAATAGTTATGAATTTTATTTAAAACTAACCCGTTTGACTTTTATTTGACCCGACAATTTAACTAAGTAAACGTGGTAATTAGGAGGTGCCCTTTTGAGGGTTTAACACCTACCTAATTACGGTCACGTAGCCATGTTCGTTACGAATAATGGCTCAACCATTTAAAAGTCCAAGCGTTTATCGAAACGCTTGACTTTTCGGCTATAAACGCTAAACAATTAAACTAAGCACGAAAGGACACTTACAAATGGTCCAAGCAAGGAGGTTTTGATCCTAAATTCTCAGGTATGAAGAGCAAGGTCTCCAACTTAGAGAATTCAGAAATCAAGTGTGAATGAGAGCAAGATCAAGTGGGTTTATATAGGATTTTTAGAACCATTAGGATCGTTTCTTGTAACTCGTGCTTCAATCTTGGCCCTCCATGTGTGCCCATGGTTTCTAAATACAATGGGGGTTGAAAACTAGCTCATGGTATTGAGAAATTTACGTAAAAGCCCTTGAAAAACGACCTAATGCTGAAAATAAGAATCTGCCCAGACCTGGGCGTAGGCTACGCTTCAGGGGGCGTAGGCTATGGCCTGCACAGATCAAACAACTTTCAGAAGTTGCAGTTTTGGTCCCTGTATGTGTTTAAGCCCATATTTGACATGTTTAAAGCCCGTTAAGCCATTTTCAAGGCTCTACAATGATGCCTAAGCATAGGGAACATAAAACATGCTCAAAAATGTGCCGGATGTCAGTTCTTTTGGTCGTATGATCGCGTTGTTCGTCTAATTACGACGAAACACGAACGGACGCGAAAAACGATCCAAATTACGCGACGAATGGAATTTTATCAAGCAAAACACTAAAATAAAATATTTTAGTACTTACATAAATTTTTGGGTGTCCGGGTATACTCAGAATGTGAGATATGCGCGAAAATGCAAACTTGTGCACTTTTTGACACTTTTAGTCCCTGCATGACTTAAAAGTTTATTTTTGCGCACGAAACACCTCTAACCCTATTTCTAAGCTAGGTAGGGGATAATTAGAGCATGTTTAACTCATGGTCATATTCCGGAAGGTCCGATAACATACGAATCGACATACTTTTGCAGTTTGACGCAAATAGTCCTTTAATCGCACAAAGTAGCGCGAAATGTCGTTTAATGATATCCAAGCCTTCCATGGCCCATAATGGGCATTCCCAAGCATGAGTTTAATTATTTCTACGCTCTCGATCGCTTAAATGGTCACCAAAAGGCGTAGATTCAAAAGTTGACGCTTTAGGTCCCTCTAATGCGCAAACTTGCGCATTTCATCGTTTAATAGCGTCGAAGCCTTATCTAATCCATATTAGGCATTCTTGAGAGTATTATTAAACATCACGATAAAAGTTGACGCTTTAGGTCCCTCTAATGCGCAAACTTGCGCATTTCATCGTTTAATAGCGTCGAAGCCTTATCTAATCCATATTAGGCATTCTTGAGAGTATTATTAAACATCACGATGCTTCGGGTTCGCTAAAAGGTCATTCAGAGGTGTAATTAAACATATTGACACTTTTAGTCCTTCTAACTTGCAAAGTTGCGCGTATCTTTACTTATAGGCATAAAAACTTTAGACGGCCGATGTTTGGCATTCCCTAGAGTATAATCAAATATCACGATGCTTCGGGTTCGCTAAAAGGTCACTCAAAGGTAAGAATTAACATGTTGACGCTTTTAACCCTTCATTGTGCAAACTTTCAATTAATTACGCGAACGACTATACTCGATCAACAAGTGGCTCATTTGTGAATATAAATACCGTACGAGGTTATTCAGAAACTTATTTTAGGTATACAAACACTTCCAGTCCTTTCATAATCAAGGTTTTCTATTTTTCGAAAAATTAGTCCCTTAAATTCAATATTTGACTTCATTAGGGTTTATTACACGTGTCAATACATCATTGGACGTGATTTTACGAGGTGTTACATAACTTCAATTGGTGTGATTTATTTTTTGGTATTTGTAAAAGTTTTCCATCAGTTGTTTGACTTAACAGTAGTTTGCGTTATTCATTCTAAATTCATCAGTTGTTGTAGGTAAACTGAAGTTTCCTACAATAAGCACTGCCCAGCTAAGTTTCCTACAATGACAGTGGTTAAAAACAAGTTAATATGGCAAAACACTGATCTGCCTAACAACTATTGGATATAACGATGGTTGTACACAAAGTCTGATGAACATCATCCACTGTTCAATTACCAAACCACTGATCAAGACCAAAGTCCTGTTGAAGACAAGCACTGATGAACCAAAGGCCTCATCAACCAAAGGTGAAACACTATCCAACAACAACAGTGGTTCAGCATCAACATTAGTTATTCTATCTTTGTTTATGTTAACAGTGTTTATATGTAACAGTGTTTTTCAGATCAGTGTTTTATAGTCTGTTAGGTTGTTAGATGTCATCACCTCAGTATTTTATATGTAACAATTTTTATGACATCAGTGTTTATATATAACAGTGTTTATATGTAATAGTATTTATCACATCACTTCAGTGGTTTGATCTGTACTATAAATTGAACAGTTGTTTCATCTTTTTACTAATAAATAAAAATCAAGTACACTTGGATGATTATTAAGCTCATCATCTTGATTGTTTGGGTATAGTATTCTTGAAATTGGTTCAAACATTTGATTGTTAAAAGTTATCCACTGCTGAAATACAACCTCTGTTTCTTCAATCTCCGTGTTGACCACTGACTGACCGAACATCTGTGTTTCGAAAACTGTTGGGTATCCACTGATAGGAAAAAATAGCCACTGCTCACTTTTTTATTGTTAACATCCACTGATATTGACCATCAGCGGTTTCCCTAAAAAATAGTCACTGCTCACATTTTTATTATTGATGTTGTTAATTAGTGATAGATTGAAATTATCAAATGAAAACTAGAATTACAATCAAATTACCATTTTACCTAATCTTTACATTCCAATGACATAAGAGTTCCTCCAACATTATTTTCATGATAAAATTTAAGGTTAAATTAAAAAATAAAAAAAATTCTTGATGACTATTTGTTCCAAATCAAATTAGTAATTAATGCTAATTTCTTGAGCTTTGGACATTTAATTAAGCAAAATTTGAATTTCAAATTGACGGTTATTATATCTTAATTAAAGTTAAAAAAAATTAGAAAAGTCATTATGACAATTGCTTTCAAATCAAGTCAGTAATTAATGATAATATCAGTAAATTTGAAATTCAAAATATGCAAAATTGTAATTTAAAATTGTCGTTCTCTCTTTTTTTTTTCCTACTTTGCATATCATTTCTAATATTTAATTACTTTAATAAAGCAGCATATAAGGATATAAACTACTTACCTTTGAAATTACATCTGAAATTTATGACGTCCAACAACAGTGTCCAACAACAACAGTGGTTCAGCATCAACATTAGTTATTCTATCTTTGTTTATGTTAACAGTGTTTATATGTAACAGTGTTTTTCACATCAGTGTTTTATAGTCTGTTAGGTTGTTAGATGTCATCACCTCAGTGTTTTATATGTAACAATTTTTATGGCATCAGTGTTTATATATAACAATGTTTATCACAACAGTGTTTATATGTAACAGTATTTATCACATCACTTCAGTGGTTTGATCTGTACTATAAATTGAACAGTTGTTTCATCTTTATACTAATAAATAAAAATCAAGTACACTTGGATGATTAATAAGCTCCTCATCTTGATTATTTGGGTATAGTATTCTTGAAATTGGTTCAAACATTTGATTGTTAAAAGTTATCCACTGCTGAAATACAACCTCTGTTTCTTCAATCTCCGTGTTGACCACTGACTGACCGAACATCAGTGTTTCGAAAACTGTTGGGTATCCACTGATAGGAAAAAATAGCCACTGCTCACTTTTTTATTGTTGACATCCACTGATATTGACCATCAGTGGTTTCCCTAAAAAATAGTCACTGCTCACATTTTTTATTATTGATATTGTTAATTAGTGATAGATTGAAATTATCAAATAAAAACTAGAATTACAATTAAATTACCATTTTACCTAATCTTTACATTCCAATGACATAAGAGTTCCTCCAACAATATTTTCATGATAAAATTTAAAGTTAAATTAAAAAATAAAAAAAATTCTTGATGACTATTTGTTCCAAATCAAATCAGTAATTAATGCTAATTTTTTGAGCTTTGGACACTTAATTAAGCAAAATTTGAATTTCAAATTGACGGTTATTATATATTAATTAAAGTTAAAATAAAATTTAGAAAAGTCAATATGACAATTGCTTTCAAATCAAGTCAGTAATTACTGATAATATCAGTAATTTTGAAATTCAAAATATGCAAAATGGTAATTTAAAATTGTTGTTATCTCTCTTTTTTTTCCTACGTTGCATATCATTTCTAATATTTAATTACTTTAATAAAGCAACATATAAGGATATACACTACTTACCTTTGAAATTACATCTGAAATTTATGACGTCCAACAATAGTGTCCAACAACAACAGTGGTTCAGCATCAACATTATTTATTCTATGTTTGTTTATGTTAATAGTTTTTATATGTAACAATGTTTTTCACATCAGTGTTTTATAGTTTGTTAGGTTGTTAGATGTCATTACCTCAGTGTTTTATATGTAACAATTTTTATGGCATCAGTGTTTATCACAACAGTGTTTATATGTAACAGTATTTATCACATCACTTCAGTGGTTTGATCTGTACTATAAATTGAACAGTTGTTTCATCTTTATACTAATAAATAAAAATCAAAATACACTTGGATGATTATTAAGCTCCTCATCTTGATTGTTTGGGTATAGTATTCTTGAAATTTGTTGAAACATTTGATTGTTAAAAGTTATCCACTGCTGAAATACAACCTTTGTTTCTTCAATCTCCGTGTTAACCACTGACTGACCAAACATGAGTGTTTCAAAAACTGTTGGGTATCCACTGATAGGAAAAAATAGCCATTGCTCACTTTTTTATTGTTGACATCCACTGATATTGACCATCAGCGGTTTCCCTAAAAAACAGTCACTGCTCACATTTTTATTATTGATGTTGTTAATTAGTGATAGATTGAAATTATCAAATGAAAACTAGAATTACAATCAAATTACCATTTTACCTAATCGTTACATTCCAATGACATAAGAGTTCCTCCAACATTGTTTTCATGATAAAATTTAAAGTTAAATTAAAAAATTAAAAAAAATCTTGATGACTATTTGTTGCAAATCAAATCAGATAAAAAAAATTCTTGATGACTATTTGTTGCAAATCAAATCTGTAATTAATGCTAATTTCTTGAGCTTTAGACATTTGAATTAAGCAAAATGTGAATTTCAAATTGACGGTTATTATCTCTTAATTAAAGTTAAAATAAAATTTAGAAAAGTCATTATGACAATTGCTTTCAAATCAAGTCAGTAATTACTGATAAGATCAGTAATTTTGAAATTCAAAATATGCAAAATGGTAATTTAAAATTGACGTTCTCTCTCTTTTTTTCCTACTTTGCATATCATTTCTAATATTTAATTACTTTAATAAAGCAACATATAAGGATATACACTACTTACCTTTGAAATTACATTTGCCACTGCATTCAATTAAAATTTTTATTGGAGAATCGGTAAGCTTGAATTCCAACCTTGATATTTTTTTAAGAACATCCATGCTTATTGTATTATCATATTACGTTTAGCAATAGTTATATTTTGCTTATTCTTTTTTTTATGTACAGTCTTCAAATGGAGGTTGCAAAGGTTAGCATGCTTAATGATCTTAATACATTCTCAAACAACTATTCGATTAGAGTGAAGATTATTAGCATTTCGAAGAAGATGATGAATGATAACAAAAATGAAATATATCGTCTTGATATGATCTTCATGGATGAGATGGTACCGTATATATTTGTCTTATAATTTTTTTGGATATATGAATATCCAAATGTTATATAACACGTTTTTTATTTAATCGGATGTTTCATATTCTTAGGGAACTATGATACAAGCCAGCTGTCTGCATAAGATGCTAGGAAAATTCAAAGACTTCCTTCAGTTGGATGAATATCTTCTTATCACCAAACCGTCTCTTGCTACTAATAAGTCCTCTGCTAAGTATACCAAGAGAAATGACAAAATATCACTATATTTCTATACTTCTGTTGAGAAATGCCTTGACTGGTCTGGACCGGACCGAAATACCGTTTTAATTTCGTTAACCTCAAGGATGTTGTTAAAAATAAAATTGAAGTTAATACAGTTATTGGTATGTAAATCACTACATGATATATATCTATTGTTTTGTCTTATTGTTTTTTTTCATGTTATCTCTTCTTAATGCTGTTTTCTTTTAACAATATATTTTTGTTTATAGATTGGATTGGTTATGTGGAAATATGTTTCAATCTAGAGGATACATCAAAGAAGGATGTGAGCAATGGCAAGAGACTTAATCTTAGACTTGAAGACCTTGAGTGAGTTCTTTTTATTAAGTTGTTGCATTTTGACGTTTAAAACATTACAAGGTTGCTTGATGTTATTATGTTTTATGTTAATATTTTAGAGGCCAAAAGTGTCCGTTTACTTTGTGGGATGGTTTTGTTATTGACATGTTTGCTTACATGAATGATAAGAAACGAGAGAAATATGTTGTTATCCTTTGTCATTTTGGTATGGTCAACCTTTACAAAGGTACAATTTAAACTTAATTAGTTTAATTTTTTTATTTAGTAATTTATATTTATATTTATTTATATGTTTTAAATTTGACACTATTTATATTGATCTACATTTGGTTTTATTTTTAAATTCAGGCAAGTGGAGTTGCAAACGGGTTTGAGCTTAGCAGACTTTTTATTGACACTGACATTGAAGAGATATCCTCTTTTAGGAAAATGTATAGTTAGTAATATGCATATAAACATTTAACAGTATTATTTTGTACCTACATTTACTTTTTACGTTTTAATTTGATCACATGAATCTGTTTAGGTATGTAGAGAAAATTTCTGCTTCATCTTCATCAAATGAGCATGTTGGTTCAAACGTTATCTCAAGTGTTGAAGATGAGTTTCTTAATAACCCTGATTTCATGCTTATTGGTTTCCTTGGAACCATATCAACGGTGTGTATTTTCTTATAAGTACTTTACATGCTGAGTTTTTTATAGTCTTTTCTAAGTATTATTATTTTTGTTTGATAATGACAGACAAAGAAGGTTTTGGTTCTTGGCACAATCACAGCTATATGCACTGATAAACTTTGGTATTACAATGGTTGTAACCACTGTAAGTCAGGTGTGGAGGAAAGATTTGTAATGAAAGAAAATGCGGATGGTTCATTTGATGTTGATCATGCAAAATCTTTGGTGTATACAAATGATAAATGTGAAGGAGTCGACATCTATTCTATTCCGCGGTTTGAGATTACAGTTTTATTTCCTAATACTAAATACTAATATGAACCACACTTTTGTTATTAGTAATACTAATGTTTTCATTTGTTTTTAACTTTGATAGGTTCAAGATACCTATTAGGGTGCAAGACTCTTTCGGTACTGTGTCTTTGACACTGTTCGATTTCGAAGCTTACAAGATTCTTTAGAAAACTGCCAAAGAGTTACTTGCAATCCAAGATCAGGTAACAAATACATGCATTCAGTTATTTGGCCATGTAGTAAATATAACTTAAAATTAATTTTTATAAAATTGTATGTTCTCAATTATGGAATCATTCTGCTCATTGTAATTTATATTAATTTTTATAAAATCATAGGTTGTTAATTCTGGAGAGATACCGAACCCATATCCTAAGATTTTTGACACATTCATTGGAAAGAGGTATGCGTTCATCATAAGTGTTAAAGACTATAACATTGAGCATCAGGTTGAAAACTATGGTATTTCAATGGCCACTAACGATGATGAGATCCTTGACGCGCTCTGCGCCAAATTCAATCTTAACCAGGTTTAAATCTTCATTATGTCATTCTTTTCATTTCATAGTCATATCGTTTTGAAATAGATTTATACCATTTTGTGTATTTTATGTTATTGTGTATTATGTACTTAAAGCATGAGCAGTCCGAATCGTTGGATGTTCCAGATTCCTGCAGTTTGTCTACTCCTGTTGACCTTATGAAGGTAATATAAGAATTTGGTTATTTATACTAAATTTTTTGAAAAGTTAATACTTATTGTCTTTTTATATCAGGATGGGATGTCATGCTATGGTGACAATGTTACACCTGCATCCCAAGCACTTGTAGGCACTAAGAATCCCTCTTCTGATGAAACAAAACGTAATATTCGTGAAGTGTGCGATGTGGATGATGCATTAGGTTGCTCCTCGAAAAAGCGCCGCATCAGTGATGAACTGTCTCAGGATGAAGATGCTGGTGTTTCGACGCTTTTGATTCCAAAGATTGGGAAATAGTTTTTTCTGTATTTTCAAATACATTTACGTGTTGATTTCGTATGTTGTTCCCATGTTTGGCCTTTAACAGATGTTTGGCCATTTATATCAGAGGTTTGGACTTAAACAGTTGTTTGACCTTAAACAGTTGTTTGACCTTAAACAGATGTTTGACCTTAAACAGATGTTTTGCCTTAAACAGATGTTTCGCCTTCTATATCAGATATTTGGACTTAAACAGATGTTTGACCTTAAACAGATGTTTGGCCATAAACAGATGTTTGGCCTTAAACCAAACATCTGTTTAAGCTCAACATCTATTTGACTATTTGTCAACATCTGATTGACTTTTGGTCAACATCTGTTTGAAATTTGGTCAACATCTTATTTTGTAAAGAAGTACAAAAACAAAGATTTTTACAAAATCCCAAATCACCCTATCATGTAAGTGCATTGAAGTAAAAGTGGAAATGATATTATTCATGTGGTCCTGTTGTGCTTTTGTTTGTCCTCTAATATGAGTTCATGATCTAATCCAGTGATTTGAAGACATTGTTGTTGAATCAAATGAGATGGTTGATGTAATGTGGTCGTATTAGTAACAAATAGTAATTAATATAACTAAGTTTCCCGAGCCCGGGAAGCAATCCCGGGTAAAAACCTAGTTAATTAAATAAATATTTAGGTTTGAGAGTTTAAACCTTGTAATATTGGCAAAGGTGTGTTTAAATGATGAAAGCTCTGTTGTTGTGAACAGATGTTTGAAAATAAAACAATGGTTAATACATATGTTGACTTTGGTCAACAGATGGATGAAAACAGATGTTTGAAACCACTATTGGGTTAAAGCAGAGTTTTCTGGAGAAAACAGTGGTTGAAACCGCTATTGGGTTAAAACGGTGGTTTAAAACCACTGTTGGGTTAAAATAGTGTTTTGTGGAGGTTGAAGGGGATTGAAACGACTGTTGAGTTAAAACATTGTTTTTTTGGAGAAGGAACATACTTGAATGCAAATGTTATTTCGTTCACAAAAGATTAATAAATTGTATATTTTTGTATTTTTTATACTCTAAACTTTAAGTATTTACCGACTGACTTATCTATTTATAAGTCTATAAATATAACCATATTCATCATTTATATGTGTTATGCATGGTTTTCTAAGAAACCACCCGTGTTTGCACACGGGTCTTACCGCTAGTACTATGTGGCTGTTTGGCTAAGCTTATTTTAGTGACTTATTTACTTATTTACTTTTTGAAAAGTTAAAAGGTGTTTGGATTAGCTTATTATGTGAGAGGAATAAGTAAGTCATTCCATTATGCCTTATTTGCTTTTCAAATAAGCAAATAAGTAAATAAGTCATTCCAATAAGCTTAGCCAAACAACCCCTATATAATAAAAGAAACCATTTATGGGACACATGTCACTCATTGGAGTCATCTATTTTTTAGTTTTCCCACCTATCTATTTTACCTAATTATCAATAATTAATTTAATTAAAAGATAATTATACAATTGAAGGGTTGATCCTACTTATGAAACATCCAAGCGAATGAGATAAAGTATGAGATTAATCAAAAGAAATATGAGTTTGAATAATGATTTTAACTTTTAAGTGATATTATGCCAGTAACACGAAATTATATATTGTTTACACATACTATATACTTGAAAAAGTTAATTTTTATTTTTATTTCTCTTATTTGGTATATAAATTACATTTGTTAAATCCATACAATACACAATTTTTTAAGGAAATATTGTTCTTGAAATCTAATATTATGTTATTCAATTAATATAAACATAATATAATCACAATTTTAAATCACCGTTTAGCAATCCTTATTATTATTATTATTATTATTATTATTATTATTATCTAATATTTTGTTAAAATAATATAAATATAAATATAATATTCAAACATAGATCATTGTGTAATTTTATCATCATACACGTGAATATTAGCCATAAACTATTAAAAAAATAATACCATAGTCTCATGCTAACATAAACATTGTGTATCCTCATAATTATTAATTTAGTTTTGAGAAAGTGTAAGGACATATAAATATAAAAAAATTCAAGAACTTTCCTCACAATCACTTTATCTATCGTGTATCGAGTATATCCGTTAATTTTTTTAAAGATATAACTTTTTTATTATCTTATCTAATATATAAAATTAGATTTATTCAACACGTGTAATGCACAAGGTTTTTGAAGATATAACTTCTTTTATTATTTACTATACAAACATACATATATTTAACCTATGTAATACATGGGGGTTTTAAAAATAAAACTTTTTATAATTATTATTTGGTGTATAAAATTAGTTTTATTCAACTTGTGAAATATACGTGGTTTTTAATTATTTAATATATAAAACTATATTTATTCAACCCCTGTAATACACGGGGTTCCAACCTAGTACATAATATAAGCATAAAAACATATTATATTTGACCCGATGCATTTCCTGGGAAAATTTACGTCGAAACGTAAATCAGCTTGAATTTATACCCACATGTATATAAAAATAAAAATGTAAAACTCGATTACATTTTGTTAATAGTTAAGGGGTTGTAATTGTCTATGTTGAAAGTGGATGGGTAAGTTAAAAATACAAAAAGACAACAATAAGAACATAAAAACAAAAGTTAAGGGGTTGTGAGTGTCAATGTTGAAAGTTGATGAGTAAGTAAAAAAAATACAAAAAAGACAAAAATAAGAACGACAAAAAAAAACCTCAAATCACTATTCACCAAGGTTTATTCGGTCGGTATCCGTTTGGTTCATTACGGTATCTATAGGGCACTGGCATTGAGTATGGCAACCGGAAAATAAAACTCAAAAAATCAAGCATGATATGTCCAAAAGGATATAAACACCGTTATTTTACATTGATAAAAAAATAGAAAAAAATAATATCAATAACGATTCAATTAGTTCTAACACCGGTACCGTTGTTTGGCCGGAATCGACGTAACACATAATAGCTTATGTTTATTTTATTTGAAGAATAGTATTTTTTTTTTTTTTGTAATACATAATATGTTTAAAAAAATCATTGTGCGTTTTTTTTTTCTTTTAGATCGTCACTTTTTTTGCGCCTAGGCCCAAAGCGAGACCTATACGCCTTGAGTGCGCCTAACACCTTTAATAACTATGATTTAACACAAGTTGCAACCGCACCGCTCGCCTGTAATTTCATTTCCTCAAGTTTAATCATGGAAATTATATATACACATTATACAATCAATACAAATATGTTATGTTCAACTCGTTATTCAACAATCAATATTCATTCATCGATCGTTCTATCAAGAACACCGTTAATATTAGGTTACCGAAGAAATTGTCTATTCAACTTGTTTCCGTTAACATTATGATAAGCAAAAAATGTATTATGGCTGATTAATAAGTACTTTGGAAAAATGGTAAGTGCACGATATCCCTGACCGCGGAAGAGATACCCCCTTCCAAGCCGCTACTCGACCAAGCAAGCTTGACGGTGAAATCCCCAGCCGTGTTTAACGTAAAATGTAAAAGCAAAAATATCATTGATTGAAAAGTATTTGATCCTTGAACAATATAAAACGAAGATATTGTTTAAAAATATTTAATCGTTAAACAATATGGATGATTAAAAGTATTTGATCGTTAAAAAAAACAATATGGCTGATTATTAAGTACTGATTAATGAGCTATACCTCAATTGGCATTGAAGTGAAGTGAAGATTTGTGTTTGATGCCATAAGTCTCAAGTTTGAATTCGATCTCAACCGGGTTTTACCACAGTGGGCCTTCGGGCGGTGAGTTTTCTTTGTAACCGGAGGTGCTGGGCTTGAGCTACCCAGCGGTGCGATCACAGACATATCGGATCACCTTTTGCCATTGGATTACCCAGGGTAGCCTAACTTTTATTCGTTGGCCATTTAAAAAAATAAATAAAACGTAGATATATAGTTTGAACCGGTTTTTAAAACATTGGTGAGTTGTGACTAAACATGTAAAAAAAAACCAGTTTTAGAATCGAAACCAAAAAAAAACGAAACTATTTTTTTACCAGTTTCAAACCGAACCGACCCGGCGGTTTGTAGCTGGCTCGTATCCTCAATCTTTGAAACCGGTTTTAAAACCGAATCTCAGTTGTAAAAAAACCGGTTTTTGTCCAAAACTGGCTTTTATAAACCGAACCGAAATCGGTTTTACCAGTTTGGGGTTTGAACCCTAGAAACCGGTTTTAAAACCAAACCGATTTAGAAAAAAAAAGCCGGTTTGCCCCCAACAAAAATAAACCGAAACCAGTTAAAAAACCGAACCCATTCTAAAAAAAAAAAAAAAAAAAAAAAAAAAAAAACACGGTTTGTACATCTTTACTTGTGACTGCTACACTCATGATCAGTGAGTAAAACCCTCAAAAAAAAAAAAAAAAAAAAAACCAGAGGAAGAATTAGCGATGAGCAACAACGGCAAACGGAAGCCGGTGAACGAAGAAGAAGACGACGACGAAGAAGACGGAAACGAGAGAGATCTGGAAGCATGGGAGAAAGCATACGCCGATGAAAGATCATGGGAGTCACTCCAAGAAGACGAATCTGGACTCCTTCGTCCTATCGACAATCAAGCGTTGCATCACGCGCAGTATCGCCGTCGCCTCCGCTCACTCTCCTCCGCCTCAGCCGCCTCACGGATTCAAAAGGGTCTTATTCGCTATCTCTACCTTGTTATCGATCTATCCAAGGTATTAATAATGTTGGTTGGGTATTATTGTTTACACATTTTTAGGCAAATTTGATTGATGGGGTTGTTCTTGTTTACCGAAAGTTGGGGACTTGATAGGGTTTATTATTTGGGTTTTGGGGTTTTTTTTTTTTTGTAACCAACGTTGTAAGAATCGTTAGGCGTTAGTCGGTATCGACTAGCAATTAATTGGGATTAATCGGGCCTCAGATGTTGGTCAAAGGGTTGAAGGGACGAATTGGGGTTTTAATCCTGGGTTCGAACCTGACGGGGGGTGAGGGTTTACGAACTCTATCCGGTTCCTGCGCATCAGGGGACACGGTCTCATGGCGGTCGAGGAATCGACCTTGGACATAGCCCCGTGCAGGGTTGGTTTACACGTGAGATTCTTTGCCGTTCAAACAAAAAATTAGGGATTAATCGAATTGGGATTTATATGTAATTTTCAGTTTTATATGTATTTTTTTAAGTAGACCTACTGATTAATTAGCCGATTAGATAAAAATTACTCGGTGAACCTGGGACTAGTGATTAATCGGCGACTAGTCGGAGGCTAGTCGGGATTTTTAAAACTATGATTGTAACTGATGACTGATTGGTTTTGCAATCGGTTTGTCGGGTTCAGGTTGTTTGGTTATCAGGTTATTCGTGTAGGGTTTGAATTGATTACTGGACACAAGTCATGTTAGTGTTTGGTTAGCTGTTAATTCCCAACATTAGTGGTGTTCAGTTCTTGGTTTAAAAAAGCGTGCCTTAGGCGCAAAGAGCTGGGCCTTGTGTGACATAAGGCGAACTCTATACAAAAAGCGAGCTTTTTTGGAAAAAAAAGTCGCACTGAGGCGCGCGTTTCTTGTACAGAAGGTGCTTTTGTGCTTTAAAGTGTTATACATGTAGCTAAAATTGTTGTATATTTAAGTGATTTATACATTAAATCGTATATTAACCTTATTTATAACTATATTTTGGGTAAGGGATGCTAAAAACCTATAGGATAAATAAATAAAAATATAAGCACCTTGCGCCTCGCGTAAGAAAAGCCCTCCGCTTTTGCGCTTTGATTTTAGACCTTGTCGCTTTTGTGCGCTTCATGCTTTTTAAAACCAAGGTTCGGTTGGATGTTATAATATACAATTATGTTTCTAATTACTGTTGATTGATTTTTTTAATATTATAAACTCATTCACTAATTCAAGTTTTCGTTTTATGATCCCTCAAACGGTAACACGTAGGCTGCTGGAGAGATGGATTTACGCCCAAGCCGAATGGTGGTAGTTGCTAAACAAGTAGAGGCTTTCATACGCGAATTCTTTGACCAAAACCCGTTAAGTCAAATCGGTCTAGTAGCTATAAAAGATGGGGTTGCTCAGTGCTTAACTGATCTCGGCGGCAGTCCCGAGTCTCACATCAAAGCCCTAATGGGAAAACTCGGGTGCTCGGGTGAAGCGTCCCTTCAAAACGCTTTAGAACTTGTACACGAGCAACTAAATCAAATCCCGTCGTACGGTCATCGGGAAGTAATTATTTTGTATTCGGCTTTGAGTACTTGTGATCCCGGAGATGTGATGGAGACCATTCAGAAGTGCAAGAAAGCGAAGATTAGGTGTTCGGTTATTGGTCTCTCTGCAGAAATTTATATATGCAAGTATTTATGCCAAGAGACCGGAGGATTATACTCTGTTGCTTTGGATGAGGTAAGTTCAAAACCCGAAATTGCAATGTTTAATAGGCTAAATTAGAGTAAAATGCCATTTTCGTCCCTGAGGTTTGGCTAGTTTTGTGACTTTCGTCCAAAGGTTTGTTTTTTCACATCTGAATCCAAAAGGTTTGAAATCTTGCCATTTTCATCTGGCTCGTTAACTCCATCCATTATTCTCCATTGTCACGGGTCTTTTCGTCCTTTTTATTTAGTAAGGGTATTTTGAATACTTGTACATTATGCTTGTACATGAAGTGAAAAAGACCGAATTGCCCTTTAAGTTAACAAAAAAAGACGAAAATACCCTTAACAAAGAAAAATGGACGGAGTTAACGAGCCAGATGAAATTGGCAAGACTTCAAACCTTTTGGATCCAGATGCAAAAAAAAAACCTTTGGACGAAAGTCGCAAAACTGACCAAACCTCAGGGATGAAAGTGACATTTTACTCGGCTAAATTATAAAGCGAAATTGGATAAGAATTTATTTGACGTAATTCTTTTGTAGGCGCATTTAAAGGATCTAGTATTAGAGCATGCGCCGCCACCACCAGCTATAGCGGAATTCGCTATAGCTAATTTAATAAAAATGGGATTCCCACAAAGAGCCGCGGAGGGTGTTATATCTATATGTTCATGCCATAAAGAAGCTAAATTTGGCGGAGGGTACATTTGTCCAAGATGCAAAGCGCGTGTTTGTGAGCTACCAACCGAGTGTCGTATTTGTGGTTTGACACTTGTTTCTTCTCCACATTTGGCACGGTCGTATCACCATTTGTTTCCCGTAACACCTTTTGACGATGTTGCCCCTATGCTTGTGCCTAATCAACATCGTCGACCGAAGAGTTGTTTCGGTTGTCAACAGTCTCTTTTGAATCCTGGTGAGTAGCATGCATACATGACTAAGGCTGCAAACGAACCGAATGAACACGAACAAGACCTTGTTCATGTTTGTTTGTTAAGGAAATTTATGTGTTCACGAACTGTTCATGAACACTTACCGAACGAGATTTTGTGTTCGTGTTCGTTCGCTAAGGAAATGAACGTGTTCGTTTGTTAATTTTAGGTAACGAACGTTCCTGAACACAAACTAATGTTCATACACTGATACTTATTAATAATTTAATTTGTTAGGATTTTGAAGTATTTAAACAAAATAAAAACTAAAAACACTAATGAAGTATCAAACACAAACGAACATAAACAAACACGTTACCGAACGTTCACGAACATAAATGAACGAACGCGGCCTTTGTTCATTTAACAAAAGGTACGAAAATGTCCGTGTTCGTTCATTTATTAAACGAAGGTAAACAAACGAACTTCCCGCCGAACGGTTCACGAATTGTCCGCTGAACATTCAGTTTGTTTGCCCATACATGACCGCTTTGTGCTGTTTAAGAAAAAATATATTTTTTTAAATTCTTTTAATGATCGGTTTAACGATGTAATGTAGGAAACATGCCGGTTCGTTGTGTTACTTGCCCGAAATGCAAACAATTCTTTTGCCTTGATTGTGACATATACATTCATGAGAGTCTGCATAACTGTCCGGGGTGCGAAAGCTTACGAGACTCCAAATCGGTTAATTGATTTTAGTTTTAAAATCGGAGAAATGATGCATGAAATTTGTGTATCCCATTTTGTTTGTTGTTCTTATATGCTGCCTTCTGAACCTTTCATTATATCGTGTAACCTGTAAGCATGGTTACTGATAGGATTTTGATCCAGAAGAACAAGGGATTTTTACTTTTTTTCTTTGTTATATTTATTTAGACGAAAGATTTCGTTGAGTTTCTAAAGATGTATGTTCTTGAGAACCAGAAATTTTAATAGTGTTGAAAACCGGACCAGTCAAGCTAAACCAACCGAGCACGAGCTCATAAACTAGGTACAACTGAACAGGCTGAATTTGAGTGAAATCGAGCAAAACCGACATACAATAGTTGATGCTTTCTTCCCTCAGTTCTAAAGGTTCGTACTTGCGACTCTTTTAAGGCGATGGGGCACTCACTTATGACCCTTTAAGGCGATGGACATGCACAAAGCGCAGGTTGGAACTGCTCGAAATGCAGATGTGAGTCACGCCTCATTTGCTTCACAAGATTGTACATGTAGCGATTATAGCCTTTTAAGTTGTACATAGAAACTATTTATATATGTATTATAAAATCATATATGCAAGTTATTTCTACCCAAGTTTTTGGTACGAGACAAAAACCTATGAGAAATTAAAATCTATAAATACTTTGCACATCGCTTACGCATGGGCATTCTCTTGCGCCTCAGCTCCGGAGAGACCCTATCGCCTCGATGCAGGTCATGCTTTTTGAAACCATAGTTTAAGCAAATGACATTTAAAATTTTGCTACCAAAATGGTATGCCACAAACATGGGTCTCTAGATTAAAAAAAAAATTAAAAAGAAGAAGAATCTATACCAAAGCCCTGTTGTACCATAACATTAGCAATTAATATAAAAACAAAACTAAATAAAACAGGGCTGAGATTAGGGTTAACAGAGAGCAGGTGTACTGATCTAGAGGGCAAAAATGGGGTTAATATGGAAGAAAAAGACTTATTATCGATCTATCTATAATCTATCATCTTCAGAGTCGGAGTTAATAGATAGGTACAATCGCGGTCTCACTGAACGCTTTTGACGGGGACATGAAAACGGGTCATCAGATCTTGTCTTCCCAGGTTTCATTCCAAGTAGCAAAGAAGCTGCAACAAATCCATTCATCAAATAATTAGTTTTAACCAACTATTTATTGGTCAAACAGAACGTAGCTGCAACACCACATTATCATGCTTGTGTGATTATTTACCAGTCATTTTACATAATAAAAATGTTAATATTGTTTCCATTTTGTTATAGTAGTTGATTCCGATTATACCTAGGGGTGTGAATTTCTGACACCACACGAAATTCGCGGGTTTGGATTTACTGATTTAGTCTAAACAGGTTCGGATCAGTTTCAGGTTGAACCCACGTACCGGTTTAGCTAAACGGGTCGGGTTGGCGAGTTGACACGTTTATCCCATTTATATTATTATTATATTTTTTACAATATGTTTAATGTTATAAATTAAATTGGGTGTGTATTTTATGTTGTAATTATAACTTAAAAAGACAAACTGACATAAGATTTTATAATTTAAATGTTATTGTATTATATACATTTGTGTTTTTTGTAGTGAATTTTAATTTTAATATATTAATTTGTAGATAAAGTTATAAAATAAAAAAATTTTGGGTCGTGTTCGGGTCAACACACAAATATTCGGGTCGTGTTTGGGTTCATATGTATGACACGATTTTCGGGTTCGTCTAAAATTTTCGGATTCGGGTCGGGTTAAACCCACCAACCCGCAAACACGACCCATTTAGCACCCCTAATTTAAAACCCTATGCCAAACACTAAATCAGGTCGAAGCATTTGATGAACAATTTCATTGAGTCACATATTTACCAGTATCCGCCATTTCACCATCTTGGGATGGTGGCTGCTGACTCGAGTTCAATCCATTCACGGCAGCAGGTTCACGATTTCCCCCACCATCACCGTCACCGTCACCGCCACCTAGCCGGAGGGATATCCAGTCGTCGTCGGTCAAACCCTTCGAAACAGTTGGCTGATCTTTCGAATTCACCTGCTCCGGGGTCTCTATCGGTCGCGTAGGAAGAAATAGCTGAAGTGACGGGTCTTCATGCCCAAAAGCTAACGGGTTATCAAATAACTCATCGTTAACTTCAAGATTAGATTGATAAAGTGAAGAGCTGGGACCCAGTCCAATTTCATCTGTGAATGTGAAGCCATTGTTATTATCATCTGAACCGAAGAGCTGGAAACCGGGCCCCATTTGACTTGTTGAAGGTAAAGACCAAAACGGTACACCGAAATCATCATCATTGTTAAATAAACCTAAACCCGAACTCCCACCATGATACATTGCAGGATCTTCAGCTTGAGGGGTAACGTTAATTGCACCGTTTTCGTTGTACGCAGTAGGTGCTGACGACATTGGGTTTTCAGTCTCGTCATCTGAATCACTAAGAATGATGACGTCAGCATCCCCATCACCGCCTGTAGCTGGCGGGTTCAAGTTAGTAAACCCATATCCCAGATCCATGTTCGGTGAAAGTGAGCCAAAATCAGCACCGTTGGTGGTAGAATGACCAAAATGCCCTCCATCTTGATTGATACTAGCATCTTCACCATCTCTACCACTGATAGTCGCACTGCTACTCATAGGAAAACCGTTATTCCCATTATGCCCATTATTCACAATATTGTTGCCAGAAGAAAGTGAACGAACATTTTCGGGTTTGCTGACTTCCCAAATT
The DNA here is from genome assembly GCA_030545235.1 of Helianthus tuberosus. Lineage (NCBI taxonomy): Eukaryota > Viridiplantae > Streptophyta > Magnoliopsida > Asterales > Asteraceae > Helianthus > Helianthus tuberosus. The sequence continues at coordinate 14,143,709 of CM060362.1, read as the reverse complement.
CCATTGTTGTTCTTTTTGATCCCAAGTTTTAAACCTGTATTTTGAACTTCGGAACCGCCTTCGTGTTTAACGGGTCTTAACGTTTCTGGTTTAGGTTTAGACTCGACTTCCATTGGAACGAAGAGAGTACCGTCGGGTAGATGCCACTGCCCAAGCTGACCTAAGCTTTTTTGGTCGTTTTCGGCTTTTACACGCCAAGATCCGTCTGGTTTCACCTCAATTTCTGTTACATCCTCTCCACAATTCTGCATCTATATAAAAAAAAGTTTGGAAGAATAAGAAAAGAACCAACAAAAGTAAAAAATGAAAATTATATTGAAGCGATAATACCTTAGTTGTGATACGAGTAAAATATGGATCAATTATAACATCTTCCAATGAGTAGTTCTTGAGACAAATAGGGCATTGCCACTGAAAACAACCCAAGAGAAAAAAGTTAATTAATATATGTTAAAAAAATTGAATAAATTGCATTTTACATCCTTTAAATTTGAGCCAAAATGCAGGCGTTGTCCTTTAACTAAAGAAATTACACTGGATGTCCTTTATGTTACTGTTTCTCATCAGGCGGTGTCCTTTTGCCCTAACCCAATTAACTTTTTTTGTTAACTACACGTGCACGCACATGAGGGCAATATGGTCATTTTCACTTATTTTGTTGTTAATATATATTATTTTCATTTATTTTGTTTTAGTTTTTAAGTGAAAATGGCCATTATGCCCTCATGTGAGTGGCACGTGGTATAAGTTAACTGAAAAAATTAACTGGGTTAGGGCAAAAAGACACCACCTGATGGGAAACAGTAACATAAAGGACATCCAGTGTAATTTCGTTAGTTAAAGGACAACGCTTGCAATTTGGCTCAAACTAAAAAGACGAAAAATGCAATTTACTCAAAAAAAAAGTCAATCAAAGATTATTTTTTGTATAAAGCTTGCCTTTCGAGAGCGTTGGTTCATCTGCACAAATACTTCAAGATCAAAGCATCCCATGTGAACACAAGGTTTGAATCTTCCAGCAATTTTCATTCTTGAACCACTCATCTGTATGCATACAAAACAAAACTCAAGTGTCAGAGTGTCAGACACAAAAAAAAAAAAAGAAAAAAAAATCAGAAATATGAATGCTTTTTTTTCTGATTAAAAACCTGTCATGACGTGATACCACCATTATGACAAAAAGAGATCAATGCAACACTTATATAATGACACTTTCTAAAACAACTATTTTAAAAATTGGCTAGTTTTATAACAACAAATTTTGAAATTGTTTTGACTTTTATGTATGACAAATCCGTTTTCATTAAATGGCCAAAACTTAAGTAGTATTATTACGAAAAAAGTTACTAGTCGTGCATTGTTATTTTATATATATAATGACTATTTTTATAGTACTACACTACTACATATTCATAAGAATTTATGTACTAAATTTTATAAAACTTTAAAAAATGTGAATACTATTTTCATGTGCTCACTACCCAAATTTAGTCAAATAGTCAACTTCTAAAACAAACTTGTAAGTGTAAAAAGTAGCAAGTTAAGAAAAGGAATTACTCACAGGACACCGTAAATTAACCGGTATATTATCGGCCACAACCTCCAAATCACTGTCACTGTCTGCATTTTCTGTAGCGGCACCACCACCAACGCACCGACGAACACGTGCCAACGCGTCTTCAAATCTCTCACCATCAGACTCTTTGGGAATGAGGTTCAGAATCTTTTAATGTTAACGTGCAACAAAAACAGTATTAGAATAACTAGAAAATCCTGTAAATACTTTGTTTACAGATGGACACAGGCAGTCAAATTAGGTTGGACACTTAAATTCATATTACATCTATAAAAAGCTTGAAGAACCCCAAACAAAGGACCAATACATCAGATTTAATTTAGTAATATTACTGTGGGTAGAAGTGGCAATTTATACCCATTTACTTATTCACAAGTCGATTTGAGTTTTGTTTAATCTCAAAAGGGTAGAAGTCAGTTACTTTTTCTTCAGAAATTTAAATTTACAGATGAGTTAGCCAGCAGGCAGTATCACCAAGCTTTAAAACACATGACTACAGGTGCAAACGAGCTGAGCGGCTCGCGAGCTGCTCGAGAAAAAGCTCGAAACGAGCCGAGCCTTATCGAGCCTGAGCCGAGCTTGACCCTAAAATAAAGCTCGTTTATTTATCAAGCCCGAGCTCAAGAGCCTGGCATGTGAAGCTCGTCAGGCTCGTCAAGCCTTAGCGTAATATTAAACTTGTTTACGAGCCGAACCCGAACCTAAAAATAAGCTTATTTAGTAAACGAGCCCAAGCTCGAGCTTCACTTATCGAGCTCGCGAGCCTAAACGAGCCGACCCCGATTTGAGCTCAAGAAACTACCAACTAGCCGAGCTCGAGCTTTGAAAACAAAGCTCGAACCGAGCCTAGCTCGAGCTCTCATAAGTTTATTGAGCTCGAGACTGGTCGAGCTCAGGCTCGGCTCGTTTTCACCCCTCAGACATGACTAAAAAATAGAACTTTTCCTTCACCTGTTGAACTGTGCGCCGCCTCACAATTCTTACACCCAAACAGAACACGCGAGCATCACATCCTGTCAATGAAATTTTGTTACTTCCTTCACGGGTGCATGATGTGATCTGACATGACAAAAAGAAAAAAAGACAGCTAAATAATAATCCTTTAACAACATAGTGTGTGTGTGTGTGTTAATAGAACATAATTAACAGAAAACTGTTTGATGCAGAGGTTGAAACTTACAACAGGACCATCATCACGGCCATTCGCTCCCAGAAGTTGAGAGCCAGGTCTATTGATTGCTCGCACAGGCATACCTGTCGAGCCCAAGAATCAAAAATTCAAAAGCAAAATTTTAATTAAACAATAATTTAACAAATTAATACGTTAATAGAATCAGATACAGCATACCATTGACTTGTAAGTCTGCATACTGTGGCCATTGCATTCTAAAAGAAACCTTGTCATTCAAGAGCATACACCAGGCCTATTATTTATAAATGGTCATTTATCAACCTATCATCAACATGTTATGATCACCTATACTAATTTAGGAAACCATTGAAAAAACAATAACCTGAAGTTCGATCTCTGATTTTGCCAACAAATCCCTGTCTGCTTTTGTAAGATGAAAAGTCTTTTCAACATTCTGCATTGGGCTTGTGCTGAAAAATATTATGAATGCATGCCAACAAGAGCAAACTAATATAAGTGACAATTTCGACCCAAAGGCTTATGAATGGGTCGATACGGGTTATGTTATATCTCTTATCAGGTTGAAGTTGAATAGGTAAAATCAAAGTATTAGCTAGAAAAGAAATGGGTTAAATGAGTCAATCACGTTAGAGGTACCGCTGTCAGTTTTTACCCGAAACCCGACCCGAATTCGAAGCCACCCGAACCCGAATTAGGGAATATCCGAAAAATCCA